>CM063462.1:12475185-13075185 GCA_032191425.1 Lymantria dispar | reverse complement strand
TGTGACACAGGGAGTACGCCGTATTTTTTATAATTATACACTTTTGTTTACTAACATCACATAAGGGTTCCTCTATCTCTGCCGATAGGTGGCTCATACGAGGTCGCTCACGGGAGTCGTCAGGCAGCCCGCGAGCCTCGTCACTTACGACTGAGAATCCGCCAACACGTTGCGCCCCTATATAGGTACATTACTTACTTCTTGTTTTGCCTGAATGCTTTATTTCATGCTCTATATCCACGAATAAATAATTATGGACTGTATATATCAAACAGAAAATACTCATTGTACAACTATGACTAAGAAATATAGTGTCCGACTTTTTACCGTCAATTTAATTGCATTGACCTAATAAATTTATCTATCGGGAAGGGCACGATTGTGAAAAAAAGAGTGAAATTAGTTCAAGGCTCTCTGTACTTATTACTTCATAGGTAGCACGAATTGTTGATGTATTTATTCTAAAACATATCTAAAGACCGGTTTAATATATTACTGATTAATAATTATGTAAATCATTATAATGAAGCGGCATCCGTCAGACACTGCTCTCGTTCTAGCAAAAAGATGATTTAGACATATACCTAAAATAAATAATACTATAATTATGATATTAGATATGTGTATCTACCTGATACCCATAATCACTGTGACTGCGCTATATCTAGGTAATTAGACTATTATTTATTTGCTGAGTTGATTAAGGGTGAATGTCCCAAAGGTTCTCTGCAAGGTCATTAGTCATTTTACACAAATATAATTCGTTGTGCAAACGATGCGTTTATCTTAATTAATTGGAATTGATATCCATTTTATTTTTAAGTGATTTAGTAGTTATAAACAACCCGTTAATAAATAAATTCAATAAGCTTTATAATACTAATCACTATTTTAAGACAAATATAAAACTATAGTCTGGGTAAGGAAGCAAAAAAGAGAGAAATGGTATTAGACCTTGCCAAATTATTCAAAGGTCACCTTGCATCCAGCTTCAGACAATAATGTGAAGGACGCCTGGGTTGGGTCAATGTGGCATAACTGGATCTTTTTCATTTATATATGTAGGCATCTAGGTAGTCTAAATATGGTAATCATATGCGTTAGTAGGGTTTTATTTGCCGAAAATCAACTTACATGCTCAATATAATTATTTTTTATAATTTGTTAATAGCTCTATATTTGCGTTATACATATTTCTAACTTATTTAATAACTCTTTACTCAGTTTTAGAGTCCTATTGATATATTATTACAGTAAAATTAATAGTCTATAATTACCCGACTACGGAGGATTATGATTTTGACTGGCTATGTATGTATGTTCATCTGTTCTCTAATAGCTCATCAACTACTTATTAGAACCGGACAAATGAGGTATCATTAGAATCGTCTTGATTGTTTGCTGGCTACAGGCTATATGATGTGTCACTGAATCTAATATGGCGCCCTCTAGAGGTCTAGTACTGAATTAAAAAAATATTTTGAGATAAATATGTCGGTATATTATTAGCATTTGCTCGTGACTTTATCCGTATTTATCCGATAACTCGTTTTTTGTCGTAGTAGAGTTTTGATTTTTACTTTTTTATCTTGTAACTAGTAACCAGCCCTCGCTTCGCTCCGGTATCAGTCGCCTTACCCGCGTAGTTCCCGTTCCCGTAGGAATACCGGGATAAAATATAGCCTATGTTACTCCCTGATATTATAGCTATCCATAGGTGAAAGAATTTTTGAAATCGGTTCAGTGGTTTGAGCGTGAAAGGGTAACAAACAAACAAGCTTACTTTCGCATTTATAATATTAGTAAGGATATATATTTGTATGGATTTTATCGTCTTTCTATTTTTACTTTCCCGACGTTTTGAACGCTTTTTAGCGTTCGTGGACACAGCAGGAGAGTACGATGAAATAAAAGCTAAGAACTTTATATCGACCTAGGCTAACTCCATCTAACCATTTGGTAAACCATTACGTTCCCAAGGAATACAGCTGGTTATAAAACTTATGTTAGTAACTTTTGCAATATGTACGATAGAAGAGGAGTACATATTGCATTAAGCCCAAATAATTGGGATAAGAGCAAATTCAAATTTATTTATTGTGGTCATAGGATAACAAAGATTTGTACATTATTGGTAGGATTCTCTATGTCTTGCTACAGTGAGCATACAATATTAATGTTTTATATTATGATTGATTAATTAATTAAGATTAGCATTTAAAAAATCGTTAATATTATAAGTTTTGTTAATTAAGAATTTCTGTAATTTATTTTTAAAATTAGGTAGTTTTGGCGTCTTTAAAATATCTATAGGTATTTTATTAAAAATTCTTGATACCATTCCAAAGAAGCTTTTGTCCAGTAATGCTGTTCTGTGAGGTATGGCAGGAATTTTAAGTGCATTTCTCTTAGAAATAAGCTTACCAAATAAAATTCTATTAGTTCTAACAAAGAATTTCCACTCCAAGCAGGATGATGATGATATTTTAAATAACTGGAAGATACGTCCCTGACATAAGCAGATAAAATCACGGTAAGCGTAACATTCTCCTCAATAGCCCATACACAGGCACGAGTAGGGTTGCTAACTAGTGTCCGACCGAAACTGGTTTTTACGACCGAAACCGAATTTCGGCAACGGTCTCAGTTTCGGCCGAAACCGAAACTTTCTTATAAGGATCATGTTTTCAGAGAAAAATAAAGAAAATGTATTATAATCAGTCAGTTTTATTTTTTTTCTTTAAATCACATAGGTAGCTTTAATACTTATTTATTTATGTTGTTACCTAATATCACAATAGTTATAGGTGGATAGGTACTTAATATTTAAGTAATGAACAAAACAATATAAATCACTCTTATCTTAAAAACAAATTAACTTCTTCTATACTTAATCGTCATATTGACATTTCAACAAAAAACAAAAGCTAAATTATAAACTAATCGTAATAATAATATTGCAAAACGCGACGACTAGATACTAATAATTTCAAGTAGGTATCTGTACTTAAATGTTACTTCTTATTAATATTCATAGTTAAACAATCTTATATTACCTATAGGTAAGAAACAATAGTTTATCAACATTTTCACCTCGCAGATTGCTCCTTCTGTCTGAATGAATTTGTCCAGCAGCACTAAATAATTGTTCACTGGAAACACTCGTTGGTGGAGCTGATAAGTATTTCAGTGCCACCTTTCTCAAAGACAGATATGGACTAGAATCCCAGTAAGAATAAATATCTGCACTTCTCTGTAATCTAGGCTCTGACAAGTATGCCTGAATAGAATATCACCACTAATGCACTATAGTAAATACCATGTACCTAACTAATGTTTGTTTACATATAGCATTAGCGAGAGTTAAATTAACCACAAAATGTTTAATTTTTTAATTTTTTATGGTAAACTTGATTCTACTATAATCTAGGTACTCCTTTGTTATATTAAATTATTTTTCGAGGTACTCTTATATTATATCACATGATAAAACTTACCGAATTCAAAACATATCACACGAAAACTCACAACAAACAAAATGCACTGCAAACAAACAGGTTACGACATGATTACGCACGTGGACGCAGCCGAATGTCATCGTCGCTTGGATGTCATTTACCACGCCGAACACACCCGAGCACAGCGCGGAAACTCCCGAATGCAGTTTCGGTTTCGGTCGTAGTTTCGGCAGGTTAGCTGCCGAAACCGAAACATAACCGAAACTCGTTTTTTTGCCGAAACTCGACCGAAACTGAAACCGAACATTCGGTCGGACACTATTGCTAACTTTTTTTAGACAAAAAAAAAGTATAAAATAATTTGGATAGCAAAAAAAACATTTGGAAGAAAAAAAAAGTATTTTGTGTAAAAGTGCTGTTAGCACATATAAAGTCTGATTCACACACAGAAAAATTAACATTTCTGTGGATTCACACCACATCTGACATTTCGTTCAGTAATTATAAATTGTTTCCATCATCCGTTTTCACATAACTGTACCATTAGATATCTAGTTCAATACCCACAATGAGTGTTTTGTCTTACGCATCACAGTAAAGGTCGAAAAATGAAGTATTTTCACATACTTTATTGGTATGCAAAAGTATAAAGTACAATGACCAAAAATAAAGTAGAATCCTTTATTATAAAGTATGGTTGGCAACCCTAGACACAAGCCACCGCCAGATAAAGGAAATTAACCTATCACACCTCGCTGACCAAACGCTTTGGCATAGGAATTAATTTTGAGATTTCCTTCTCCTGCACTTAAGTTATCTGTTAACATCTTTATCTATACCAATAAATAAAATTGGAGTGTCTGTTTGTAATGTCAAAATAATAGGCTTTTTTCATGCTCACACGGTTATTTGCACGACACCTATGCCTAAAATAGCAATTAAAAAAATTTTGTCTGTCTGTCTGTCTGTCTGTCTGTCTGTCTGTCTGTTTGTTCCGGGTAATCTTCAAAACGGCTGGACCGATTTCAAAAATTCTTTCACCAATGGAAAGCTATAATATCAGGCCGTAAACTAGGCTATATTTTATCCCGGTATTCCCACGGGAACGGGAACTACGCGGGTAAAACGACTATAACCGAAGCGAAGCGAGGGCGGATTGCTAGTATATGTATAAATTTCTTGTGTACGTCACTGAACTCCTCCTAAACGACTGGACCGATGTTGATGAAATTTTTTGTGCATGTTCAAGGGGATTCGAGAATGGTTTAGGTTCACAATTGGACCCGCTAGGTGGCGCTTATTTGAACAGAACAACGTCTGTTGCGTCAGCTAGTATCATATAATCCATCCATCTATCCATCAGCCTACAGACGTCCACTGCTGGACATAGGCCTCCCCATGGTAATGCCACTCGTAACGGTCCTGCGTCCACCTAGTGGGGGGTCGTCCTACGCTGCGCTGTCCGATTTGTGGTCGCCACTCAAGAACCTTTCTTCCCCAACGGTTGTCAGTTCGACGAGCGATGTGGCCTGGCCATTTCAACGTGCTAATTCTGTGGGCTATGTTGGTTACACCCGTTCTTCTACGGATTTCCGTGTTCCGGATTTTATCACGTAGAGAAATACCGAGCATAGCCCTCTCCATAGCACGCTGAGCGACTTTGTGCTTTTTTATGAGGCCGACATTTAGAGACCACGTTTCAGTGCAGTAAGTCATCGCTGGTAACACACACTGGTTTGTTTTCAGACACTGCGGAATATTGGACGAGAAGATCCTCTCAAGTTTCCCGAACGCTGCCCAGTCGAGTTGGATTCGTCGGCTGACCTCTTTCTCGAAATTAGATCTACCTAACTGGACTGCTTGTCCTAGGTAAACATAATGATCCACAACTTCGAGAATCGCATTCCCAACTAAGACCGCTACAGGAATGACATGGGCATTAAACAGGACTTTCGTCTTGTCCATGTTCATTTGTAGACCCACTAGTTGAGATACTCTGCTGAGGTCATTGAGCATAGTGACAAGGTCCTCCATGGATTCTGCCATGACTACGATATCATCAGCAAATCGAAGGTGAGTGATGTATTCGCCGTTGATGTTGATGGCGAGTCCGGTCCAGTCCAGCTCTTAAGCTTGAAGACATCTTCCAGCGAAGTGGAGAACAGTTTCGGAGAGATGACGTCTCCCTGTCTCACACCTCTCTGCAACTGGATCGGTTTCGTACTCTTATTCTAGATGCGGACTGACATAGTAGCGTTTCTATACAAACATTTCAGCATTTCGATGTATCGATAGTCGATTTGGCACCCCTGAAAGGACTTCAGCACCACCCAAGTTTCAACTGAATCAAAGGCTTTCCCATTGTCCACAAACGCTAGACACAGAGCCCGATTATACTCCTTGGTCTTCTGTATAATCTGGCGTAGTGTGTGGATGTGGTCTATGATATTATAACCTCTTCGGAAGCCGGCTTGTTCGGGCGGCTGGAAGTCGTCGAGCTTACACGCGAGTCTGTTCGTAATGACTCTTGAGAACAATTTGTAGACGTGGCTCAAGAGCCCTTAAGAGCGTTTTATCGCCCTTCTTGAAAAACAGCACCACCACACTCCTGGTCCACGACTCTGGAACGTCGCCCCCGAGAATGACAGAATTAAACAACTTCTGTGGGGCTTTTAGAACTGGCTTGCCGCCTACCCTCAGAAGTTCTGTGGTAATTCCGTCATCTCCCGGTGCCTTCCCATTCTTTAATTGTTTCAGAGCCATTCTGATCTCGTACCTACACGCTGACGTCCGGGATTTCCTCGGTGTAGTGCCGAGTTAGCTTGGATCTGGGATCTTGGACCAAGCCGGCAACAGGGTTCTGAGATGATCTATACTGTATCATATAAACTGTAATACTATACTTACAACAAAGGTAGGTATGGTGATCCACGTGTCTTTCCTCCTTCACGACACGGATAAGTGTGGTATATCTATAACATGTGAATTTGCTATTATAGCTGAAGACCGTGCTGTGAATTTATAGGTTGCAGAAAAATAATTATAGTCATGTGTACACTTACAAGTTACATAACTAATATACTTGGAAACAATTGACAATGTATAGAAAAAATCATAACATTATTATCTATACTAATATTATAAAGAGGAAAGATTTGTTTGTTTGTTTGTATTGCATAGACTCCGAAACTACTGGTCTGATTTCAAAAAAAAAGTGAGCCATCGCTCAGGACGCCTGGCAGATGTGAAACATCTAAATTATTTGCACAAGTATATATGCATAAAAGAATAGATTACGACAGAACTAATATGGCAAGAAGTATTGAATAAAATAATACGATTTCGACTATTATTCGAAATATTACACAGCAATAAAATTAATCCACCACAGAGCCGCATCGCTCCTTCTCCCTCACACACTTGTACGTAGTTCAAAGGGAATAAAAATAGTGACATCTATCGAGCCACTAAGTACTAGTATCGAAGGACAATAATCAGTATCAATTGAAAAGTATCGATACTGAACAATCGAATCGTTTTGAAAGCATTGAGTACTTTTCATAGAGCCTATCGGATAATGTCTTGCCCGGATTGTTTGTGATGAGCTTTTTTTCATTGCTAAGTTTGAGAGAAAGTAACATTCTATAATGAGTACTAGTATCGAAGGAACAGTAATAAGTATCAATTGAAAAGTATCGATACTTACTGATATTGAATCATTTTCGAAGCATCGAATACTTTTTAGGGAGCCTATCGGATACGTTCTTGACGGGATTGTTTGTGATGAGCATTTTTTTTTTGGTAAGTTTGAGAGAAAGTAACATTCTATAATGAGTACTAGTATCGCATGAACAATAATCGGTATCAATTGAAAAGTAACGATCTTTACTGATATTGAATCGTTTTCGAAGCATCGAGTACTTGTCATAGAGCCTATCAGATCGCGATCGCGGGATTGTTTGGGATGAGCTTTTTTTACCAAGTCTGGGAGGAACTATAAAGAACTATAAGTGTGATGTTTGAAGTGATGATAAAATGTAAAATTACTCGGCAGGAATATAATGCCATATCACATTACTTCGCGAAGCACTGTTTCGTGCATGTCTACTTGATAAGTCTATAGCGTTTGAATGAAATCTAACCGATTGGGTAAAAATTGAGTTCAAATGGGTCAAATACATGAAAAAGTGCCATGTAGAAATTAGAAGATCGAATTAGCGACATCTATCGAGCCTAGCCTAAATGTCAACTACATAATATATTTTATAAAGAAATCTCTCTTCAGTTGCGCGCGGATCGGTGTGTTAAACGCACGCGTCAGTCTAATCGGTCTGTCACGGCAATGTTATTTGTTTTTTATATCTACCCACATTTACTTATTATGACAATGAGTGATAAAAGTAATACAAGTTTAACACTCAGTTTGTCGAGATTAATGAGTGATTGTAGTGAAGATGAAACAGTCGCTGCCATATTGGAAGAAAGACAAAATATGGTGAATATGACTAGTAATAGTTTAGAAACTAATTTATACCGAAGTAAGAGAGTTAGAAGCGAAAGTACCGAACAGGGTGAAGATGTAGATGATGAAGGTTTTACAACTGTAAGGAGGAGACCAAAACGGTTGAACCGTTCGTTATCTAAAAGCCGAAGCACGCATTCTGAGAAGATCGATCATAACGACACAATAGAGACGACAAAGAAATATGAAGTTTGCATTACGGCTAAAGAGCCTTTACCGAAACAGATTGCCCTAGCTAAAATGTTGAAAAATTATAACATAGAAGATGTACTCAGAATTAAATACAAAGGTAATTATAAAATATTGCTTTTATTTGACTCGCAAGAAAAAGCCGATGTCTTGCTAAATTGTAAAGAACTAGCAGACATGGGATTAAAAGGTGCCAGATGACATTTGAGATGAATACCTCGTATGGAATCGTAAAACAAATAGATTTAGAAACCGACATAGAAGAGTTAAAAACTGTATTGAAATGTGATACTGAGATTATGTCTATTATACGCCTTAGACGGTTAAATGAAGAAGGCCAATGGGTCGAAAGCGAGACTATAAGGATTTGTTTTAAAGGTGCGACCTTACCACCATATGTATCCGTTTAAGGTTGCAGGTTCAAGGTCGAACCATACACTTTTCCGGTATCACAGTGTTCTGGCTGTTGGAAATACAGACATATTAGGAAATTTTGCCCTGGAAAGAAAATCCTTTGCCCCAAATGCGGCGCAAATCACCCTAATTGTGAGACTAAAATATTTAAATGCCTTAACTGCGGCGGTTGTCATATGTCATTTGATAAAAAATGTCATATTTTCCAAAAAGAAAAGTTAATTCGTGACATTATGTGTAAAGAAACATGCTCTTATAGGAAAGCTTTGCTGTTATTTTCAAAATCTAAAAATGTCCTAAATGAAATAAATTTAAATGAGGAACGAACATCAGACATTAGAGAATACACTCATTATTCTCGGTCGAAAAGTTATAGCGAGGTATTAAAGAGTAATTCATCTACTAAATATGTGAATTATGAAGATAATGATGAAGAATGTGAAATGATATCAAATAAAGAAATCTGTAGAGAATATGAACCTGCACCAAAAAATAAGACAAATAAGAAAAAGAAATCACTTAACAGTGAATTATATTTATTAGACAATGAATTTAACAACAGCAGTCAATCTAAAAATATTCCAGAGGATAATCAAGATAGGAAAAATACTAACGCACCTAAATTAATATTTAAAAGATTAATACAAAAATTTCAACAAATTGTAATGTCTAATGCAAGTTTAAAAGATAAGATAATTTGTAAAACTGTATTTGAAGAATTATATACATATGTAGTTGAAATCCTTAAAAATGGAGAATTAGTAAATAATTTGTTCTTTAGTACTAATGGATAATAACTGGTTAAAGAATTATTGTATTAATATATTGCAATGGAACTCACAAAGTATTAGACCTAAACTTTCAGAAATCGAAGCCCTGTTGTTTAAAGATCAAATACACATAGCAATCATCTCTGAATCATGGTTAGAAAAAGGAAGTCCTTTAAATATATCACAATATAATATCTATAGAAGAGACAGACACGACAGGTACGGTGGTGTAGCAGTAATAATTCATAAATCAATAAAATCAGAAATGAAATTAACTAAGATTAACAATGCAGGAATAGAAATGTTACACATATAGATTAAAAATTGCAAATATCTAGAAAACATAATTTCTGTCTATTGTCCCTCCTCTATACAAACACGCCAATTTGATTGGGATGAACTGTTTTCACTTTGTACACGTAAAACTAATAGCTGGAGATTTTAATGGCCATCATTCCAACTGGTCATATAAGAGCGATACTAGGGGCAATGAAATCTTGAACTCTGCCTTAGATTACGGCTATGTACCTATTAATAATGGTAGCGCAACCAGATTAAGAGTCGTGAATAATACTTTACAGCAAACATCTCCTGATATTACTTTCACCTCGTCGGATATTGCAATACTTTGTGAATGAACAGTGTTAAATGAGAATTTAGGCAGTGACCATCTAATGATTAAAATCAAAATTAACTATCAAGGTTTATCACATTGCAGTCGAAAACGGAATTATAAACAGGCTAACTGGATAGCATACTCTAAAGATATTGAACAATCATTAACAAACGTTACCAACCGTAATGACGACACAAAACTTATGTACAGTACTTTTATTTCCATTATTAATAAATCAGCAGACAAAAATATTCCGACTATTAAAATTTGCAATGATCCTCAAAAAACTTCAAACCGAAACCTTATTGGAATCCGGATCTATCTAAAATGGTGGCAGAGAGAAGATTAGCATTGCGTAACTTTAGGCGTAACCCCACCCCTGGCAACCTGGAAGCATTACAAGATAAGACTCTAAAGACTAAACTGGAAATACGACGAGCTAAAGCAATTAGTTGGCAATCATTCTGTTCATCTATCGATGGAAAGATGTCTTCTTCATTAATGTGGAATAAAATGAGGTGGATGAAAGGTTACAGAAGGGACACACATTACGTGTCACCTGATATAAAAAAGCAACTACTACGTAGTTTAGCCCCTGATTCAGTCCAGTGCTCTAAACCCATGCTTATCTCACACAATTTATTATTGGAATCAGAATTTACTTATCAAAAGTTAGAATCATGCTTAAAGAAAAAGGACACAGCTCCCGGTGATGACGCGGTTACGTACTCTATGATATTTAATCTTCCTAGTAGAGCTAAAACTTACTTACTCCGTATATATAACAAAATATTTAGCTCTAGTTATGTTCCTACTGAATGGCGTAGTATAAAAATTATTGGCATACCAAAACGAGACAGTAATTCCAATCCAAACATAAAATTAAGACCAATATCATTAATATCATGTTTATGCAAAACCCTACATTTAATGTTGAATAAAAGGTTAGAATGGTTCATCGAACATAATAAGATCTTGCCTTCTAGCACAACTGGGTTCCGCCGAGGGCGATCATGTTTGGATTCCCTTACTCAATTAGTTACTAGCATACAGATAGGCCTTACAAATAATACCCCAACCGTGGCGTGCTTTCTTGACATTGAGAATGCTTATAATAACGTTTTAATTGAAAGTGTCGTCCAAACACTAGACAAACTGTGTGTAGGCCGAGTAATATGCAATTATTTGTGGGAGTTCTTAAAAGAAAGACATTTAGTTATTAAAGATGAATTCAATGAAGAGAGTGATATCGTTAGATGGACTAATCGTGGACTCGCACAGGGAGACCCGATTTCACCCTTACTAATAACGAACGCTTAGTAATAACGAACTACAAATATTGCAATATGCCGATGACTTTGCGATACTGAGCAGTTGTAAAAAGCTAGTTGATAGTAGTATTCACATGCAACATTCCATAAATAATATTGTCACGTCATTGCTCAATATAGGTCTAGTGTTATCATCAACGAAATCTCAGTTTTGTGCGTTCAGCCGGGGTCGTAGAAGAGAACAAATTCAGTTGTACATAAATGAAGAGCCATTAATACGAGTCGACAACGTTAAATACCTAGGCATGTGGTTAGACTCTTCACTACGTTGGGGCCGACATATTGACGAACTCAGTGCAAAGTGTCATAAAATAATAAACATAATCAAAGTGTTAGCTGGACCTGGTTGGGGAATTCACCCCACACACCTAAGGCGTATATACATAGCTCTTATAAGAAGTCGTATTGATTATGGATGTTTCCTATACGATAATAGCATAAAATCACGAGTTTATAAGATAGATAAGATCCAAAATCAATCTATGAGAACAATAGGTGGCTTCATTAAAACAACCCCCATACACGTAATAGAAAGTGAACTGTGTTTACTACCATTGCATGTGAGGCGGATGTATTTAGCATTTAAGTATTGTTTAAAAGTCAAATCTTGGGCTAATAATAGTATAAGTAACTTATTAAACGAACTTGGTTCACTTTCAAGCGATAGATATTGGTCACATAAGAAGAAACCCATTTTAATGACTACGTTTAGCTATACTCAAAAAGATAAAATTTACTCCTCATGTCCCTTAGATATGTATAAACTAAACATTTGGTGTAGTTACATAGCAATACATAATGTAATTAAAATTAATTTGAAAAGTGTCGTAAAAGCTAAAAAAATATCATAAAGATAAGTCCTTAGTGTCATGTCTCATTAGAAATTAATGAACGATATAATAACCAATGGTACAAATTGTACACCGATGGCTCAAAGGGTACTGAGACGGGTGCGGCCTACTATGATCCAGTTGCTGAAAGAAGTTAGTATTTTAAAATCGTGTCTTCGGTGTCTATCATGACAGCAGAATTACTTGCAATCTCAGAAGCCTTAAGTTACGTTACTACGCTACAACGTACAAACGTAGTGATTTTCACTGATAGCAAAAGCGCTCTCCAGCATCTGGCACGATGCGCCTCTGGACACAGAGGTGCACCGATTGCCTACACTGTGCTGAGCAAAATTCACTCGCTTCTTTTAAGCAACTTCAACATAGTGCTGCAATGGGTCCCTTCTCACATCGGTTTGACGGGAAACGAGGAGGCTGATTTACAGGCAAAAATCGCGACTACATCGGGGTTGCCAATTTTTATTTTCCCCACACACTGTGAATTACTAGGCAAATACAAAAATCACTGTTTTAATTTATGGAAAGATTACTTTAATCAGTTATCTAAAACAAAAGGTACATGGTACAAAATTTTCCAAAATGAGCCTCCTCGTACCCCTTGGTATAATAGTTGCGAGGTCAGTCGTAAAATGCTGGTCACTGCTCACAGGGTTCGTTCCGGACACATGCCGCCGAGAGCTTTTGCATTTCTAAAGAGAAAAGTAAATTCGCCTAACTGCGAGGCCTGTGGCAAAATAGAAGATGTGCATCATCTCTTAGTGGAGTGTGTGCGGAACGAATCTAAGAGAAAGAAAATTATACAAAAATTAAACATTAAGTTAGATATGGGGGTATTTTTAGAATTTCTAACTCGGCCAATGTCTCGCGAAGCAAAATTAATATATAGATTAGTGAATATTTAAGCTTACAATGTATGGTTAGGTTTACGATAGGTCTGACATGAACCGTGTTCAAAAGACCTTATTCAAAATAAAGATTAAAAAAAAAAAAAAAAGAAATCTCTAATCCTATGATGATAATAATTAAGACAAGCTATCTAAATTATTTTATCGTCATTGGGTACCTCGTTAAGTCTACAAATTTTAAATGAAATCTAACTCTTTAAAGTGGGTCAAAATACAATTCCTAGGAGTTGGTAACATATAAACAAATAAATATACAGCTGAAACTAATACAAAGCCTATAAAAAGCGGTTGTCCAGTTTTCGTACGTGAAAATAAGGTAGGTATGGTATACTTATGTTAGGAAGTTAGAAAACTATACATTATTTTATAGAACAAGTACATACGCATAAAAGAACATATTACAACAGGTATTAATAAAGTATTAAGAAAAATAAAGTTACGATTCTTTTCCAGAAAATTATGTTTTTTATTCAATAAACATTTACTTTCATTAGAATACATTATAGGTAACAATTTACTTTGAGTTCACTAGATGGCGTTGTACAAAATTTTAAATCGCACCATGGTTTCGTTACACAAATGTAGATATGTGTCTAGATATTTATTTTGTAGTTAATTAAGAGCGGACCGCGAAGCGTGGCGTTGGACGCCACGCGACCACTGCGGTCACCCTCGCCTATAGATGTTTCACATCAAAATTCTTACACCAATGGAAAGCTATAATATCAGGGAGTAACATAGGCTATGTTTTATCCCGGTATGCCCACGGGAACTACGCGGGTAAGACGACTGAAACCGAAACAAAGCGAGGGCAGGTTGCCATTTACTATAAAGAGGGTACCGAGAAATTAGAGAAAAAGATATAGACATCTGTATCACATAACCTGTAAGATAAATCTGCTGTGTAGTAATGGCTAGGAATACCTACTATCAACCCTTACATTACTTGTGAATGTCGTAAAAGACTACTATGATCTTTACATCGACTGAAGCCAAATTCATCTGAGGCCCTATGTACAAAAATTACATTCTTATGGAGTGGTGACGTCAGACAGGTGGTCGTTCATAAAACTATGTATTGCCGAAACATTTGCAATATGTGCTATGAAAGAAGAGTGTAATAGTTTACTAAAGTATCATGTCACTAAAAGTAATAAATCAAATAATCTACTTTGTAAGATGAAGCCATTATACGTTTGAGAAGTGACTAACAAATAAATAGAATATTAGCATTGGAAATAATGGTAAATAATAGCGACAAAGAGTATCTTTACATTATATATGTATTCATAATTACAATGGGTAGGTACAATCATAGCAGCAAAGATAGTAACATTATTATTATTATAACATTATGTATTAATAATTACAATAGGCATCTACATAAGGTCTAATACAGATTTACAGTATAATATGAAGTGGGTAAATATTCTATTTAGTATATAGAATATTGCTAGAACACTTTAATATATACTACACATAGACACAATAAAATATAAAAGCAAATAAGAATGGTTCACGTAACTCAGGTAGTTGCTAGTTTCTTCCAGGTCCCCAGCTCGCAGAATAATAATCGATAATGTACCTAGAGCCCGTATTTATAGCCATTTGAGCAGTTATTAAAACGATCTCTTACATTACAATTTACCTACATTTATAAATTACCCACATTTACAAATTGTGTTAAAACGAATACTTTTAAAATGTACAATCTTAGGTTTTATTTGAAAAATTCTAAAAATACACATAAAAATAATAACATAATTTACTATGAATTTTAAAATATAAAGATGCCTATAGTGTAACATTAATCTCTCAAGTGCAAATCGAGTCGAAATTTTTTTGGTGTGGACTATGCTATATCAGCGCACCCGCCTCCGGCTCCGTCCGGGGCGATGCAGGGGCGGCGCGCAGCCTCATAACCCATCGTAGCGCCTCACCTTCATCGTTGGGCCGCCCTCTGGTACAGAGTTCCTTGTCCTCCGTGGTCGGCCCGAATATAGAGTCGACCCTAAGTAAATACAATAAAATCAAGATGATGATGTATATGATGGCTGGAGCGGTACACCTTCATTTCCCAGTTCATCCATGTGTTGTTCAGGCATGAAGGTATTGTCAAAATAACACTAGGTTAACTTCCAGTATATTAAATCTTTATTAACAAACTTCACTTAGATTTTCAAATCACTAAAGAAACAATACTTAAGCACTCACACTGTACAGAATAATCATACGGAATGTAGTGAGGTTGGTTGTGACCGACCTCTACGACTGCTCACTGAATAATGAATTGTAAGAATGTCTCACCTTTCAAGTTGACTAACTGTCAATGATTATTTGTAAACTACCTTCTATCGTGTCACAACCAAACATTCAAGCTAAATTCAAAATGAATAAACTAAATGGATAACGAAAATAATAACAAACTAATTTGCTTGACATTCCATTATCTTCTTCTTATTATCTTATTCTATCATTATTTTCTTCTTCTATGTAAGTATATTGTAACTGTGATAAATATGGGAAAAGTATTCGTGTAGTGACGAAGGAATAGGAATGCAATAACCATAATCCCTTTATTTTTCATGAATTACAAAGTTGATTATACAAGAATATTAGCTGGATGTATGCAGATAATATACACGCAAGAAAAGGAAAATTTGAAACTAATAGCTTTGCCAGTCCGTTTGTGATTTAGTAAGCAAATTTTTCCTTATCCGAAGAAGGCCGTGTACCGAACAGAGCGATGGATATGGATTGTAATAAAGCAGAATATGAAGAAACGCAAGGGTCACTGTTGTATTTTCAGATTTCGAGACTGACACCTTGATCAAGTAGTTTAGACATGCAATTGACGAACTTGGTAATTGGTCACGCAAAACTGACCGGTATCTATAATAAAATTTCTGTAAAAAATATTTAAAAACAAAATTATTAGATTAGATTAAAAATTGGACTCGGCCTTTCTCCAAGTAACTACTTTCATCATCATACCATATCATCTCAGCTCATTTACTTTCTACTGCTGAGCTTGACAATAGGAATGTCTACTCCACAATAGGAATTAAATCAACCTACTACACCACGCTGATCAAATATTTTGGTACAGCGTTTCATTTCGAGTTTATGTTCTCTTGCATAGACGTTTTATGCATATTATATACCTTAGTCGTCTTTTACGATACCCACGGGTAAGATAGGCAGTGGTGAAATTTGGGGTGTAAGGGGATAGAATGTTATCAGACGATCTCTCCGGCACCCCGTAAAAGCGCGGAAGAGGCAGCTGTGGATTTAGTGGCTATTTCGGTCACTTTTGTGGCCGGCAAGTCCCACACACACTCCTCCATCTGTAACCGGTGGGGGGATAGTGTGTAAATGCATTTCCACAGCGTGAAAAAAAAAGAAAAAAAAGACAGTGGTGAAATGTATTGTTATTCCGTCACCACACGGAAACGGATAACTAAATTAGTATCAATATTACATTTTAATTTATAAAACCTTATTATATTATTGAATTTTGCATGTCACATTGCTTTCGCATAATCACCGTGACATTTAGAAACGTTTTCAGTGTGAGGTCACTAACTTAATTATTTTCTATTCTTCAAACCGAAAGGGTTTGATGGATATTAAGAGAGTTCTAAGGAAATGTAAAGCGCCACCTTGGAGTGACGGCCATATTGAATTTAGTGTGATGTCATTCTTATTTTATCGTTTTCTACTATTAAGGCCTCATTTCATACTCTAAGAGGGTTGAAAAGAAATGTAATCCATCATAATGATTTTTTGATGTTTACGCAAGTATTACACGTCCTTACTAATATTATAAATGCAAAAGTAAGTTTGTTTGTTTGTTTGTTACGCTTTCACACTTAAACCACCGAACCGATTTCAAAAATTCTTTCACCAATGAAAAGCTATAATGTCAGGCCAACCAACATAGGCCATATCTTATCCAGGTATTCCCACGGGAACGGGAACTACGCGAATAAAGCGATTGAAACCGAAGCGAAGCGAGGGCGGGTTGCTAGTAGTAAATAAAATTTTACGGATTTTGGTCCGCCGCATATGCCCACACTCGCATTGGCCGTCACGAGCTGTGTGCGAGTGGCAGTATTTAAAACCTATGGTGCAGTACCAAACTCCGTTTGTATATCTCCATCCGACGTCCTTGTCACGTCCTCGACGAAGAGGATGACACATTCACACTCGCTCAACGTAGAGCCTACATGGCCCGCAAGGCCTTAACACGTAAACGGACCTTTATGGCGTTTGTATTTGATTTCTGATGGCCTGACGTTAGTCAGCCCTTGACCATGAACGCTGTAAAGCGTTCGAAACGTCGGGCAATCAACAAACAAATACAAACACGATAAAATCCGTAAAGTAGTGATCTATCATCTTGGAGTGATGGTGGATGATGTAGGTATTTTTTTTTAGGTCTAATCCCACCACACATTCCCACCATTGTAACTCCTGTAAGCCAGGATCCACAATGGTCTCCATAAATGACACCGAGGTTTGATTCTCAGGCAGTCCTGGGATATGATTTTAATTGTCTTGGGACACGCAACAAATTTAATTAGAAAAGATTAAAGAAGAGGAGTTGGAAAGAGAGATTCCACTTCCCTCCTAGGCAAAGCGGGAAACGGGAAAATAAAATGACTATTAGTCAGCCAATAAGTAGAAAGGTGTACAGCTACGATAGCGCAGCAGTACGGCACCACGGATACGGAAGAGCTTAACGGGGCCTATATGTGAGCGTTAAGATTGATTGCTACAGTAGGTATGGTAGAAACGCATGAACGCACGGAAATTTTCTCGAGTTGCTACAAGGTCCGTATAGTACTTATACTACCCCACAGGTGATTTGAGCAGATGTGACTTGTCGTCAGTGGTCGGCCTGACGGAATACCCTTTCGGGTAACCTCACCTCTCGACGTCCTGGAACGTCGGTCGCCGTCGCGCGGTCAGCCTCTCTGCGGGTGACGGACAATTCCCCGGTCCGATCACCCGCACACCCCACAGGTGACTTGCAAACTGTTTAATATAAGGTTACGCTCGTTTCGCCAGAGATCGCACTCCCAGAGAATGTGATGTGCTGATTATTCATACTCGTGTTCAGGTGTAGAACATTGACATAATGGTGATGGTACGAGTTTAAAAGAAAATAATTTACTTTTAAAGTTACCATGGTCAGTTAAAAATTGGGCCACAAAGTGGTCAACCTCCAGCCACACCTTCTCCAGGCGCTTCCGGATGCATGGAAAAATAGATAGAAATAGATGATGTAGGTATAGCAATTATTTATGTTAGGCCATGGCATAGCATTATCATAAATAAATAGCCTCACGTCTGTATTCTAGATGAATAGGCAGAGACTACGAATTACTACAAGCCACGATCCTGACTTACCTCCATTGCCTTCTTCACAATAATCACAGTCTTCTTTTTTTATCGCAAACGGTGGCAAACGACCACTGACGACAAGGAACTCTGCACTGGTGGTCGGCCAAATGACGAAGACAACGTGCTACGGTTGGGTCATGGGGCCTCGCACCGCCCTTCTGTCGCCCTGGACAGAGACGGGCAGCAGTTACGCTGACCATTGCCCACCCAGAAAAAAAATCACTATCCTTACTAATATTATAAATGCGAAAGTAAGTTTGTTTATTTGTTTGTTTGTTACGCTTTCACGCTTAAACCCAGTTGTTGAAACCACATGTCAGTGATATCCACGTCATCAATAATAGGCCAAAATTGAGTTGTTTTTGAACAACTCAATTTGTCCTATTCGAAAATCAGCTGTTATGTGGCCAGCCAGATCGTGTGATTTAACACCACTGGATTATTTTTTGTGGGGCTATGTTAAGGACAGAGTCTATACAGAGCCAATCGAATCGATTGCAGCCTTAAAACTCATAATCCGTGATGTGATTAACGAAATAGACCCGCCATTTTGCCAAAAAGTGATTAAAAACTTTGATGAAAGAATCGACATCTCTCAGCGTGGTCGTGGTGGACATTTGCCAGATATCATTTTTCATTCATAATTGCCGAACTTTTCTCTTCGTAATACAATAAATATTTGAATCATCTTCATCTAAATTTCTTGTTTTATTTTGTTTTAGAAAACAAAGTTCTTGTTGAAAAACCCTTTACAAACGCGATAAAATCCGTAAAAGTAGTTTTATTTACAATGCATTCCAATCCCTTAATTGTCTTTCACGACACCCACGGGTATGACCAGGGTGTGGTAAATTCTATTTGTACTCCGTCATCACACGGAAAAACTATAGTAAATACATATATACAGATATAGCACATACATTGTTATGTACATTAAAAAAGAACTGTTATTTGGCACACAAAGAGATATTTCAGTTGTATTTAACTGTGTATGTTAAGGTAAAATCTATGATAAATACCTGCTATAAATATAAATAAATGTCTCACAGTGTTTTTAAAAAATACTCCTAAATAATAATAGTAGGTATGTGTGGTTTATGCTGGCTTACATACGGGATCTTCAGTTGAATTTTAATTTAATGGGAATGCGGCTCCATGTTATACTGGAATATTATAAGACTGAACTATAAGAATAATCATCTTGATACGACCATAAAGAATCCATGATATATATGCAAATATATTAAGTGCACGTGAACAGAATGAAGAGCGTAAAATTATGTAATATTTGATTGTCAGTTTTAGTCTATAAATCAATCTTTACTAGGAAGCCTTTATTTGTTACTATGATTATATCAGCCCTTCTCCAGAAAATAAACTACAAGTTATTATAAGAATTTCTATTCGTATTAAGATAATAATAAAAAATTATAATTTACTAGCTGACCCAATAGAGGTTGTTCTGTTCAAATAAATTAAAAGGAATTCTCCTTGAAATCGACAGCAGCGCCACCCACCGGGTCCAATTATTAATCTAAACCATTATCGAATCCCCTTGAACACATATAAAAACATCATCAACATCGGTCCAGCCGTTTGGGAGGAGTTCAATGACATACACACGTACGCAAGAAATATATATATAAAGAAAGACTATGGTTCCTCCACTACTATGGTTTTACAAATTGGTTTAGGAATGCATATTCTTTTTCACTAAATTCCAGATTAAAATTCGTTAAAATTAATTTATTTTACACTAGCAACCTGCCCACGCTTCGCTTCGGTTTCAGTCGTCTTACCCACGTAGTTGCCGTTTCCGTAGGAATACTGGAATAAAATCTAGCCTATGTTATTCCCTGATATTATAGCTTTCCATTGGTGAAAGAATTTTGAAATCGGTCCAGTAGTTTCGGAGCCTATTCAGTACAAACAAACAAACAAACAAATCTTTCCTCTTTATAATATTAGTATAGAAAGGTTTCGTATAACGCTGGATTTTAATGCATAATCATCATCATCTCAGCCAACATAAGTCCCTCTATTGGGCTCGAGTCTCCTCCACACTGGGAGAGAAATTAACCTACTATACCACGCTAGACAGGTGGGTTGATATAGGCTTTTATTTCGAATTTTCCATCTCTTACATGGTTGTTATATGCATAAGGTATCTTTTAGTTGTCTTTTACGATACCCACGGGTGAGAGAAGGCTGGTGAATTGTATTCTTATTCCGTCATCACACATTAATACATTGGGACGCGGTCGCAGCCTTCTGCGAGACAGTGATCTCGCGGAAGGAGGCGGCGGATCGCCTGCGCGAGGAGCGCAGCCTCGATGAGGCGATCCGCCGCCGGCGACTGGGGCGGCGTAGGCGCGACTACCTGCGCCGCATGCCGCCCTAGCCGAGGTCGCGGGTGACGTGACCGGGGATTAGTCCGTCACCCGCCGAGAGGCCGACCGCATGAGGAAAGACCGACGTCCTCCCCGAGGGGGAGACGTCGGTCGATGGAAGGGTACCTCACGTAGGGGGTATTACATCGGGCCGACCACTGATGACAAGTAACCCTGCTCCGGTGGTCAGCCCAACGACGAAGGCGACGTGGTTTTCGGGTGGGTTGCGGGTGTTGCGTGCTTTTACGCCCCTCTGTCGCCCCGGACGGAGTGGTGCGAGGAGTGCGACGACCGCGGCCCACGCCAAAAAAAAAAATCACACATTAATACATAAGCATTAGTGCTATTATTTTCTCAGTGATTTAATACAATCGTGTCATATCAACTCATATACGTCCCACTACAGGACTCGACCCTTCTTCGCAATAAATATAAATAAAAGTGTATTTGTTACGAGCAATTAATAAATAGCAATTAATCTACTATACCACGTCGGTCAAAGGGTTTTATTTTCTATTGTACTTGTCTTACTTAGATGCTCTATCCCTTAGTCCTCGTGGGACCACCATAAGAATGGGCAACAGCACTCGCCTTGGAAACTCATAACACCAACTGCAATTGCAAATACCCTTGCCAAGCGCGACAATTACGGCATTATCTGCCTTAGTAGACCTATATGTGTAGCCGTCGATGTCTGGTAGACTGACGATGATAGTTAACTCACAGGATGATATCCAAGCTGCCATTACTGTGATTGCAGCGAAAAAAAACTGCAGCACAAGTCCGGCCTAGCAATTCCCTGTTAACAATTAATCGCATTGAGGATGCAGGCGTTTACACGTTGGTTTGTTTTGATTTTCTTTTTTACATTGTCGAACTATAGAGCTCCATAATAGCTCTGATCAAAGAATACGTGAAGGATTGCCGCCACTTTTACCCTGCAGTTAGCAACGTTTCTATCATTTCATAAGATTCGACAACAATTATTGGCATGTCATTAGAAGACCAAGGACGTCAGAGTTGCATGCCCAAAATGGTGCCTCGGGCGCCACACAATGGACGGAACCGTGAAGTCGCTCTTGATTTTAAGTGTCGCAGACGATGACGTAAGACGCTGACCTATGCTTGTAAGTCCAACATCCTCCTCAACACTGAATATGTAAGCATTTTTAAGTATAAACAAAAAAGAAAAGAGGTTTGTCAAGAACACTTATTGGTAGAGAATGTTTTTAGCGGCGTTATTGAAATTTATACTTTAACTTCAATATTGAAGTTGGCTCGATATTTCCTTCAAAAATAATATGAAATTAAAATTAATATCAAATAGATCATCACGAGACAACATGCAGTATTGGCTTATTATGATGGTCAAGCCTGCAACAGTTAAATTTAAACTACTTACACCATTATTATGATACATCGTAATTAGAATTTTTACTACAGCTTGCTTTTGAGGATATTTGTTTTTTTTTATATTTCGTTTTTTATTTTTAATAAATTATCGATCCATCAATCAGTCTAGGACGATGTTGCAAATACATTCCAATAAGTAAATCATTTAAAACCGTGCCGTCCAACAATTCCGTCCAAATTGTATTGTGGTGTCGTCAGTCTAATAAATCATCACATTATAATAATCGTGTGTAACATTAAAAGAGTTGCTTCTCGATACGCCTCGCTCCGCTCGCCTGAGCGCCTATCAAAGTATCTAAATCCGCCCAAATGTGTTATTTATCATAGTAATATATTACACAAATTAAGTATTTAACGGACACCTTTTACCTTTCTTGCCTGTGGGTGTCGTAACAGACGACTCAGGGATAATAATATGCGCATAACATCTAATCAAAATAAGGCAATCTCGAATCAATCAACATCCACCGGGGGGAGAGGGCGGCGGCCACCTCACGAAGAACAGGGTAATACCATAATCGCTTGGCATGCGGGATGAAAATTAGTTTGTTTTATGCATTTCGCCCTTTCTCCTATAGCCGACTTTTACGAGTCCTTCGGCAAAGTAAGGAATGGACACACGGAGACGAGAACCATAAGATATATTTTATTGCAATCATTTAAAGACTTCATCTCATTATAATCTCTCCGAAAAAGTAAATAGAGATATACACGCATTTCTCCACATAATTTTGCATTTCCATGTATTCATCTATTTTAGCAAGTCTGGTAGTTTCAAACCCCCCAAGCCTTGCAGAATACCCGGAAATCATGCAGTTAGATTGTTCACTGTCAGTAATCGCACTTTTGTTATTGAACAAGTGGCAGTTGACTCTTCTAATTTAAAGCCTTATTGGCCTTATACAATAGCGCGGACGTGTACGTACGTACAGTTATTATAAGTTTGTATTTGCTTAGTTTTGTCCCAATGTCTGTTTTTTTCTGTTCTCTTTCTTCTTCTTTTTTCTGTGCATAATCAAATCTTGCATTTATTACCAAAATAAAAGCTTGTTTCATTTGATATCAAAAGGTAAGGAGAATTCTAATCATAAACTCTAGACACCATTAAGCAGCAAAGTTTCTAACCATTAGATTTGGACTCAATGGATCTGATATTTTTTCTCATATTTAGCCTGATTTGACTGATTACTTTGTTAAAAAAATATAAAATAAAATAACCTTGTATGCATTATAAACATTTATTAGCAAAACCAACAATAATAATGTAACAAAATATTTGCACGATTATAATATATTAAGAACATTTTTTTTTTATTTTTATGACTCATAAGATTAAGAATAACAGCATTAATGTTATTTTAGTGGAAGAGAAATTGACCTCCTATACCACGTCAGACGGGTTCGTATAGGGTTTCATTTCTAGAATTTTCTTTTTCTTGGATAGATGTTAATTGCATATTATAATCCCTTAGTTGTTATTTACGATAACTATGAAGGGGGTGGTGAGTAGTATTCTTACATCATCAGCACACTGGTCATTCGCCACCAAGAACAAAATTTTTGCGTATTACTCGAATCGACAACCGCTGGGGAAGAAAGATTCTCAAGTGGCGACCACGTATCGAACGGCACAGTGCAGGACGCAACACCTTGTATTCTTGTCCCGTCACCACTAGGGGAAAAATAATATAGTTACAATCAGACCCATGAAAACGTATCGGCGCAAACACTGCAAAAAAAAACCATTATCACAGCAGCTCTGCTTCTAAAACATTTTACCCAATCGTTCAAGGTATTGCCATTTTCAGGGTTAATATTTCCAGCAGTTCAGGCGCTCCATAGACATGACAAATAGGACATTATTCTTAATGTGTTTTGACTATACTACAAAAGTTACCAGTGAAAACGGAATGCTAATTCGAAAGCATGATCATGATGGCTGCTCTAGTAGTTAACTCATGATCAGGTGCTGCTTGTGGGATCTAGTCCAGCCATATTTTCTTTTCTTTAATTTTTTTGTACTAAATTTTGAAAATTTTACATGTATACAATTTCGAAGGGCATCACACTGGAGCTAATACCGTATATGTTGTACGAAGTATAAAATCTATATATATAAAAGAAAGTGGTGTTAGTTACACTATTTATAACTCAAGAACGGCTGTACCGATATACCTGAAAATTGGCGGGGAGGCCCCGCCAATTTTGGTTAGCTCAGAACCAGGAGACGGACATAGGATACTTTTATCCCGTTCGACCGAGTTCCCGTGGGACTTGACATAAAACGTCAAAGAGAATACCAGTGACTATAAAACGTGGTATAACAAAAACGCATCTGTCATGTAATAGTGAAACGCAAATTACAGCTATACACAGACAATATTTTCGGAATTTAGAAAATATATTTACGAAAAAAAATATGGCAGTACGAAGTTCGCCGGGTCGGCTAGTTATATATATTTAAAAGATAAAAAAAAAGTGAGCCGTCGCTCAGGACGCCTGGCAGATGTGAAACATCTAAATTATTTGCACAAGTATATATGCATAAAAGAATAGATTACGACAGAACTAATATGGCAAGAAGTATTGAATAAAATAATACGATTTCGACTATTATTCGAAATATTACACAGCAATAAAATTAATCCGCCACAGAGCCGCATCGCTCCTTCTCCCTCACACACTTGTACGTAGTTCAAAGGGAATAAAAATAGTGACATCTATCGAGCCACTAAGTACTAGTATCGAAGGACAATAATCAGTATCAATTGAAAAGTATCGATACTGAACAATCGAATCGTTTTGAAAGCATTGAGTACTTTTCATAGAGCCTATGGGATAATGTCTTGCCGGGATTGTTTGTGATGAGCTTTTTTTCATTGGTAAGTTTGAGAGAAAGTAACATTCTCTAATGAGTACTAGTATCGAAGGAACAGTAATAAGTATCAATTGAAAAGTATCGATACTTACTGATATTGAATCATTTTCGAAGCATCGAATACTTTTTAGGGAGCCTATCGGATACGTTCTTGACGGGATTGTTTGTGATGAGCGTTTTTTTTTGGTAAGTTTGAGAGAAAGTAACATTCTATAATGAGTACTTGTATCGCATGAACAATAATCGGTATCAATTGAAAAGTAACGATCTTTACTAATATTGAATCGTTTTCGAAGCATCGAGTACTTGTCATAGAGCCTATCAGATCGCGATCGCGGGATTGTTTGGGATGAGCTTTTTTTTTACCAAGTCTGGGAGGAACTATAAAGAACTATAAGTGTGATGTTTGAAGTGATGGTAAAATGTAAAATTACTCGGCAGGAATATAATGCCATATCACATTACTTCGCGAAGCACTGTTTCGTGCATGTCTACTTGATAAGTCTATAGCGTTTGAATGAAATCTAACCGATTGGGTAAAAATTGAGTTCAAATGGGTCAAATACATGAAAAAGTGCCATGTAGAAATTAGAAGATCGAATTAACGACATCTATCGAGCCTAGCCTAAATGTCAACTACAAAATATATTTTATAAAGAAATCTCTAATCCTATGATGATAATAATTAAGACAAGCTATCTAAATTATTTTATCGTCATTGGGTACCTCGTTAAGTCTACAAATTTTAAATGAAATCTAACTCTTTAAAGTGGGTCAAAATACAATTCCTAGTGTTAGGGTTTAAAAATTTTATGTTATTTTATTTAATATTTTTACTGATCTACTTAATAATTTAGTTCATATTTTGATTAACAATAATTTAGTCAGTTGAGAGTTTAAATGTCTACCCCTCCAACGTGGCGGCGGTTGAGTCTACATGTTCTCGTTGGTCGGCCGCCAAGCGTCAGTTGCTCGAGTGCAGTGGAAGAGCGAAGTTGTATTATATAGTGGTGATCAGTTTTAATATTAAGTGAAGTGTTTAGTTAAAACAGTAAAGTGTCTCGCTATTCAGTGAAGTGTAGTATTCAGTGAGTGTTTATTGGTAACAGAGTTCAGTGTCCAGTAGTAATAGTTTAAAGTGCAGTAATAAATATTGTATACCTATAATGAAGTGATTTATTGAATGAACATCGCTGAGCGGTCTAACACTAGGAGTTGGTAACATATAAACAAATAAATATACAGCTGAAACTAATACAAAGCCTATAAAAAGCGGTTGTCCAGTTTTCGTACGAGAAAATAAGGTAGGTATGGTATACTTATGTTAGGAAGTTAGAAAATTATACGCATAAAAGAACATATTACGACAGGTATTAATATAGCATAAAGTATTAAGAAAAATAAAGTAACGATTCTTTTCCAGAAAATGATGTTTTTTATTCAATAAACATTTACTTTCATTAGAATACATTATAGGTAACAATTTACTTTGAGTTCACTAGATGGCGTTGTACAAAATTTTAAATCGCACCATGGTTTCGTTACACAAATGTAGATATGTGTCCAGATATTTATTTTGTAGTTAATTAAGAGCGGACCGCGAAGCGTGGCGTTCGACGCCACGCGACCACTTTCACATCAAAAATATTTTCACCTACGTAAATAAAATCTTAGGTTAAAGTAAGCGTTAGCCCAAAGTATCTATACCACGCGGACGAAGTCGCGAGCAGACGCTAGTCCTTAATAAATTATCGAAATTCTCTTCGTATTTTGCATCGTTTCATTGTTAGGCTTCGTGTACTTTATTTACTATTTTTAATTATCTACAAATTTTTAGAATTTGTGTACAGCTGTTGGCCGCAGATGGCCTTGACAGCTTGACGCGGACTATGGGTGAGCGCTGAGGGCTCTCAACCCGGAGAAAAGTATGCTAAGCGACATCGCCCAAGGGCTCCCCCTGTGGGGAACGGACCTCAGCTTGGGGCGTCGCTGGAGGCAAAGTGGGCGTGCCCACGTTTTTAGTAGTGACTTTTGCGCGGCGCGGTTTCGCACCTCGACGGCGAGGGCGGAACCGCGGATATTTATTTGTTAAGGCCTCGCGGGCCGTGTGGGCTCTTTGTTGAGCGAGTGTGATAATGTCGTCCTCTTCGTCGAGGACGTGACGAGGACGTCGGATGGAGGAGATTTTGGAGGGTCTATAGGAAGCCGCCCCAACCACTAGTTGGTTGGGGTGTGTCATGGCAGAATTAATTAACTACAAAATAAATATCTGGACACATATCTACATTTGTGTAACGAAACCATGGTGCGATTTAAAATTTTGTACAACGCCATCTAGTGAACTCAAAGTAAATTGTTACCTATAATGTATTCTAATGAAAGTAAATGTTTATTGAATAAAAAACATCATTTTCTGGAAAAGAATCGTTACTTTATTTTTCTTAATACTTTATGCTATATTAATACCTGTCGTAATATGTTCTTTTATGCGTATAATTTTCTAACTTCCTAACATAAGTATACCATACCTACCTTATTTTCTCGTACGAAAACTGGACAACCGCTTTTTATAGGCTTTGTATTAGTTTCAGCTGTATATTTATTTGTTTATATGTTACCAACTCCTAGGAATTGTATTTTGACCCACTTTAAAGAGTTAGATTTATCATCATAGGATTAGAGATTTCTTTATAAAATATATTTTGTAGTTGACATTTAGGCTAGGCTCGATAGATGTCGTTAATTCGATCTTCTAATTTCTACATGGCACTTTTTCATGTATTTGACCCATTTGAACTCAATTTTTACCCAATCGGTTAGATTTCATTCAAACGCTATAGACTTATCAAGTAGACATGCACGAAACAGTGCTTCGCGAAGTAATGTGATATGGCATTATATTCCTGCCGAGTAATTTTACATTTTACCATCACTTCAAACATCACACTTATAGTTCTTTATAGTTCCTCCCAGACTTGGTAAAAAAAAAGCTCATCCCAAACAATCCCGCGATCGCGATCTGATAGGCTCTATGACAAGTACTCGATGCTTCGAAAACGATTCAATATTAGTAAAGATCGTTACTTTTCAATTGATACCGATTATTGTTCATGCGATACAAGTACTCATTATAGAATGTTACTTTCTCTCAAACTTACCAAAAAAAAACGCTCATCACAAACAATCCCGTCAAGAACGTATCCGATAGGCTCCCTAAAAAGTATTCGATGCTTCGAAAATGATTCAATATCAGTAAGTATCGATACTTTTCAATTGATACTTATTACTGTTCCTTCGATACTAGTACTCATTATAGAATGTTACTTTCTCTGAAACTTACGAATGAAAAAAAGCTCATCACAAACAATCCCGGCAAGACATTATCCGATAGGCTCTATGAAAAGTACTCGATGCTTTCAAAACGATTCGATTGTTCTGTATCGATACTTTTCAATTGATACTGATTATTGTCCTTCGATACTAGTACTTAGTGGCTCGATAGATGTCACTATTTGTATTCCCTTTGAACTACGTACAAGTGTGTGAGGGAGAAGGAGCGATGCGGCTCTGTGGCGGATTAATTTTATTGCTGTGATTAATATTTCGAATAATAGTCGAAATCGTATTATTTTATTCAATACTTCTTGCCATATTAGTTCTGTCGTAATCTATTCTTTTATGCATATATACTTGTGCAAAAAAAGTAAGCTGTCGCTCAGGACGCCTGGCAGATGTGAAACTTCGAACGACAAGAATGACAAATTACGACAAGAACTAATATGTAAAGTATTGAATAGAATAATACGATTTCTACTATTATTTAAAATATTACAAAGAAATGGTATTAGTTCACCGCTCAGTCGCTTACCACCTAACATAGCGTCGCTACGTCTCCCTCACACACTTCTACGTAGTTCAAATCAAAAGGATCGGTTAAGAAAGTATGATCTAGTATACAGAAATAACGACATCTATCGAGCTAAGACTAAATCTGAGCTACAAAATATATTTTATAAAGAAATCTGTAATGATGACGATAATAATGAAACAAGCTATTTAAATTATTTTATCGTCATTGGTCCTTGTTAAATTAACAAATTTTAAATGAAATCTGACTGTTGAAAGTGGGTCAAGATCCAATTCCTATACTCGTTCCAACCATTTATTTTACTTTTGGCAGGTCGAATTCTGATCAATTAGTGTTGTACCAATGTATTACGGATACTATGTTTTGTAATAATCGATTTTAGTCAGGAAGAACTTTTAATCGATTTAACACGGATATTTTATGTTTGCTTAAATACATATTTCATATTATTTAAAAACTTCACTTTTGTAAATATATTTGTTATTTGGGCACATTAATTTTTGCATACCCACTAATTCAGTCCTCACAAAATATTTTACTTTGTACTTTGCAAAATAAAAAATAACTACTTTATGAAGCATTTTTCCATTAAGCGGAGTCCGCTGCTCCAAACTTTACTTAGAGACAATGGCGCCCTCGTCTGCGGTAGTAAATCACTAATTTTCTCATCCAGCCTACCCCTTTTTTTTAAGCCGAATTGGCAACACTGAACGGCGCGCCGGCGACGCCATTTTGTTGTGTTGTCTGTCACTCGCAACAAGACTCCCGTGCTAGTCACATTTCTGTTCGCTGAGTGCTCTTTCATATTTTTCATACGCTGTGTTGAGTATTTATATTCCACCGTATTGATTTCATTGTTCTTACTTTGATTGAGTTGAGCGTATCGTTCCTCCCAGTAAGATTTTACTTGCAAAATGCCGAAAGGTATGGTGCTTAAAGGACAATCCAGAGAGTTAGTGCTGCGGCTTCGTGAATTTTTTGAAAAGGAAAGCCGCAATGGCGGATTCCTTATACCTGTAACCCAAGTTAGAGACCGTGTTGCAGTAGCATTAGGTATTAGTGCTCCAACGGTGGCGAAAATCACTAAAGAAGCCTATGGTAGTAGTGGTATTGAACAGAACAAGCTATCTACGCCTAAGAAAAAACGTCAGCACCGTAAAGTGACAGCAATTGACAGTTTTGATACTGATGCTATTCGTCGTCATATATACAATTATTACACAAGCAAAGAGATTCCTACTTTGAAAAAATTAGTAGCGTCTCTACGAAATTGTGGCTTGTTTCGTGGTCAAAAATCTTCTTTGTCAAAGGTGCTGCACCAAATCGGGTTCTTGTATAAGAAATCCGACAAAAGAAAAATTTTAATGGAACGTCGTGATATAGCCTTGTCTCGCTGAGAATTTTTAAGACAAGCGAAGAAAATAGAAGACTGGTCGAATGTCGTTTTCACAGATGAACCTTGGCTCGATGCCAATCATTCCATACCAAAAGGTTGGACTGACGATACTGCTGCTTCTACTTCTGCAGTGCCAATGGGGAAAGGTGAACGCCTCATCATTTGCCATGCGGGAACTACAAAGGGATTTGTACCAGACGCTCTGTTAGCGTTCAAATCAAAAAAACAGGAGACTATCATGAGGAGATGAATGCGGACGTGTATGAAAAGTGGTTCAGAGAAATGCTTACATCACTTGAAGAGCCATCAACAATATTTATTGATAATGCACCCTATCACTCTCGCCAAATTAATAAAATGCCAACACAGGCCAACAAAAAACACGAGATTATAAACTGGCTTCGTGATAATGGGGAAGATGTGGACGAATCCCTACTAAAAGTAGAATTACTTAAAATATTAAAAAGTAAAAAGCAGCCAAAACGATATGTCATCGACGAAATGGCAGCAGAATATGGGCATGTTGTAATCAGAATTCCTCCGTACCACTGTCAATATAATCCAATTGAAATGATCTGGGCACAAGTCAAAGGACACGCCGCAAGAAACAATACAACTCCTCCTTTCACAGCAAATAAAATGCTTGAACTTTTAAAAAACGCATGTGCTAGTGTCGTCACACTACTAAAGTAAAATAAATGGTTGGAACGAGTATAGGTGTCTGTAACACAAACAAATAAATATACATCTGAAACTGAAACACCTATAAAAAGCGATTGTCCAGTTTTCGTACGTGAAAGTACTGTAAGTAGGTATGGTATACTTATTACACTATTTTATAGAAGTATATATGCATAAAAGAACAGATTACGACAGGAACTAAAATAACACATTAATAAAAATAATATTACGATGTTTTTTCCAAGAAAATGATGATTTTTATTCAATAAACATTTATTTTCATTATAGATAACAATTTACTTTAAGCGTACTAGATGGCGTTGTACAAATTTTAAATCCCACTATGGTTTCGTTACAAAAATGTACACATATGTATCCGGATTTTTATTTGTACCTAATTAAAATGGTGCCCTGAAGCGTGGCGTTAACGCCACGCGACAATTGGGATCACCCTCGCCTATAGATGTTTCACATCTGCCAGGCGTCCTGAGCGACGGCTCACTTTTTTTAAATAATACCATTCGTCACACATGATTTTTGCAAATATTTAGCCGTTTACGCAGAGGAAGCTCTCAAAAGGAAAAAAGCACTATTTTGAAACATTCTTCATTAGTACTTAGCTTCGTTGGTCTTAACATGATGATGAGCTTTCCTCGATAAATAGGCTTTTTTTATGGGTGGGCTTTTTTTTTTTGTGGGTGGGCTTTTTTTTTGTGGGTGGGCTTTTTTTTTTGTGGGTGGGCTTTTTTTTTGTGGGTGGGCTGCGGTCGGCGCGCCTCCGCACCACTCCGTCCGGGGCGACAAAGGGGCTTAAGCACGCAACTCCCGCAACCCACCCGAAAACCACATCGCCTTCGTCATTGGGCCGACCACCGGAGCAGGTTTACTTGTCGTCAGTGGTCGGCCCGACGGAATACCCCCTACGTGGGGTACCCTCCCATCGACCGACGTCCCCCCCTCGGGGAGGACGTCGGTCTTTCCTCACGCGGTCGGCCTCTCGGCGGGTGACGGACTAATCCCCGGTCACGTCACCCGCGGCCTCGGCTAGGGCGGCATGAGGCGCAGGTAGTTGCGCCTACGCCGCCCCAGTCGCCGGCGACGGATCTTCTCATCGAGGCTGCGCTCCTCGCGCAGACGATCCGCCGCCTCCTTCTGCGAGATCACTGTCTCGCAGAAGGCTGCGACCGCGTCCCAATTCCCGACGCTGTCGACCATCGCCCTAGCGATGGCCGGCAGCGTCAGGTCGGCACCGATGATTGCGACGAGTTCACGGCGCTGCACTGCCCAAGCCGCGCAGGCCTCGAGCGTGTGGCGCGCCGTGTCCTCGTCGCAATCGCAGTGGTGGCAGGACGGTGTACTCTCCCTCCTTACGACCCTGTGCAGGTATTTGGCGAAGCTCCCATGCCTCGTCAACACCTGCACTAGTCGGCAGGAGAGCACCCCGTGCCGGCTTTCCAACCACTGCATCAGCACCGGCCGGAAGGCCTCCACGGTTCGCACCCCGAACCGAGGCCTCTCCAGCCGGACTGCCCATCGGGCAATGACGTCTCGGCGGGCGTCGACGCGCCAGGCGGTGAGCTCCCTTAACGAGATCTCACCGCCCTCCGCTCGCACCCCCGTCACCCGCCGATACAATCCGGCGAGCATCTCCGCCTCCAGGTCCCACGGGGGAGACCCGGCCAATAGGCACGCTGCCTCCGTCGCCACCGTGCGGTATCCGCGGATGGCCCTGACCGCCATGACCCTCTGTGGTCGCCACAGAAGAGCCCTAAGTCGGACGGTCAAGGACCCCGCCCACACCGATGCGCCGTACAGAGCCATCGACTGGATTTTATGGGTGGGCTATGGTAAGCGCACACGCCATCCATTCCGTCCGTGGCGACGAAAGGACGGCGTGCAGGCCCATAACCCACCCGTACCCACGTCGCCTTCGTCGTTGGGCCGACTACCAGTGCCCAGTGCAGAGTTCCTTGTCGTCAGTGATCGGCCCGACGGAATACCCTTTCGGGTACCCTCACCTCTCGACGTCCCTGCCCCGGGACGTAGGTCGCCGTTGTGGGGTCAGCCTCTCTGCGGGTGACGGGTTAAAGTCCTCGGTCATCCGCGGCCTCGGCTAGGGGGCTGTCTAACCCTGAAAGAATTTTTCAAATCGGACCAGTAGTTCCTGAGATTAGGGCGTTCAAACAAATAAACTCTTCAGCTTTATATATTTGTAAGAGTATAGATAATTATAACTTATCAAGGAACTTGTGAAAAAATATTGCTCTGCGCTTGACGGACAAAATATGCAAATTAAGATCTACTTACTTAAATATGTTATTAATTGCTTTTGAGAGAATAAAAGGCGCTTTTTTCTTAACTTATTAAAGTTATGTTATTATAAGTGAGTGGTAGGACCACACTGTCGACAGTTATCTGTCTACAGCCGCGGGCCGGTCCGTCCGGGGCAGTACCATGCTCTCGCAGAAAATCGACGTCTGAGTAGTAGCAATTTGTTACTGCGCTTCGTTCGGTGAGCGAGAGAGCCGGAAGCCCAACTTTCTGAGGGTGATTGCGTGTGGAGGGTTTTGGTGGTGCCCTTGGTATCACCGAGCCTCAATGCACGCATTCACACTCCCTTCGCGGTAGGCAACGGCCTTGTAAAGGTCCATGAGCGGCAGCAACACTTACCATCAGGTGTACTGTTTGCTCGTTTGCCACCGTTTGCATAAAAAAAAAAAAAAAAAAAAAAAAAAATACTTTTTATTTTTCAGACAAATATCCACAATAACGGTAAAAATAAGTAGTTATTTAAATAAATTGTACTGTACAATGTTCATTGATCATCAATTTAATTATCTATATGGCAAAAAATCGGCACAACACATCTAAAAATAAGAGCAGTAAAGTGCTTCGCAAATGTCGTAAAATATTGACTCGTATATCTGGCCAAGTCAATCTGTTTATTTAAATCATAAAAGATCTTTAATATTGAAATGGTCACTATAAGAAGTTGTTAGGTTAGCTAATTACATAATGTAATAATACAGAAGGTGCCTTAAGTAGGGACTGAATAAATGAACCGACTTGGTATTACAGGGATCTCCTAACTTATTATGGTAGAAGAACCATAATAAGTTAGGAGTTACGACACTTGATTTCATTTTACAAGTTATGTTTATGATAGTATGAAATAGTTTCGCTTTTCAAAATTGGTGATTACCCTCTTGGTCTCGATCGCTTTGTTGTGCCGACGTTTCACAAAAGCTGGCACAAGACAGACCATTATAAACATATATAAACATCATAATTTCAAGGATCTCTGAGAATATAAATAAGGCAACTCTTTATTAGAAAAAAGCTATTAAGTACATACTTGTTAAACGAACAACAGATAAAAAAGCTATAATTTACCATACTTTTCTCAAAACAATCATATAAAGGAATTTGCACGCGTTTAACTATCATAGATATTAGATTGTATCCAATATCTATAATATGCATCATTCATACCTTTATTATTCGCCATCATATAGAGATCAATAGAGGAAATTAGTTGAGGGGTTATTGCACAATGTTTCCTTAAATAAATTGAAGGGCTTTTCTTTTCCATTCCATTCAACCAATCCTAACAATCAGCCTTTTCTTTAATACATATATTCATACCATTACCCTTCAAGCAAAATATAATAATGTTAAGACAGTAATAGAAATAAAAAGAATCCAAAATTTATGACAAATAAATTACTTAGCAGTTTTGTTTAAGAATAAGTATCAAATAAAATTATTTATTACAATATTAATTTTTATAAGGTGGCAGTCCAAACAGTTCTGGTTTGAAATCTTCCATAGAGTTAAGAACTAACGTCGCTTCAGTGGTAAGTGTACGATTTAACCGTGGATCAGGCACCATAACGACTTGCATACCTGCCGCGCGTGCCGCCTTCACCCCGTTAACTGAATCCTCAAATACCAAACACTGTAAACATTAAAACACAATTGTTAATACAGACATAATTACTACATAGATATCTTAAGGATTTTAATTTCAGGTCTTGTATTAGTTACAAATATTTTTTACATAGGCATCACATCCCACATATGGGTCAAAACACTTGTGGTTTACCACTAAATTTATGGGCATTAATTCAGAAAAATAAATGTCATTATTTTTTAATGAAAATCTTAAATTATTTTGTCCCAGAGTGATAATAAATCTTTTTTTGGCAGGCAGTAAAAAAATCTGGACACGCGCTATTATTCGAGTCCGGGGCAACGAAAAGGCGGGGCGCGGCCACATAAAGTATAGGTACGCCATAGTTTCGAGATAACAGTAATTCTAACAAAAAAAAATGTCCTGACTGCCTATGCGACTTAGTAGGTATGTCGCTATGTAATATGAATTTACCCGATTGTCGGCAATTGTACTCAAAACAAATATAATATTTATCTTATCTTATGTCATTTTCGTATTAAAATGTCTGCATAAAAGTATTTTATAAAGATATTTAAATAGAAAGATAGTACTATGGTGACGACTGAGAAAACTACCAACACTTACATAGCTCATGGGAGTCGTAAAAGACGAGCTTTACATTGACCTGGCTCCATCTGAAGTCGTCTATTCAACAATTACATTTCCAAGAAGGATTGGTGTCAGGCTGGCGGCTGGTCATATTTCCCGCTTACATTTTGTATTTTATAGACGACAAGACTGAGGGAGTGAGGGAATACGCATATAACAAGCATATAGCAAGAGAAGGAAAACTCGAAATAAAATCCTATACCAACACGTCTGACCAGCATGATATAGTACGGTCAATTTTCCTCCTATTGTGGAGGAGGCTGGAGCCTAACAGTGGGACGTATATGAGTTGAAATGATGATGATGAATGACATTTTGTATATTTTGAATAGAAGAAGAGTACATATTGCGTTGACCATAAGTAATTTGGATAAGAACAAAACGATGATGATTTAAAAATAAAGTTAGATGTAGTAAGGCAAATATTAAAAGTACCCGAAACCATAGAGCATGCATGATGACTGTGATCGAGGCTCACGTAAATCTGTAATCTCTGCCTATCCCTCTAGGAAACAAGTATGAGTCAATGTTTGTATGTATATATTTTAATAGAATTACACTACCTGCATCATTCAATGCAAAAATAATATACAATATTTGGTCTTATTTAGTGATATCGTTCGATAGGCTACTGTCGAGACTATCGGTAGTCTATTGATAGTGCGGCAACTACTACTACTATCGATAGTAAAGTTGTCAGGAATGAAAATAGTATCGATACTGTTGCAAATCAGTAATAGTATTACCACATTTTGTACTATCGATGTAACGATACTATCAATACCATCAACAGTATCGAGTCCTATCGATATCCTAACTGATTTTCGAGGGCAACTGTCGATAGTTCGGCATCACTAGTCTTATACATAAAAGTAAAAATATCAATTATTACGTACCTTGTCTGGAGAAGGTTTATCTAAAAATTTGTTGGCTGCTACAATAAATATGTCGGGGTATGGTTTACCCCTCTTTACTTCAGGATCTGATGATCCCAGGGTTTTATGCTCAAAGAGATCAAATAATTCTTGATGGTTTACCATTTTCATATCTGCGGTGTCTTTACTGCTGCTTGTAGCTAAACCCATACCAATATTGTGGTCGTGAAGGTGATGAACTAACTTCTTTACACCTGTAATTTTATTTTTGTTTCGTTAGCTTTAGTTATAGTGTAGTGACGAGTTAAGTAAACAATGTATCGCCAGCCATTACAAGTTACAACCATGAGGTGATCGTAAAGACCGGTTAAGAAAACACCAAGAAAGTGGGCAGCATTGCTCTCCTGAGAAACTCATAACTGTGATCTCCAACCTGCCTCACAAGCCTCATGGCGATTATGGTATTATTCTCTCATATGGATAGATGGAACCAGACTTCGATATACACGGTGACATTTATGTCGTCTTACAAAAGCAGGCCAATTAAAGTATCCAGTATTTACAATACATTCGTACAATTAAAAGTTAAAAAAAAAGATTTACTAGAATATTTTTTAATAAAATTGATTATAAATAATTACAAGTTAAAATAGTAAGGAAACAGCATGTAGTGAGCGCGGTGAGCGCGTAGGTACTTAACACTGCTGTTACCTCGCCGCCCGCGCGGTCATTCTCATACACCTTAGAAAAAGTTCGATTGTCAACTCGTAAAATTGTACCATAATCTACCTACGTCCCTTTCGAAATACCACTACATATTCAGTACGTGGGGAGTCCAATTTTTCCTTAATACTTTCTACGCACTTAGGACCGTCAGGAACAATTATTTAAAGTGTTAGAGACTTGGTATCTACTAGTCTACTAGTAGGTCATTATTTCAATAATGTAAATTGGTTCAGAGGTATTTAGATAAAATGGAATCAGCTATTTACAAATAATTGCGAATAAAGTAACAAGAATATCGTTCTACCGATATTGAAAGTACTGTTCAAATTGCTCACCATTTTTTGTCTATGCATAAACCACCATTTGTGCACTATTTGTACTACGTACAGGTACGATATTCGAGTATTGATAATGTCTATTAGACATTTCGTAACAACACAAACACACAACGATGTCGCGAAAGATGTAATTACTTGTAGGGAAATCGTAAGTTCATGCGCACGACCTTCAACTTTCGCACACCGGCGGATACAACATCGATGATCATCGATGTTCGATGATCATCGATGTTGAAAGGAAAAACATCGATGTTGAAAGGAAAAACATCGATGTTGCTATAGGCAAAACATCGTAACATCGATGTTGAAAGGAAAACATCGATGTTGAAAGGAAAACACATCGATGTTACTAGGAGCAGAACGAAATTTTACTATCGATGTCAAAAATATTCGACAGATGTCCTAAAAAAAAAGCCCTATAAGATTTCATCAAAATTTGCCTGGACGATTTCCGTAACATCGATGTCAAAAAAAAAAAAGCTCATCAAAATTTGCCACGAGAAATATCGTAACATCGATGTTTGATACTTTGGAACATTGATGATTTCCCTAACATCGATGTTAGGTGTTCGATAAGCATCGAACATCGATGTTGGGCTTTCGATGTTAACATCGATGTTTTTCTAACATCGATCATCCCTAGCGGATACTAAAACAAAAAGGCCGGCAAGCCAATGTTCGCCAAAGATGCCTGGGTAGGTAGGGATTACGCTTTATAATAAAATGTAAACATGATAAACAGGCTGTTACAAAATATTAACTTTAATTTATTTTATTATTTTTTTATAACTACCACTATTGAACATTTAAATATGTTAGATATGTTTCTTAGGTCGGATACTTTTGTTTTTTTTTTTTTTGTAAGACGATAAAAAAGTCCACCGTGTATACCAGATATTTATATTGAGCAAATTCAATTTCAAAAAAGACTAATCTACATTTTGCGTTGTAAATTATCACCCATATGACCTTTATCAGATACAAATTTATATCTAGTAAGAAGAAAAAAAAAACAAAATAATAGACAAGACCGCTGAGTTTCTTGCCGGATCTTCTCAGTAGCGGTCGCGTTCCGATCCGGTGGTAGTTTATTTTTATTGGATAATTTAATTTTATTTTGTAAAAATGACAATATGTAAGTGCCCTCTCGGGGTCTATGCATAATAAATGATTTGAATTTGAATTAGAGCATTTTCAGAGGCCATAACCCAAAAGGAAAGGGTCGCGAGGAAAGTCATGCCCACTTCCTGGGTCTGTTACAATCTGTGTCTGATTTTCTTGCTGAATAACTGAATCCACTCTTAACAAGATCATATAGCCAAAGCCAACAGCAACGTAGGCTGTCGCCAATGGGTCTGTCATACCCATGTCCTGGAGGCAAAGTTTGTCACGATTTTTAATTGCGTAAGTCATCGTGTACATTTAGATAACTGTAAATTGCGCAATTTATGTAGATAAAATAATACAATTCAATTATAATAATGCAATATTTAGTTACATCAACAACTGCCATATAGTTTTTTTTTTTTTTTAAATTGGTCGTTGGTAGAAATCCTTGAAGAAATACATTTATTAAAAACTAGCAACCCACCCTCGCTTCGCTTCGGTTTCAGTCCCTTTACCCGCGGCGTAGTTCCCGTTCCTGTGGGAATACCGGGATAAAATATAGCCTATGTTACTCCCTGATATTATAGCTTTCCATTAGTGAAAGAATTTTTGAAATCGGTTCGGTGGTTTAAGCGTGAAAGCGTTACAAACAAACAAACATCCTTACTTTCGCATTTATAATATTAGTATGGATTAATAGGTGATATGAACTAATGACATTTATATTATTATATATATATATATATATGATTATATTTTGTAATCAAGGTTATCAGCATATTTTTGTATCTAAAATTAACCCATATAATTTATCTAATTTAGAGAATTCAAGATGACCGTGAGTTAAATTCGGTTATGGATGTCAATTTAGATATTTTTACTACTATTGCTACTACTTTATCCCCTATGTCATAGGTAGGGTAACCCGTTCCTTATTTTAAATTACTGTTCCTTATTTCGTTTATACTCTTACATAATTACACGAAATATTCGGTATTTCGAACCCCGAAATTAAAGGGGAAATCTATACTCCGAAAGATATATACAGAGTGTATCAGGTTATGGGACAACTGTTCGAGTATGTTGTAGTTTAACGGTCATAGATCATAATTAGAATGTACATTACACAAAAAACAATATAACATAAAAGTTATAGTGATTACAAAAAAATGTGTCTAAGAGTCTATGCCTTAAATGTTACGTATTATGTAGGCATGTACAGACAGAATACATGTAGGCATGTAAAGCTTCGATAGTATAATTTCATTCATTTATACCTAGAATTGCGCAAACGCTTCAATGACATGTAGGTACAACGATGACATGTAGGTACAACGGCAATCGGTCAACGCTCATAGGCCGATCAGCTGTTTTAAAGCGAAGTTTGTTTTGCTTATGTGAACGTAATCATTGATTTCTTCAATTTCTAATGAATATTTAACAAAGTACGAATATGTTGCGTATTAAGTATCATTGACTTTATACATTTTAATCAGATTTACACAAAAAAGCGATGACAAAATTGAAAACTTTACGTCTCTAATTTCTAAATGAATCAATATTTTTCGTTCAAATTTTTTTTATGGGTTCCTACCACCATTGCCTAGCCCCCTTTTGACCAGTTGCCCCATAACCTGATACAACCTGTATATTTATATGTATACTTTACATTTTAAGGCAAATAATAAATCTAAACTAACGTTACAAAGAGGCCGTTTGTTTATAGAGTGTATAAGGTTATGCGGCAACTGTTCGAGTATGTTGTAGTTCAAAGGTCATAGATCATAATTAGAATGTATATTACACAAAAAACAATATAACAGAAAAGTTATAGTGATTACAAAAATGTGTGTCTAAGAGCCTTAAATGTTACGTATTATGTAGGCATGTACAGACAGAATACATATAGGCATATAAAGCTTCGACAGTATAATTTCATTCATTCATTCATACCTAGAATTGCGCAAACGCTTCAATGATAGCGTAGGTACACAGGCGGTTCGCCAGCGGTCATCGGCCGATCAGCTGATTTAAAACGAAGTTTGTCTTGCTTATGCGAACGTAATCATTGATTTATTCAATTTCTAATGAACATTTGACAAAGTACGAATATGTCGCAGATTAAGTATCACTGACTTTATACATTTCAATCAGATTTACACGAAAAAGCGATGACAAAATTGAAAACTTTACATGTGTCTAATTCATTAACGTATCAATATTTACCTTCAATTTTTTACCTAACTCCCGTTTGACCAGTTGCCCCATAACCTGATACACTCTGTATATCAGGTGTAATCTTCGAAAACACTGCACTTATTTGAAAAATTCTTTCACCATTGGAAAGATATATAATCTCCGATGGATCATTATCATTCAACCTATTGCCGTCCACTGCTGGACGTAGGCGCCCCCCCCCCTCATATTTCGCAACAAAGTGCGGTCCTGTGCTGCCTGCATTCAACGACGTCCAGCAACTTTTACCAGGTCGTCGGTCCACCTAGTTGCGTCCTACACTGCGTCGTCCGTTACATCGTCACCACTCGAGAGCCTTTCTTCCCCAGGGGTTGTCGGTTCGTCAAGCGATGTGTCCTACCCATTACCACTTCACTTCATGCTAGGTCGGTTAAACCCGTTCTTCTTCAGATTTCCAAATCTCGGATTCAATCTCGCAGAGAAAACCCAAGCATAGCCCGCTCCATGCGCTATGTTGGCTAGTTTAAAAAGTGTCTATTCTAATCCTCTCATGGTTCATCATCATCAGCCTATACATGTCCCACTGTGGTGTTAGGCTCGGTCCTTCATTATAAGAGGAAAATTTATCTACTATGCCACGCTGGGCAGATGTATTCGCATAGGGTTTTGGTTCGAATTTTCCTTCTCTTGCATAGATATTATATGTGTATTATATCCCTTAGTCGTCTTTTGCGACATCAACAGGCAAAAGATGGGTGGTGAATTGTATTTTTACTCCATCACCACAAATCTTATGGTTGCTGAGTAAATAAGGAGGGATTGACGTGATGGTTTGGAAATATACTGCTGAAAACATGATAGAAGGCACAACATACATGAAAATTATTTAAATGTATACTCACCAGGCATTATTTTACACTTTGGGAATAACTCTTTAAAGATAGCACGTGTCTCGTCAAGAAACTCATCAACTGTTATGGGCAGACCTAGCTCTTCTATGATGCAGCCAGCAAACTCTCGACTTTGCATGCCCATTATTTTACACTTAATCTCAAAAGTAAATTCTTTACCATAACCAGATGCAACTTGTTCAAAACCTTTTGAATATAGTTCCTCTGTATCTGGAATTAATTAAGCGTGTAATATGAACTAATAAAAATGTACATAATTGTAAAATATTTAAATAAATTGACAACTTACTTAATAATAAACCATCCATATCAAACAAAATATGTGTTACTGGTTTAAACATTTTTATGAGGAATAAATAAAGAATAAGCTTTGGTATATAAAAACTTTTATCACAAATATTTTTCTAAATTGAACAAATGATCTTATCACATTGATAGTAATGAGATGAATATATACTCGTTTACTAGTGTGGCATTGCAAAAATGAACTAATATTGTGTTGGTAATAAATCTTATCTCTTCCATTACGTAATACTTCTTACTCATAGTCACAGTATAAGTGAAACATGTTTTATTACTACTTAAAATTAATACCTATAGTTCTACTACAAAAACATCCTCAAAACATTGAAAAATTTATTGTCAAACATATAATCTCAAAATAGAGTCCTAACATACTAAGAACTAATAAAGAAGCTGCTTTGTCTTTTATTAAATAATAAATATTACAAAATTAAAACTAAACAGTTTAAGGCCTTATTTAGTAAATTATAAATATCCTTTTGCTATGGTAACATTTTTTAGTAGTTGAAGCACCAATTTTAAATATGTATGAACAAATATTTTTAATATAATTGGCCTAGATTAATATAATAATAATTATGTAAATGTAATTTTTTTTCTTCTAAGATATAAGAATAGCTTAAATGAATTTATAAAATAAATAGTATCAATGAAGTCAGATTATTCAAATTAAAACAAAATTAACACATATAAAATATGTTTCTCTATTTTGTGTATTCTTTTGGGTTTTATCCATTAAATGGAGGCAGACCAAATAACTCAGGTTTAAAATCTTCTAAGCTGTCCAGTACAAGAGTCGCTTTCGAAGTCAAACTTCTATCAAGTTTCAGATCAGGTACCATTACAACTTGCATTCCTGCCGCTCTAGCAGCTATCACTCCATTCACAGCATCTTCAAATACTAAGCACTAAAAGCAATGTATGTATATTAGTCCCTAAACTTAATTTTTTTTAATTTTTTGGTATCAAAAGTTGAGGCATTTGAATGTCTAGAAATAATTTAAATGGAAGGATAACATGATTGATTTATCAAGGTGTAAATATATAAAATACTAAAGTAATAATTTATAAAAAAAATCTCCCAGCAAATATAGAACAAATGTGGACCTCTGATCTGTACAGCTTCAATAAGCTATTTTAATTCTGTCAGTATTCAATATGTGAAAATGGAAAAAATATTTACGAGTCATTGCTAGGACAGAAATGCATGTTCAAAAATTGCCCAGACTAGCAGCCAATTCCAAAATTCTTATTTAAAAAATAAGTAATTATTAATTAACAGATAACAAGCACTTCTACAGGAAGAAACCATTCATGCAAGCCACAGAATTAATAAAAATAATTCCAAGAACTTTTATGAAAATAAATAATTTTGTTTTTGAGTAGATGTACCTGTTCTGGCCTTGGTTTGTCAGAGAATCTACTAGCTGTAACTAAAAATATGTCTGGATGGGGTTTGCCATTCTTAACTTCAGAATCTGATGAGCCAAATGTTTTTACTGGTAAAAGAGAGAACAATTTCTTGTGATGTTTGTTTGTTTTCAATTCATAACCTTCCTTAGTTGAGCTAGTTGCAAGTGCAATAGGAATATTATTCTTATGTAAATGTTCAATTAATCTCCGCGCACCTAAAATTCCAATGTATATTGTGTAATGCTAGATATTTACTTCAACAAATACTATTTATTTACAGTATTTCTTTTACCTGGCATGACTTCGGAATCAGGAAACAAAATCTCATACTGTTTTTTAGTTTCCGTAAGCCACTCTTGTACTGTCATAGGTATATCAAGCTTAGATAGGATCGCCTCTGCTGCCTCCTGTGCCTGCAGACCCATGAGTGTAACCTTTATATCCCAAGTATATCTTTTATTATATGGTGCAAGTACATTCTGATACGCAACTGTATATAAATCTTCCGTATCTATAAATTGTTAATTACATTGTGTGAAATTGTCTCGGTGATGGTTTCAATGAAATATTAAAAATATTATTCAAACTGAATCTGCATACAATATTTATTCCTCAAGTGAATAAGAAAAAGACATACTAAATTTTTACATTTAAAACTTACTTAGTAATAAACCATCCATATCAAACAGGACATGTGTTACAGGTTTGAAAGCCATTTTTTCAAAGAAATTAAATTAACAATATTAATACAACAGTAGCCGCCAGAGTAGAAAAAATCAAAGAACTCTATCGACTCTATCGAGTATATAATTTTTTATTTTTTGTTTGGATCGGCCTTACGGGCAGGCTAAAGTCTTTTCGACCATACTGCCTTGTCTTACGTAGCTTATTTCTTTACATATTATCTACTTCTTTCATATTGTATAACTTATTAACAGTCATTGTCCGTCAGTAAGTCAAGTCGTTATCATTAATTAGGCGCTGAGAACCTAATTAGATGATTTCTCTGGGAATTTCGGTTGAATACGAAAATACACGTAAACCACTCTTATATCACATTTACCACACTTCAGCACCTTAATTATATTATATTACATAAAACATCAGCAAAATTATACAATATAACACTATAAAACACTAAAAAAATGAATATAATACAAGAGCTTAACATGACATTTCCATATTCGCGCCGAAAACCCTCGAGTATATGAAGTATATTTTTAATGAAAATAACCTTAAAAGATTACTGAACCTAAAAGAAAAAAAAACTAAAATTTTCTAGCAATCATTATTGATTAACTGACTGAATACGAATGACATTAGAAATTAGAAATGAGTGAATTGACGGTCTACGATCGATTAATTGATTTCATAACTAAAAAAGATTTTTCACTGAAAGGATCAAAGCATAAAGTTTAGAAAGAAAGGATTCAGCAAGCTGATATTTCACTACAGAATATAACTTTCGATTCTTAAATTTTTATTTGAACCATGTAAACAGTTTTACATTCTGTGTGGTGACGAAGTAAGAATACAATTCACCACTCCCTATCTTGTCCGTGGATATCGTAAAAGACGACTAAGGGATATAATACGCATATTATTATAACATCTATGAAAGAGAAGGAAAACTCAAAATAAAACCCTATACCAACTTATCTGACCAGTATAGTATAGTATGGTCAATTCCCCTCATTATTAAATTACAATCACTACACTTCAGAACTGTATCTACATTATATTACATAAAAATTATTCAATATAATACTATAAAATACCAAATTAATGAATCAAATTTAAAAGTGCTAACTGATATTTTGACATTATGTCAAGAATCCAGTTTTCAGTGTTAACGATAATAATAATGTAGTACCAGACTTGGCTGTATGGGTTTCGTATTATTTGCCTGTCGGAACGGACAATTTTACTCAAAAAACATCAAGCTGAAACGACGTAGACAAACAAACGACTTTCGAAAACTTTTGTTTTGATTTTCGTCTCGTTTTCTATCAGAGTACTGTCTTTCCTAAGATAATTCTACAATTGTCAAAAAAAGTAAACACTGTTTGTTACATAAAACTTCTATTCGTCTCGTATTTAATATTTTCGTTTTACAAGAAAGCTTTCGTCTGCAATATATTTGATAGCAGCAAATCCTAATTTTTAATGCCTTTATGGATAAATAATATCAATTATGGAGGGACCGGGAATGAGTTTATTTCAAGGTGCAGCCAGTATTCATATAAATAATAGTGCTCAAGACAGGTTAGAAGAAGAAGAAGAATTAGAGGATCAGAAACGACGAAATGAAGAGGTAAGCAATACATGAACTGAAGATATGTATCGCTGTTTTTGTAAAATTTTATCCTAACTTAGTGTTATAAATACTTACCTAACTTAATATTATAAATTCGTACTTATCCTAACTTAATATTATAAATGCGAAAGTATATTTTGGTTCGCTTTTACGCTTAAACTACTAAACCCATTTTAAAATTTCTCTCACCAATGAAAAGCTACATTATCAGCGAGCACAGATTGGGCAGTTTGCTGGTGAAACTGCAGCAATTTTAATGATTTTAAAAATTCTTTCATCAATAAAAAGCTGCATTATCAGCGAGTAACATGGGATATATTTAATCCCCGTATTCGTAGGCAAACAGAATTTATGTGGGTGAACTCACAATAATTTACTAGTGATAGAAATATTGTCTTGTGTGTTGTAAAAGATGACTAAGGCATACTATATGCACTTAACATCTAAGTAAGTGAAGGAAAACTTGAAACAAAACCCTATACCAACACCACATGCTAGTATGGTATAGTAGGTCAATTTCCCTCCTATTGCAGAGGAGGCTCGAACCCAACAGTGGAGTAAATATGAGCCGAAATGTTGATTGACAAATATTGAACCAAATTCTTCGTTTTAGCTAAAACATAAGTTGGCAAATGCCTTTGATGACCTATTGGATGATGATGAAGCTAGTTCAGTCAACAGCAGCGGTAATTACACTTTGGACGCTCAACAAAATAATGGTGGTAAGTAAAACAGAGACTCTTAATTCAAGTCTCCTGATTGATGCATCAAATTTAATAGGCAACATGTGGATGTTGTAATTCAATTAGAATCAATCAATTGCTTCCATTATTTGAATTATTTTTAGCAAATATATATAAGATTTTAGAAATACTGTTTGTATCAATTCGCACTAAACTGATGGATAAACTAATAAAGAAATATATAGTATTTAACCTTGTAAGTCCTGTGTTTTATTAACATCAGCAGTCATGTCTGCCAGCTGTAATGTACCAAGTGCAAACTAAGAATAATGCTTCAGACCGAAACAAAGCCATGTTGATATGTCGAGGGACTGTTTTATGTATTTTTACAGTATGTTTATGAAAAGGTGCTATATCCTTTTTAAGAAGGAAATAATTAAAAATATTTTGTACTTGTGTGAGTACATTAGGATTTAACACAGTATAATAAAACAATATAAAAAAGTTATATATACAATATAAAAAGGGCAATCCAACATTTATACTTGGGTAAGTACATTCGGCAATTACTCCGAGTGGCATTCTCATGGGGAGGCCTATGTTCAGCAGTGGACGTCTGTAGGCTGATGGATGGATGGATGGAAGTACATTAGGCAATTACTCCATCTGTGTAGTACAAATCTCAAGTCTGAACTGTTATCATCTGTACTTGTATGAGTATGCAGGGACAAAGTTAATAAAAAAAATTTAAAAATTAGATTTCATTTTTAAAAAATGCCAAAAACTTTCACCCCATGTACCAATAAAATTAAAAGAACAAAGTCTAATAAAACAATGTAAAAAAATGGTTTTAATACATGAATTTATTAAACTTGCCGTAAACAATTATAAAACTATGACATTATGTACTACTATATTTTTTATGGAGTAATATGGCCATCAAATCAACCCCCTAAGTATGAATCAAAAAAGCCATGGGAGCAGAATTCCCATATTAATCTGCCTATGACTGAAGAGATTTAATTAACACCTATTCCATCCATTAGATACTGTTTTTTTTTTTTTTTTATTTTATTTTATTTGCTATGGGACAATAAACAGCTACAATATACACAATACAAATAAATGCAGGCCTAGAGCTATATAAACAATATTGTAGCCAACTACATTATGCACATATAAACAATTAAATTAAACATACATTGCCACTAGAGAAAGATACAAAAAAAAAATTACGCTACCACTATTAACAAAAGCAAAGAATTTAAGTTATTATTAATTAAAGTTATCATTATTATAAAAGCATATATAAACAATAAATTATAAAATTCGAAGAATGATAAAATTAAAAATAAACAATACAAACAAATGAACACTCCATTACATCGCTATAGAATCAGTACAATTAATTAAATGATAAATGTTTAATAATACTATTTCCATATTTAGCTTTAGTGCATGCAAATATATCTATATTGATAAAATTACTATTATACGACTCACCATTCGGCGAACAGGACATCGTCGCCCAGAATTTGTTCGACAAGACTTAACTACGAACAGAGTACCTGCACAAACGCTACGCTTGTTCACAGGGACGTACGAGGGACAGCATAACAGAGTTGCCTCTTAAGCTCTACTGTGTCAAAATTGCTATGTACAATATCATATAGTACGTTAGCCTCCAGCAACGTGCGTCTACGCTCTAGTGACATAAGATTGTATTTCTGTAGCAACTGCGGATAGGACAGACACGCTCCATAGCATCTATAGTGCATGGCACGTAGAAACCTACACTGAACTCGCTCGATCTCATCCCGATATTTTAAATAGAACGGATTCCAAACCGGTACAGCATACTCCAGCTGCGATCGTACAAGCGATTTAAACAAATGGATGTATGTAACAGGCTGCTTGAATTCAGTAGATGCCCTCATAACAAACCCATACATTTTGAAAGCATTATTTACTATTTTTTGCACATGCTCACTCAAGGAGAGCCTACTATCCAGAAGCACATCTAAATCCTTCACCAGTGAAACTGTTTTGAACATAGTATCTAATTATAGTTCTATTTAAATAATAATTTTCAAGTAAATAAACTGACGCTGGACGAGTGAGTCAAACAATTTTGACAGTAAGAATAAAATTCAACACACTTTTTTGGATGGGCTACGGTCGGCGCTCTCGTCGCCCGGCTCTGTCTGGGGCGACAGACGGGCGTAAGCACGCACACCTGTAACCCACCCGCGACACGTCGCCTTCGTCGTTGGGACGACCACCCGTGCAAGGTGACTTGTCGTCAGTGGTCGGCCTGACTGAATACCCTTTGAGGAGTACCCTCTCTTCGACTGACGTCTCCCCCTCGGGAGGACGTCGAAGTTCAACACACTTGACCATAGGTGTCATAAAAGACGACAAAGGGGTATAAATACAGATAACATCTATGCAAAAGGAGGAAAACTTGAAATAAAATCTGGTACCAAGTCTTTTGACCAGCGTAGCTTAGGTTGGTTGTAGCTTATAGTAGGTTGATTTCCTTTATATTGTGGGGAAGGCTGGAGCCGAGGAATGAGACATATATGAGTGGAGATGTTAATTGAGTCTAATACTCAAATCTTACAAATATGTCTTATAACATAATATTTTTCATGTGGTTAGATAGTACTTTTTTTGTTATTCTACAGGACAAATAAGAACAGGACTTCCTCCAACATATGTTGAATCTCTTAACCACCTGAAGGAGAATCAACACAATTCCGAATCACCTAAATTATATTGTGAAACACCTAAAAGTAACATGGGTCATATGAGACAGCAGGAAGATGGTATAAAAGTTCATCATTACAGTCCATATGGTGCAGGAGATGGACAAAATCATTATTTTCAACAAGAGTACAGAGGTAACATTTGAAAACATTAACATTATATTGAGTAAAAACTAGCATTTTTTCAGCAGGTGTCTTTTGTTAAACAATCACTCATCCTTCCAATCCAGTATTGGACATAGGGCTCCCCCACAAATGAGGGGATAGCCTTTATCGCTACTCTTAGCAGACAGGTTGCTGATCACAGTGAGATGTTATACTTTGCTCAATAGAAAGCCTTGGATCACTCTCCTTACCTGACCGTTAGGCGATATTTACCACTCCCACAGTCAATTAAGGGGTAGTGACGGGAATTTAAAACAACAGGCCCTAGAAGACCAATATAGAACTACGTAATCTGTGAAATATAACTGCCTTATCTGAAGGAGGTCTATCTTGACAGTAGAATGCTATGAAAAGAGGATAATAATATCTGCTCTCTTTTACTTGTTTTAGGTCAAATAAATGGAACGAATAATTGTGATAGACAGGAATACATGAATAACGAACAGCTCAAAGTTATGTATGAGGTTAGTGTTGAATAACAATTTTATTCAACTAATTTGTTTATTAGAACATGGGAATAGTGATTAATCCTATATTTTTGGGAATAATTTTCAAATGCTTAACTAATTAAGCTGCAAGGGTATAATTACATGCACAGGGAACATGTTTGTCTTACAGAAAACATCTCTGAAAACTGTCTTTTAGACATTTTCATGAATTATTTAGACTAATAGATACGACTAGAATCAAACTGATGCAACTAAATAAGCTTAATTATTTTTAGTTGGCAGACAGAAGGCAAAGACAGCTTAAACTGTCTGCTAAACTAATTCTTTTTAGACCATACCTAAACATTAGCCTCTAGTCTGAGCAGGAGTAGTAATCGGTTGGGGCGGCGCAGGTGCGATTACCTGCGCCTGATGCCGCCCTAGCCGACGCCGCGGGTGACTGGACCGGAGAGTTAGTCCGTCACCCGCCGACCGCGCGACGACGACCGAGTACTCCTCAGAGGCATTCCGTCGGGCCGACCACTGATGACAAGCCACCCTGCACTGGTGGTCGGCCCAACGACGAAGGCGACGTGTAGCGGGTGGGTTACGGGTTACGCCCCTCTGTCGCCCCGGACGACGACGGGTGCGCAGACCGTGGCCCACCAACAAAATAAAAAGGTAAAAAATAACAGGTTTATATAGGCTTATTTTGACTTTTCGTTCTTTTACATAGATGTTGTTTGCATAGTATAATCCCTTAGTCTTCTTTTATGACACCCACGGGAAAGAAAAATATATACCAAAATATATTTAGATCCATCTTACAACATGCCGAGTTAGGGGCGCTGCCGAGGTCAACCGGTACTTACCAGTAAGTGGATTGGGCGGGGTGTGTAAAGACAAAGAAGGAAAAGGGCAGCAGAAAAATTGCAGGCAGATAAAAATAAGATAAACAATAACAAAGATATGTTCAATCAAAATCGAAAATATGTTGTGATAAGATAATTTTTTATTATTTTACAAAAATAGAAATAGTGTTGTAGGTAAAAGTATTAAGCCGCGTACTTTCGAAACCGTCGGCATATTGGAAGCATTGAACACGTGAACTGCGTGCTCTTATGATAAAAATAGTATTACAAATATTTAAACATCGATCATATGTTACAGATGCGGGTGAAAGAATGTCAGCAGTTAGCTGGTCAGATGCAGAAATTAGATACAGAGATTGACAGTCTGCGTGCTAGGCTAGCCGCAGCCATCAATGACAGAGACAAAGTTGAACTCTCCTTGCAGGAAGCTCATCAGTTGCTTGGTATGTATTATTGAATACCAGCTGCCCGACAAACTTTTGCGTAGTCACAGAATAACTATAGTAATAGTTATTATTAGTTCCATATTTGTCACTCCTAACAGTATAAAGATTTCTATCGTTTACGCGAGTATTACACACATTATAAATAAAACTATTTATACGGCTTTTATCGCGTTTGTATTTGATATTTGATTGCCCCAAGTTTCGAACACTTTACAGCGTTTATAGTCACGGACGGACATCAAATACAAGTACCATAAAACCGTAAAGATATTTACATCCCTACGTACATAAAAATTCTTTAGGCTTTAGATTTTCAATACATATGCAGTTGGAAATGTGCCATTTTTGACATGTCTTTATGTACGTAGGGACCTCCAATTTCCTTGTAGCAAAAAAAAATATAGCCTCTCCTAGTGTTACTGTACAGTTTCGATTCAATCGTATGAATGAAGCTCAAAAATATGTCTCTTAATTTAAATGTTATTCCAATAAGTCATATACTTATTGTACTTACATAAGTCGTTTGATTTTTCTAATGTCAAAGTATTAACCCTTACTGAATGCATACGTTATAGAATATATAAGAAATATAATATATATAAGAAAGGTTCTCGAGTGGCCACCACGTATCGGACGACGCAGTGTTGGACGCCCCCCCACTAGGTGGACCGATGACCTAGTGAAAGTTGCTGGGCGTCGTTGGATGCAGGCGGCACAGGACCGCACATTGTGGCGCAACATGAGGGAGGCCTACGTCCAGCAGTGGACGGCAATAGGCTGAAATGATGAAAAAATGATGAATGCATACGTTACTAATAACAAAAAATCTATTTCGAAAATTCTTTTCTGTATACTTGAAACGATTTTGAAGCCACTCTCGTGGGCAGGAAGCCAGTGTTATAAACAGTAACTCGGGCTACATTTATTTAAATAAATATTTAGCTAACCACACAAAAGGACAGCAGACGTATAAGATGAAAATGATGTTCAGACGGACTGATACAGGATTTTATTTCGAGTTTTCTTATGTAGCGCATTATTACTGATTTGGACGATGATTGATTTGCTTCGAAACTTTCATTGTGGCACTTTGTAATCGACCTACTCGTTTCATCATAAACTGTTATTTCTGTGGAATTGTATTCTCACAATACAATTCACCGCCTCCTATGCCTCCCATGAGTGTCGTCAAAGACAACGTATATATCGTATAAGGTATATGATGTGCAGATAATATCTATGCAAGAGAAGGAAAACTTGAAATAAAACCCTATACCAACTCGCCTGAACAGCGTGCTCTAGGCCAATTTTCCTCTTACTTTTAGGAGGTTCGAGCCCAGTAGTGGGGGTGTTTATGAACCGAGATGATAATGGATATATTTTATCCTCACCAGTTTATTTCTGGGGCTCTTCTCGAACAATAATTTCTTAGGAGTTAAGATTGTGTTATTTTTCTTCAGCATCAAGTAAACACAAAATGATTGAACTAGAACAACAAGTAAAAAATCTCACTGACAAACTAATAGAGAGTGATCAGGACAAAGAACACCTAAAGATAGAATTGCGCTCTGCCAATATAAGTCTACAGGATGTACAACAAAGACTACATACATTACAGGTATAAATTTCTTTGTAATCATACGCGTACTTGTCGATTTTATAAAAAGATTTTATAAACTTTTATCAAGCTAACAGTGCTACCACTGTTAGCTTGATAAAAGTTTGAATACTACACTGAATTGTTTAAAGTATTAACTTATATTGCAGGTTGCCCATACACATGACACCGATGCAATATTTAGAGAGCAACAAGATAGGTAATTATAAAATGTATATTTTAAAACGATCAATCGCCACTGAATATATCGTATACTAGCAACCCGCCCTCGCTTCGCTTCGGTTATAGGTTATAGTCGTTTTACCCGCGTAGTTCCCGTTCCCGTGGGAATACCGGGATAAAATATAGCCTAGTTTACGCCCTGATATTATAGCTTTTCATTGGTGAAAGAATTTTTGAAATCGGTCCAGCCGTTTTGAAGATTACCCGGAACAAACAGACAGACAGACAAAAATTTTTTAATTGCTATTTTAGGCATAGGTGTCATGCAAATAACCGTGTTTTTTTTTTGTGGGTGGGCTGCGGTCGGTGCGCCTCCGCACCACTCCGTCCGGGGCGACAGAGGGGCTTAAGCACGCAACTCCCGCAACCCACCCGAAAACCACGTTGCCTTCGTCGTTGGGCCGACCTCCGGAGCAGAGTTAACTTGTCGTCAGTGGTCGGCCCGACGGAATACTCCCTACTTGGGGTACCCTCCCATCGACCGACGTTCCCCCCTCGGGGAGGACGTCGGTCTTTCCTCACGCGGTCGGCCTCTCGGCGGGTGACGGACTAATCCCCGGTCACGTCACCCGCGGCCTCGGCTAGGGCGGCATGAGGCGCAGGTAGTTGCGCCTGCGCCGCCCCATTCGCCGGCGGCGGATCTGCTCATCGAGGCTGCGCTCCTCGCGCAGGCGATCCGCCGCCTTGCAAATAACCGTGTGAGCATGAAAAAAGCCTATTATTTTGACATTACAAACAGACACTCCAATTTTATTTATTGGTATAGATTTTCACTAAAACTATACACTATTTGTTTTGTTGTTATGGGAAGGATAAGTTTTATCCTTTTTGATATGATAACGTCTTATAAATCGAAGAACGCCGGCCACGAAAAAGCATAGCTCATTGTCACGTTCCGTCTGAACCGAGCGTGTAAGCGAGATGGCAAAATAAGCGATAGAGACCTACCCACGATCGACATTAGCGTTCGCCTCGTGACGCATCTATCTCTCTTCAAAAAAACATTTGAATTAACGAGTGCAAATAAATGTAATTTATTAAAAAAAAATGTATTCATTTCAACTCGTATATGTCCCACTGCTAGGCTCGATGCTCCTCCAACATAGGAGGGAAATTGACCTACTATACCACGCTGGTCAGACGTGTTAGTATAGGGTTTTATTTCGAGGTTTCCATCTCATTTTCAATTAACACTTTCTTTATATTATACAAAATGATGATAAGTCAGTGATAATAATTCATTTCATAAAATTATGCAATTTTTTATCAAAGTTTCCTGTGACGTTATCGCGTAAAATTATAGCCCGTAAACCAACTTTACAAGCAACCAGTTTTTTACAATACTACACCTCGCAGGCACAATAAATTAAAATTATGTCGCGGTAGACTTTTCAAAAATAAATTAACAAGTGTAAATTGCGCCCTGGTACAATAACCACCACTAGGTCACAGAAAGAATTATCTTGCATGTAAATTGAACCTAAAACACTATTTCGTGTGATGACAGTGAAAGAATACAATTCACCACACCCTCGCTTGCCCGTGCGTGCTGTAAAAAGCAACTAAGGGATATCTTGTGCATATTAACAACTCTGCAAGAGAAGGAAAGCTCCTAATAAAACCCTATACGAACTCGCCGGACGAGCATAGTATAGTAGGTCAATTTCCCACTCAATGTGAAGGAGGTCCCAGTAGTTAGACGTATATGAGCTGTGAATGAATGAATACTCGAGAAGATAGTTTAATACTGGGACTACTCTGCTATCTATGCGGATTTCCTATAAATGTAATTTCAAACTCTACATTTATTAATCTCTCCTTAATTTACAAATGGGTTTCTATCAAATTAAGAGAGCCGAGTATTTAATAAATCAGTATCAAAAATAGAAATATGTATTTGAAATTTAGTTTTTGCCTACTAACATTTTCAGACACAGAGAAGAAATGGATAGGTTACAAAATGATTTGACAAAAGCAAAGTGTCGACTCGACGAAAAAGTAAGTACTAATTTTTGTTGAACATTCATATAATACCTTTTGAGGAACTATGTTAGACCTTAGCTTACTAACAGTTTTCAATTCGGGTCAAACAATAAAGCTAATTAAGATTTTGATGGTTATTCATTACATACTGTATGCTGTTTGATGGTGGCATTACTTATAGGAGTCGTACACGACGACCAAGAGCTTTCATCATTGCAGCTCACATACGTCCCATTTTTGGGCTCATGCCTCCTTCAAAATGGGAGGGCATTTGACCTACTATACCATGCTGATCTGACATGTTGGTATAGTGTTTCATTTCGAGTTTTCCTTCTCTTGCACAAATCTTATGTGTATATGATATCCCTTGGTCGTCTTTTACGATATCCACTGGCAAGATGGTGAACTGTATTCTTACTCCGTCACCAAACGGATACTTACTGCTAAGAGTTTTACATTGACCTAACTCCATCTGATGTCTGGTTAACAATTACATCCTCAAGGAGAGTTGTTCCGTAGAACAGTTGCAGGATTCCGCCAAAATTAAATAGCTTTTAATTTTAGTAATTTGGATGTGAAATAATACCATATTTATAATTATTACTTTGAAATAGTGCAAAATTAGTGATCAGAATATCTTATTACTATTATGTAAGTAGGTAAATTGCAAGAATTCAGCTCCGAATATGACACAGCAGCGCACGTAGCCAGTGACAATGCGCGACGTTGCACAACGGATTAGGACCCTTACACGTATCCCGTATTATCATTTGGTATGAGGTTCCGTTTAATAAAAAATATTTGGATGGGATTTCGTTAGCTTTAAAGTTTAGGAACCCCTGATATAGATGTTATATGTTTAGTCGTCTTTTACAACACCCCTGGATAGGTATTAGATTAGTCATTACTAAAATACTAATAAAATTCGAACAAGGTTTTAATGATAGAGTATAAGATTGTTTAAATAGAAGAGATTTGGTAGCTGGCTTTGTACGGCCACGGATGACAAGGTTAGATACCGGCGGCCAGTCCACTTGGCGCTTTCTTGCTGTCTTATATAAAACACCCTGACAACCTTATGAATTCCCAACAGGAAAACGAAATAAACACACTGGAACGACGTTGTATGGAAAAAGATAGAGAAAAGGAAGAAATACTTATAGATAAGGGAACAACAATAAACAGACTAGCTGGTGAATTGGAGGCAGCACAAATGCGCCTCGTCAGCGGAGAGACAGCTCGATTGAAAGAGAAAGTTGCACAGTTGACAAGTGAACGGAATGTTGCTAAGGAACAAGTCAAAGAATTAGGGGTAAGTTTTTTGACCAAATTCTGCAATCCACAAAGAGTTTGCCGATCGAGAAATATTCATCATCATCATTTCATCTCATATACGTCCCACTGTTATGCTTGAATTTCCCCACGACAGGAGGGAAATTTGACCTATTATAACCATGCTGGTCAGACGTGTTGGTATAGGGTTTCATTACAAGTTTTCCTTCTCTTGCATAGATGTTATATGCATATTTAACTCCTTAGTCGTCTCTTACTATACGCACGGGCAGTGGATACAGGATACAGTGGGGGTGAATTGTATTCTTACACTGTCACCATACAGTAAAAGCCAACATGATATAATAGGCTAAATATCCTCATTTGTAAAAGAATCAGAAGACTAAAAATAAGATAACTGTATATATTCTATTTGGAATAATAGTTTTAGCATTATAATATTCCAATTGGGCGACTTTAGTAACATACAACGTACAAGAATAACATCAAAATTCAAATTAATAATTTGTGGATGGTACAAAAATCTATTTTACAGGGTTATCGAACTCATGATCCTCTGCATGAAAGGTTGATACCTGGACTAATATGCCACCTGGCATTGCAATTATCATTTGACATGTTCAGTTACTCGTAAATCATAGATAGCATTTATTTTATTTACCAGTCCAAATTGGAAGTCACCGCACATGAGCTTGTCCTCTATAGAAACAAATTAGCTACCAGTCAAAAAGAATATGAACATTGGAGGAATGCTCTACATCAGATACTAATGGAATCGCTGCCTGATAATACATATCTTGGTGAGTTTATTATAATCCAGTAAATTCTGTACTCGACGCCGGAGCAGGGTTCGTCCGTTTCTACTGGAAACGTTATGGTCTTCAACTGTATGTATCCAGCGACCATTTCTTTCACGTAGTGCAGACTCTGGAATGAACTACCTGCTACTGCGTTTTCCGAACTCTGGCAGGTCCTTCTTTAAGCGAGGTTTAAGAAGAGCATTTTCTTAACGGTAGACAACGGCCTAACTGTACGCCTGATGTTGCAAAGGTCCATGTGCGATAGTGTCACTTACCATCAGGTGTACTGCTTGCTCGTTTGGCACCATCGACAATTTTTGTTTTTAATTTGTAGTAATAGAGCATGCGGTTAATAGTTTTGTACCTCCCATCATATATAGATTGACTTTTGCAGTATATGTTCTCGTATGTATATGTCATCCTGGATACCTTCCTGGTTTCTGCTTTACTGGCCTCCATTCGGTGAGCGAGAGAGCCGGAGTTCCAAACCGTCTTCCCTCCATCAGCAACAGTTCCTACTTAGCATCATGTAGGCTGACTCATCACACCAGCACCAGTCAATAATAAAAAATTATTAAAGAATTTATTTACTAAAGAAGAATTTAAATAATTCTTTAAGAATTATTAAAGAATTTATTTACAGGTGAACCTCCATCACCAGGCAAATTAACAACATTGAAAGAAGTTTTAAGTCGTTACAAACAACAGACACAAAGGCTATCTACGTTACAAGAAGAAGTAACCAAGCGGTAAAATACATTTAAACTTTCAGTAGTAATTTATTTTAACAAGTCTATATTATCATATATTCTACCAGCTGACCCAATATCCGCACCTTATCCATACCTTATCACCACCAGTAGTCTGTCACTTAATAATCTCTCCACGAAACTTCTAACCAAATACAAAATTGTCGCCTAACGGGCATTGTTTCGATGTCCGTGCTTGCTACTATTAATAATGAAATTCTCTTCACATATAATAACAGTTTGAAATCATTCATTAAACTATTTCAATTTTAGTGATAAAAGAATTGAACAACATCGTAAACAAGAATTGGATCTCCGGACAAGACTGGAAGAACAAAAAGGTATAGAGATGCAACTAAATTCACGAATAGCCGTTCTGCAAAATAAATTGGAACTGCTTGGCAGCAATTCAGACAGTGAATTATTGGAAAGCTACAAGAAGCAAAATGAAAGGTTACAAGCTGAAATAGATGATGTAAGAAGTGAACTGAAAAATGTAAGTAGCTTTTAACGCAACGCCCTGCACTAAGGTAATAATCCTTGTATTGCGGGGGACTTTACAAACATATTTAACAGACACAAATTACATCCAGACTCGGAACAAGAATTGTCCTGCAAAAGTGTTGTCCTGCGTAGGATTCGAACCTGCGACACTAGCACGGTCAGCTCACATATATTCCACTACTGGGCCCGAGCCTCCTCCACAATAGGAGTGAAAATGACCTCACTACACCATGCTGGTCAGACAGGGTTTTATTTCGAAATTTCCTTCTCTTGCATAAATGTTATATGCATATTATATCTCTTAGTCGGCTTTTACGACATCTACAGGCAAGACAAGGATTGGTGAACTGTATTCTTAAGTCAATCTCTTTATTTATTTTTTTTTTTATTGCCAACAGTGGCAAACGAGCAAGCAGCACACCTGATGGTAAGTGAAACTGCTGCACATGGACCTTTGCAATACCAGGGGCACAGCTAGGCCGCTGCCTACCGTGAAGGAAATACTCTTCTTAAACCTCGTTTAAAGAAGGACATGTCATAGTGCTCGGGAAACACAGCAGCAGGTAGTTCATTCCAGAGCTTGCACGTACGTGGGAGAAATGATCGCTGGAAACGTACAGTTGAAGACCATAACGTTTCCAGGTGAAATGGATGAACCCTGCTACGATGTCGAGTGGTACGTTGGTAGAATGGTGACGGTGGTACTAAGTCAAACAGTTCCTCGGAGCACTCCCCGTGAAAGAGTCGGTAGAGTACACAGAGTGACCCAAAGTCTCTCCGCTGCTCCAGCGACTCCAATCTGTCCGTAAGATTGGGATCCCCGACGATTCGAACAGCCCGTCTCACTTCGTAATTATTTTTACAGCTTGATCTCAAACACACTCAATTAGAATTAGATTATGATAAGTTAAAATTGGAAAAAGGCAGCCGAGCGTCGTTAGTGCAAGAAGCTAATGCGGACTTGTTGCGTGAATTGGAACGGTACAGTGGTCAGCTCAAAGATACGCTCAAGGAGAACGGAGAATTGAAAACATTGTACTTACAGGTAGCTAGGCCTGTTATTTTTTATTACTTATTAACATCAATGAACATAATTTTACGGATTTTATCATGCTTGTATTAATTTTTAATTGCCCAAAATTTCAGACACTTATCAGCATTTTCGGTCACGGGGCGGCTAAGGTCTCACTTCCAAAAACGGACGTGAGACGCCTTGACATACACGATAAAATATTATTATTTCAAACATATTGACTACATCACGGCCCGTGACCATGAACACTAACATGTTCGATGCGTCGGGCAATAAAAAATCAAATACAAACGCGATAAAATCCGTAAAATTATTTTTTTTTTTACAATATGTAATACTCGCGTTAACACCAGAGATCATTAAATATAAGTAATTAATTTTAGGCGTGTAGTGCACGGGATACAGTGTCCAGAGAACTTAAAGATCTCCAATCAAAAATACAAAAAGAGAAGGACCTCTATAAAACTCAAGACAACGATTATGTTGAAAAATTTGAGAAACAGAAACAACTAATAGAGAAATTAACTTTAGATTTGAACAACTCCAAGGAAGAATTAGAAAGAGCTAATAAGCGAATATCCGAACTGCAAAGAGAGTTCACAGATAAACAGCGAGACTTTACTGAAAAACTTGATAAATATTTGGAAGGTAAGATAGTTATTTCATTTACAGGCTGGTCGCTAAATTTCTTCGATGGGATAGATTTGACAATAATATTTTTTAAAATCTGTCTTGTCGAAGAAGCCGGTAATTTGAAACCATATTGAGTGTAGTGATGGATATAAGATTACAACTCCTCACTGCTTCACTTCCTACTACTGTTATAAGAGACAAATAAAGGATGTTGATTTGTTTAACAACGGAATAGGAATACCACCTTTTTTCTTTCTGGATGGCCCAACTTTCTGACAGCGTTTGCGGTTTTTAAAGAACCTTATTACACGCATTCATACTCCCTTGACTTTCTTCATGGTAGGCAACGGCCTATCAAAGGCAATGAGCGGCAGTATAACTTACGATCGGGTGTGCTGTTTGCTCGTTTGCACTTAACAACAATAAAAAAACGCTGTTCTTAACTCTTTAAGCCGTTTGGTAAGAGTATGCAGATCAATTTCGTACGCATTGTGGAGAAAAGTCAAGCCTAATAGTATAACGAATATTAGACTCATTGTAAAATGTGTATTTAATACTACTTATAATCAGTTCCCACTTCACCCTGTGGTGATGGGTTAAAATTATATAATATCTCATCTACTCTTTTCGTGAGAGATCGCGATGAGAATGGGCAGCAACGCCTGTATCAAAATCGCCAGCCAAGCTTGCGATTATTCCTGTCTCTTCGCTTTGGCGAAGCCTATATGTCCTTCTTTAAACGAGGTTTAAGAAGAGTATTTCCTTCACGGTAGGCAGCGGCCTAGCTGTGCCCCTGATATTGCAAAGGTCCATGTGCAACAGTATCACTTACCATCAGGTGTGCTGCTTGCTCGTTTGCCACTCTTGGCAATAAAATAAAAAAAAGAAAGCCTATATTGAACAGAGTTGAGAGAACATGCTATAATGAATTCCAGCAAGTTGTGAATAGAATTAATTTCCTCATTTATATATATTTTTTTACCGTTTATAAAAACCATCGCATTCTAGGGTCAGATTAAATTTTTTATATATGTATACATGATTTTCCGTATGGTGACGGAGTAAGAATATGATTCACCAGACCCCTCTTGCCCGTCGATGTCGTAAAAGATGACTAAGGGACTAAATATGGATATTATATGCATAACATGTATATGTTATGCATTTAATATCCATATTTATGTACAAGAGAAGGAAAACTTGAAATAAAATGCTATAGCATAATCTCTGACCAGCGTGGTATAATAGGTCAATTTCCCTCTTATTGTGGAGGAGGCTCGAACCAATTCAACTTAAAATAGTGGGACGTATATGAAATGATATACAATAAAAAAATGAAATATTTCTTTAGTGCATAATTAAAAAAGGTTCAATGGTATATGTAGGTGACGTCATTTCTAAATTAATTTCATTTCTGTATTTGTTAGATGAGAAGACCGCTATGCGCAAAGAGAGAGAACCGTGTGCGCAATGTGAAAAACATGTAAAGCATATAAAATTCCTAGATGAACAGCTCAGTAAATGCACTATAAAATTAGGTGAGTGTTGTTGTACAATAATTTTATCCCTATTACGAAAAGTGGAAATATTCCGCGTGGGGTAAGAAAACCATTCCCCACCCCGTTTATTGCTGGTGGTGGACGTCTAAGGGATTATAATATGCAGATAACATCTATGCAAGAGAAGGAAAACTCGAAATAAAACCGTGTACCAACACTTTTGACCAGCGTGATAAAGTAGATCAATTGTCTTCCTATTATGGAGGAGGATCGAGCTCAACAGTGAGACGTAATAAGCAACGAAAAATGGATGAAATCACGAACGCTCCTCGCGCGTTGCCTACTGCCTCGGCTAACATCACCCCTTTCTACGTAAGCAGATAACATTAATACACGAGACATAAAATTTGTTGTAAAACCCTATGCCTACCTATTTAAATAGAAATCCTATCTAGATTCTCAACCTGATCAAATCCTATCTAGATTCTCCGTGTGGTAAGACTAAGAATACAGATCACCACTTATCTTACCCGTACGTATCGTTAAGGACGACTGAAGGGTATATAATATACGTATAACATTTGGAAGAGAAGGAAAATTCGATTTAAAACCCTATACAAACCTGTCTGACCAGCATGTTATGGTAGGTCCTTATCCCTCTCATAGTTGAGAAGTCCAACAGTAGGACGAGTATGAGCTGTATTGATGATGTACCTAGCTGCAATCGTCAGTCTGAACACGTGGAGCACGTGGGCCTGCTAGGCCGAGCCGACGCTGTTATGAAAAGAGGCGAACAAACCCGACCGTGTCCCCTGTAGCGGTTCACTATGACTTCATAGTACAAATCATCATGTGCCTAAAGAAGTTTCATTTTAGCATAATGATAAACGCTTGACCATAATGATTTTGTCAGCAAATTCAAACCATTTATTATGCAGAAAGGACATTAACATATTGTCATCATCATCAATCATCATTTCAACTCATATACGTCCCATTGTTGGGCTCTATCCTCCTCCACAATCGGAGGGAAATTGACCTTACTATATATACCATGCTGGTCAGACGTATTTTTATAGAGTTTTATTTCGAGTTTTCCTTCTCTTGCATAGATGTTATATGTGTAATATATCTCTTAGTCGTCTCTTATAAAATTCACGGACAAGATAGGTAGTGGTGTTTTCTATTTTTACTCCACCACACAGAAAATACATATTGTCAATTTCAACGCAATTAAATCAAAATTATACATCAAACTAATTTAACCAACAGCTAATCAAGAAAGTAATGAAGCATTAATGAAGGAGTTAAAAGGCAAAGCGGAATTCTTCCAACAATACATAATAGATCGTTTCAATAAATTGCGCGAACAACGTTCAGTTTCAACCAATACTGAAGAACTAACAACAACTTCTGCTACAGTCTCTGCAAATCCAAGCGTTGAGGATTTGCTGCAAAGTGATGACGATGGTATTGCTGCCAAGGTAATTCATATTACATATTATATTTTTCTATATTATATGTGAACTAAACTGAAATTATCTGTTTAGTGATGGAATAAGAATACGGACGTACATAAAGTAGCCTTTGGCAGGTGGATTGATGAACACAATTACTTTTATAAGTTTCCCTTAATAGCCCCTGTCCATTGACTTGGCAAGCCCTCGGAAGGTTTTACAATTTAAAGACTACCCTTTAAGTATATAATGAATTTCTTTTTTATTTAAGTTTTTATACTTGTACACTGTTGCTTAATATATTATTTTGAAATTTTATACAGACCGCTCTAATGATGAAAGAAAAAGCAATAAGGGATCAAATAGCAGAGAAGTTTACATTAGAAATGAAAACGGTGGAAATGAATTGCGCTCGAAAAATTAAAGAGATAGAAAATGAACAAATAGAGACTGCCAAAAAATTGAAAGAATTACTTGAAAGGAAAGCTAAAGAAGTGGATGCTTTGAAGGAATTTATTCTTGCCGAAAGAACAAAGGTCACACAAATATTAGAATCGAAAGAGAATGAAATCTCGGAATTAATAAAGGAACATAATGAATTACAAGTAGAAATTCAGAAAGCTAAAGATAATGCTTTGGATTGGAAATTAAAAGCTGAAAGATACAAGGAAAGAGCATCGAGACTAGGGTCTTTAGAAGATGTTCTAAAAAGCGAAAGAGAAAACTGGAAGCAGAGAAACAATTCTTCTGCGAAGGAATATATGTCGTTGAAGACTAAAGTAGCAGAGTTACAATCAAAGTTGGCTCAGCTCGAGGAAAAATATGAACAAATACAATGTGAACAGAAGCTTTTACAAGATAAATATAAGAATGCTAAGAAAACTATTTTCACTTATAAGGTATGTTAATTTGAAAGTTGCACTGTTATCTGCTTTTTTCCTTGTGTGGTGACAGGACAAGAATACAATTGGTTGTGGCTGGAGATTCTAAGCACCTCCCTATCCTGTTACCAACAGGTCCACTACCATGGGCCTCTGGAATGGCGGAACTGTTGAGATTAGTTACTTTTTAAGTCCATATTTTGTGAATAATGCCATAATTGCCACGCCAGGCGATAGCAACAGGTGTTATTTTTTTTATTGCCAATGGTGGCAAACGAGCAAACACTACACCTGATGGTAAGTGTTGCTGCCGCTCATGGACCTTTACAAGGCTGCTGCCGGTAGTGTTGCTTCACGGTAGTGAAGAAAGTGAAGGGAACATGAATGCGTGCAATGAGGCTTGGCAATACCAAAGGCACCACCAAAACCCACCACATGCAAACATCCTCAGAAAGTTGCAGGATAATTACTCTCTACTCTCCTATTAGTCGATTTCTACCACTCCCACAGGCAAGTAAGGGGTGGTAAATTGTATTCTTACTCTGTCACATGGAGAATTATAAAAATTAATACATTATATGTACATTTTATTATTAACTGATCGATTACTTGTCCCCCTATACCAGGATAATAGAAGAGTACAATGCATTGAAAAAATGATATAAACAAATTTTATATCTTTTTATTTTGATAGGATGGTTTTTTATGTATATCATATCAAAATAGAACTCTCGGTCAGCATTACATTTTTACCTGCGCCTGATGCCGCCCTAGCTGAGGCCGCGGGTGACGTGACCGGGGAATTAGTCCGTCACCCGCCGAGACGCCGACCGCGTGAGAAAAGACCGACGTCCTCCCCGAGGGGGGGGATGTCGGTCGATGGGAGGGTACTCCTCAAGGAGTATTCCGTCGGGCCGACCACTGACGACAAGTCACCCTTCTCCGGTGGTCGGTCCAACTACGAAGGCCACGTATCATTAGTGGGTTACGGGTGTGCCTGGTTGCGCTCCTCTGTCGCCACGGTCAGATTCGGCGCACTCCTCGCACCACTCCGTCCGGGGCGACAGAAGGGCGTAAGCATGCACATCCGTAACCCACCTCCCCCCAAAAAAAAAGCATCACATTTTAATATACAATTATTACCCAACTTCTGATATGGGTTGTTGTAATCCAAGAGCAATTGGTTAAATTTTGAGTGTGTATTAATGTTTAAAACTTTATAAATTAATTAAATGCCAGTGCTGTCGTAATTAAGTATAGAATATCTCGGCGATACTCTGATAGGTGTAAGAATTAGGGTATAATGTATAAAAAAACTAAACTTGACACTTTACCATCAGGCAGAAAGTCAAATTAAACCAAGCCAACCCTGTCAAACTAGCTCATAACAAAAATAATAAACTTGTATATTTTTTAGGATTACGTATCAAAAAAGGATGCTCATGTGACCAATGAGATGAACAGGATTCAAGACGAGTATAGAAAGATATTTGTAAAACTACAGAATCAGATCAATTACTACGTCAACTGCAGGATACAAGAGGAGAAGAAAGGAAAACATGCGCAGGCGCATCATTCACAAGACACTGACGTAAGTTTTGCTAAAATATTTTAGTAACTATGAGATTATTATCAGCTCACATACGTTCTACTGCTGGGCTCGAGCCTCCTCCATAATAAGAGGGAATATTGAGCTTACTATAACCATGCTGGTCAGACAGGTTGGTATAAGGATTTATTTCGAGTTTTCATTCTCTTGCATAGATGTTGTATGTGCATGATATCCTTTAGTCGTCTTTTACAACATCCACGGGCAAGATAGGGAGTGGTAAATTGTATTTTTATGCCGTCACTTCACGGACAACTACGAGCTTAACATGATTTTAAATATATCTTATGGCTTCTTAGACATCTATCATTAATATTAAAAATTTCATAAAGTTCTCAGTCTTGCAAACCACATAAAATATACTATATTTTTTTAAATTGCTTTCTCAGGTCATACCTTTTTTAACCTACATTTTGATGAAATATTAACTAAAATTCGTAAAAAAATTAATGCTTCTTCGTCAGTACTTGTAGTTTTTATGATAGTTGAATGTCCATTCTATCGGCAAATTATTAACCACGAAGTTAACATATTTTATATATTTTGAGATTTTCAGGACCTAGAAAGTGGATTTGACGACAAATACTACACTGTCACAACGTTTTATATTATTGAATAGTCTTCGTCAAATTGCATTGCATTTTTCTATCGCCATAATATAAACTAGATTTTTTTAGAAAATATATGCATCATATTCACTTTTATTAATTATAAAAATATTTAGGACCTTATACCACTCTGTCATTTCCAGTTACATATTGTAACATATTTTTGCTATAAATCTACGACTTTGTAACGTCATTTTTACTACAAATTTCATTTAAAACATGTACATCCGTTATGTTTCTAGTAGAATGCCGAACTATATATATAAAAATAGTATTGGTAAATGTTTTGACTGTTCCCAATTAACTGGCGCAGACAACTTTTTGTAGATTAAAAAGAAGAACTATCTTCTTGCTTACTGACCACTTAGGTATAGTAAGTTAATAATGTTAAATATAAAGGCAATTTTATATCTTAAATTATGTTAAAATAATACTTAAAATATTATTTTCAGTATTCGGAAAAGTTGAATAGATTAAGCGAAGACTTCACACGATTGGCGCAATCGACTTTCAAGGATGGACCAGATTTTAAATGACAACAGATTACTTACAAATTATTTGTACTTAATAACATAAGTGGTTATAGTGAAGAAATAATCTTCTAGGATAGATTTCCAAATGGAATTAGGAGGTATATAAAACAAACAGACAAGGTAAAATGAACGTAACTTTAAGACTGTTCTAACTATGACAATCGCTCAAGCCCCAAGTATTAAAATGAATTATAATATCTATATATTTATAGAAAATTGATACTCATAAATATTATTGTGTATAGACAATGGGTCGTCGTAATTAGCGATGTTATGGAGCTGCGTAACCGGAATAATCGGATATCCAAAATAAAAATCTATATAGATAGAGTCGAATCTGTATGAGACATGTTGTGAACGGTTTTCTTTCAACCTAGGAGTGGTAGGACCACACTGTCGACAGTTATCTGTCTACAGGCGCGGGCCGGTCCGTCCGGGGCAGTACCATGCTCTCGCAGAAAATCGGCGTCTGAGTAGTAGCAATTTGTTACTGCGCTTCGTTCGGTGAGCGAGAGAGCCGGAAGCCCAACTTTCTGAGGGTGATTGCGTGTGGAGGGTTTTGGTGGTGCCCTTGGTATCACCGAGTATCAATGCACTCATTCACACTCCCTTCGCTTTCTACGCGGTAGGCAACGGCCTTGTAAAGGTCCATGAGCGGCAGCAACACTTACCATCAGGTGTACTGTTTGCTCGTTTGCCACCGTTTGCAATAAAAAAAAAAAAAAAACCTAAATGTACAGTGCCAGTGTCGTGGGTTCGAATCCCACGCAGGAGTACACTTTATGAGATCCACAAATTGTTCTGAATCTGGATTTAATTTAAGTCCGTTAGATATATGTTTGTAAAGTCCCCCGCAATACAAGGATTAATTTCCTTTGTGCGGGGTGTTGTCTTTATTTATTAAACAAAAAACGCTAAAAATACAATCCTGAATCTATTCGAAACTCTCGGATGATCCGAAATAATATCAAATTCACAGTCGCATCTGAAGCCGGTACAATTTATTTAGAATATCCGTGCGAAGTTCCAATATATATCCTTCATATCCACAATATTCTTAATCGTAATGTAATAAATAATATCACTGATATTGTACTGTCGCTATAACTCATTCAAAAAACAGGAACGGATGTACGGTGGGCTCCATGCTTATCTATTGCCCAAGCAAGAAAAATATGTAAAAGCTAATACCAAAACTGGCTATCTATTCGTGTAGTGACGGAATAATAATGCAATTCAATACCCAATCATCTTGCCCATATGACTAAGGAATATAATATGTATGCAATATGCAGAGAAGGAAAACTCGCAATAAAACCCTATACCAACACGCCTGGCCAGCGTGGTCGATATCCCTCCTTTTATGGAGGAGGCTCAAACCCATTAATGGGGATGTATATGAGCTGAAGTGATGATGAATGTATCCATACTAATTTTCAAATAATAAAATAAAACCAAAAGGTTTAATTCCACATCACTGTTCGCTCTAAATAAATTGTCAATGATTTTATTCAAATTTTTTCTGATGTGAAAATTTCTTTAGGCGCGTTGAACACTTTATGAACTAAAACCATGGAACTGGCGTCATCGTCGCCGAACGCCTGTCTGATAAAGAGCGCAACCGCGCCTGCTCTTTGTTTTCAAATCCACAAACACTAAGCGCTAAATTTTAATTGTTATGTGACACTACATATTTTCTAATAATTTAATAATTAGTTATACCTAATAGGACCATATTATTTTTACGTCAAAACGGGACATTTGAGTAATTGTCCCGTTTTTTTTTTGTATCAGAACGGGACACTTGCAGAAATATACAAAAATATGAAATAAAACCTAAAAAAAAACAAAAAGACATAAAAATTCATGCAGGAATAAGTAAAACTATGGGCTAGAAACATAAAAAAACAACAATATGATTGTTTATGCTCTGTTTGCAAAAAAATATAATTTTTTTTATGGCTCAGAAAACGGGACAAACAACCTGAAAACGGGATTATCCCGCACAAAACTGAACGTATGGTCACGTTATTTATACCAATTATTAGATTATTATTTTCGAATTATTTTTATAGTATTCATGATAAGCAAGTTTAAATTAGTCATTAACACTTTACAAACCAAAAATAATAATCTAACATTTTATGTTGGTGTAATGCAGTTGCGACCTTGACCCGTTGTCTATACTTAAAATACTTGTAGTCAGATATCTGTATCAAATCATTCCATTAAAAATAATTAATTTTCCTGTGATAATTAAGTATATTAAAGGGTAATAATAACCAGTATTAAGCATTCCCTGTGACATATCCATTTTTTTTGTTATGGTTGGACATTAATAAGATATTTTTACGGTGTTTAATAAAAAAAACATTGCTGTAATATAGTATTTTTACATTTATAATTTTAATGATTATGATTAATTAATGTGGAAAGTATTTTATAATAAGGATTGTTATGATTGTTAAAATATGTAAATAAAAGTATAATTTTAATTACCAACTATGTTTATTTCTTTGTATAGTATTTCGAGGCCACGAAGGGCATTTTCGCTACGTTGCAAGACACATCTTTACCTCTAATATTCGCTAATAGTCCTGTACCTACTTTCTTGTAAGACTCTGTTACGTAGCCCATAGCAACGTTACCACCGATAGAAGGTGCTGGACAACCACTTGTTATTGTTCCGATAGTCGCTGATGTCTTTGGATCTTTTAAAATAACTCCTTTCCTTGCTGGAGGTCCACTCTCCATTCGAACACCTACACGTCTTTTCGTTACTCCTTCTTTTATTTGCTGCAAGATAATCTGTGAACCTGGGAAATTATTTTCAGTTCTTCTCCTCTTAGCGATTAACCAGGTTAATGCTGCTTCAACAGGAGTGACAGTTTCGTCAATATCATTACCGTACAGGCATAAGCCAGCTTCTAAACGTAGGGAATCTCTAGCACCAAGACCAGCAAGTTTTACATCATTATATTGTAGCAGAGCTTCCGTTATTGTTTCAGCGTTTTCTGCAGGAATCGATAATTCAAAACCGTCTTCACCAGTATAACCGCAACGTGTAATACGACATTCAATACCCGCTATTTTACCCAATGTAGATGTCATAAATGTTAAATTCTCTAGTTTTATGTTAGTGATACTCTGTAAAACTGATGCAGCTTTAGGACCTTGCAAAGCTATAAGCGCTCTCTCACTAGCATCTAGAAATTCTACATGTACATGTTTACCTTGCTTTTTAAACGCTTCTGAAGTTTCCATCATATGCTGTTTATCGACTTCCATCCGTCCGGCGTTTGAGACTACGTACAAAGTTTCTTCATTTACTTTAGTAACGATTAGGTCATCAATTATTCCACCTTTCGTAGTTAAGAAGACAGTAAGAGAGCCGGTACCTGGTGACATTCCTTTTAAATCAACTGGACATATAGATTCGAACCAAGCGACGCAATCTTTGCCACGTACATTTGTTTGCAACATGTGAGATACGTCGAATATTGATGCACTTTTTCTTGTAAACAGATGTGATGTAGAAATACTCATATCGCTGTATTGTACCGGGAGAAGAAATCCAGCAAATTCCACCAATTTGCCTCCATATTTTGAGTGTAAATCGAACAAGGGTGTTTTTCTTGGTGTCCCCTCATAACTATATAATCGAAAATAGGATATTGAAGGCACTATTTGTTTATAAACAACTTTTGGAACGAGAAAATATTTGCCAAGTAATAAAAACGACATGGTCACAGTTTAAATTCTTAGGAAGAAATGATTACAACATCTGGCCAAATATCCATTATCAGTTGCTCGCAACAAAGGGTCAACAGTCAACCGACAATAACATCTGATAAGCTAATTGTATTGCATAGAGCAATAGTAGGGTATCCGTTAACATTATGTCCCTCTAGATCTTATTGGTAGGAGACAAAATATAAGGAAATTAGGAAACGCCTCTCTATTTCATAGCCTATAAAGAGAGACGCGTTTCATAACTTTTAAGAGTAAGAGTTAATTTGTTGAAGTATAGGTTCGATTTTCTAAATTATTTTACTGAAAATTCTTAAGTATTTTATTACAATCGAATGGAGGTAAACCATATTTCGCTACGAATTTCTTAGTCGCACGTAATACTAACTTGAAGGGCGTAGTGGTTAAGATATTGATCTACCATGCCAAGTGTTATGAGTTCGATTGCCGCGTAGGATAATACTTTATGCGATCCACAAATTGTTGTTCTCATTCTGGGTGTAATTCGGTTGAGTCAATAGCATGTTTAGAAAGTCCTTGCAATGCCAGGAGTCTTACCTTAGTGTTGTCTTTTAAAACACATACCTGAAAAGCCTAATTATTTCTATATTGCCCATAACCGAGCGTGTTGCTTGATTGCGTACCATAAGTATGTTAGTAGGATTGCGACTGTCTAATGGCAAAACATTTTTGACCCTAGAAATTTCATCTTTCCTTCAAGAAGAGATCAACCCGCTGTGAAATGTGGGTCTCCAAAATATTGTTTTACATATATGTAATACTAGCAACCCGCCCTCGCTTCGGTTATAGTCGTTTTACCCGCGTAGTTCCCGTTCCCGTGGGAATACCGGGATAAAATATAGCCTAATTTAGCTTTCCATTGGTGAAAGAATTTTTGAAATCGGTCCAGCCGTTTTGAATATTACCCGGAACAAACAGACAGACAAAAAATTTTTAATCGCTATTTTAGGCATAGGTGTCGTGCAAATAACCGTGTGAGCATGAGAAAAGCCTATTATTTTGACATTACAAACAGACACTCCAATTTTATTTATTGGTAATCGATTAATTAAAACGTATTTCTTTACAACAGATATAATTTACTTTAAATTTGTTATAAAGTTTCGGTAGTCCAGCTGACTGCCTTTGTCTGGTCCTTTCACAAGCACTTGAGGTATCACTAAGGTACTGGTAAGTAAACCATTGATTTATACTTAAATGGAATAGTAGTATATAATGCATAGCGAACTGCCATAAAGAGTATCATGTGTTTATTTCACCACAATTTTCGAAGTGAAAACTTCTTTAGCATCGTTTTGATTTGAAAGTCGATGAAACGGAAAAGCGACAGACACATAAATTACTACGATTTAACTTGGGAGAAAATGAGATAGGATAATGTTCCTTACTTAATCCTTTTCGTGCTCCGTTTTGTAGCCCCTCCACTCGTGTTTACCACGGCAGTGGGCGTTTGCTTGGGCCCAATATTGTACGTGTTGTAATACGTGATTGAGCACGCATGCGTAGTATAACGCTTGTACAAAATTTTTGAAGGTTTCTACATATGAATTGCATACGTTTTTTATGACATCCGTAAATAATTGTTTTGCGGCTGAGTTTATTTTGGCCATTAATTATATTTCTTATTCCCTAGTGTGGGGTGTCCTAAAAAAGCAAACTTCTTGCCAATATTGTTAGTGCAGGTAATAGATTATTTATTATCTCAGCTCACATCCCACTGTTGAGCTCGAACCTCCTCCATAATAGGAGGAAATAGAGCTACTATATGACAGTGGTCAAACGGGTTGTTGTAGTTTCATATCAAATTTTCTTTATTCTTGCATAGATATATGCATATTTAATCCCTCACTTATCTTTTACGATACCTATGGGCAAGAAGTAGAAGGAAGGTGTGGTGAATTGTATTCTTACTCTGTCACCACACAGAGAATAGTTTTTCAGATTTAAAATTTCATAAAATTAAACTTTGTTTTAGGCAATGTCATTATTACAATAAGAAACTCATATTTTTTCCTGTAAACTTTACATCATCCTACATATATTAGTCATTTTATTCATCTCAGTTTATATGTGTCCTACTACTGGGCCTGAGCTTCTGCCACAATTAATAATAATAATAATAATTTATTTATTTACATCTCACAAGGAATATTGTTACAGGTTATTGATTTAGCAGAAGTTGTAAAGGTCCCTGTGAGAGTCTGGAGTCTATGCTAGGTCGAGACCTGTATTACAGAACACCAGGCTCCCACCCGTCTATAACGTTAAATACAGTAGTAGTGAAAGCGACAAGATTTATGAATAAATTGTTACAGTTATGAGAAGCAAACAAACAACTATACAATAATAAAAATAATGTGATTAGGTTATGTTTATAGTAGACACTATGTGTGTGTGGATATGTTTGTGTGTGTGTGTGTGTATTTGTGTGTGTGTGTGTGTGTATTTGTGTGTGAGTGTGAGTGTGTGAGAGAGAGAGTGCGTGCGTATCTATCGTAAAATAGCAATAAAGTTTTCAGTTTCTTCATACGAAAGGGTTAGCAGAAAATCAGTGGTTTTATGTTTGACCTTTAATAAGGTTTCAGGATAAATATGGAGTAATTTGTTGATTTTATTATATAAGTAAGGTCCTAAAAAAGCATAAAATCTCTGAGCATGAGAAGTGCGAAAGCTACGCGTTTGTTTACATATATTATAAGATTTACGTTTTCGTAGTAGTAAGGGATCATATAGCAGTTCTTTATGTTGTTTAATAACAGTCGTGAGGATATATAATTGCCGTATGGTTAGTATTTTGCTATCCCTATACAATAAAGTGGTAGGATACAAATAGGATTTAAAAGTGGCAACTTTTAATAAAGCCCTTTGCGCTATTTCTACAGGTTTTAAAATAGTTTTTGGAGATCCTCCCCAAATAACAATGCCATATGTACAGATTGATTGACAAAGTGCAAAGTAGGTTGATCTTAATAGTTGAGGGGTTAAAACATATCTGAGTCTTTTGAAGATAGTTAAAAGTCTTCGAATCCGATTGCATAGGCAGTGTATTTGTAATTTGAAGGTGAGGGTGCTTTCAACTTCGATACCCAAATATCGAATATGTGTTGTTCTTTCGAGGGGACTGCATATACAATTGGAAGTTGTAAAGTTGCGACATGTGTGAACGGTAAGAGATAGATTGCTTGGAAGATCAAAATTCCGGATAGAGAAGCAAATATACTTAGTTTTTGTCACGTTTAGGGATAGTAGAGAATTTTTCAGCCGAGTAGTAACCTCATTTAATCCGTTTTGAGCTGCTTCAAAGATCTCGCACCAGGAGTCACCGGTAAAAATTAACGCAGTGTCATCTGCATAAGAAATTAATTTGCCCTGTGCGAATGAAGTGAGGCAGATATCATTAATGTAAATGCGAAAGAGAGTTGGGCCTAAGATGCTTCCCTGAGGCACACCGTACGTCACGGGGAGGTCAGTACTGGTGAATTGATCAACGATTACCTTTTGATACCGGTCATTCAAATAACTCTCAAAGAGCTGAAGTTGAACACCCCTTATACCGATTTGATACAATTTATCTAGTAAGAGCGGAGCAGAGACAGTATCGAAAGCCTTCGCCAAATCAAGGAAGATAGTAAGAGCTTTTTTACCGCTATCAATAGTTTGCATAATGAAATCAGTAAGTTTATGTACTGCATCTATAGTGGACTTTCCACGACGAAAACCAAATTGGTTATCTGAGATAATGTTATGTTTTTCTAAATAATTTGTAAGCCGGATATTAATAATTTTTTCGAGTATTTTAGAAATAGAAGGCAATAAAGATATGGGCCTGTAATTACTGATAACGTCTCTGCTACCGCCCTTGTGTATTGGTATAACAATAGATTTTTTTAGGCATGTAGGAAAAATTCCTTTTTTGAAGCAAGAGTTAAATATAAATGAAAGCGGTGGGGCAAGGTGATGTTTTAATTCTTTTAAAAGTTGGTTAGAAATTTTGTCTCTACCTGCTGCAGAATACGTTTTAAGAGAATCAATAATATTTTCAATTTCCCGCGGGTCCGTGTCTAAGAGAACAAATGAGTTGGGTACATTATAGGTGTTGTGCTTTGTTCCAGAGCAATATGATGGATTACAACTCTCAGCTAGAGATTTGCCTGTATTAGTGAAATATTCATTTACTAGGTTAATAGATTCTTGTCGGTCCGTCAGTCGGTCAAGGAGTTCGGTGGGGTGTAAGTTTGAAGCTTTAGATGTGCCAGAAATATTTTTTATGGCTTCCCATATTTTCCTGTTATTTTTACCTGCCTTTTCTATTTGTGACCTGTCATAATCAATTTTGACTTTTTTGATAAGGGAGTTACAAAAATTTCTATATCGCTTGTAAGTCAATTTCAGGGTTTCATTTTCGGGGTTGTTTTTAGATTTCCGATGTAGATAGTCTCTGTTTCGCAAAGAACGGAGCAAACCCTGAGTTATCCACGGTTTTAATAGTTTTCTGCGACTGCTAGCCTTAAAAACGATCGTATTATATTCTATAAATGAAGTTATTTTATTTATCAAATAGTTAATAGAAGATTCTGGATCATCATTTTCATAAATCGGTTTTAAATCTAATCTAAGGATATCTGATATAACTTTTTTCTCATCAACTTTACTATAGCTTGGGTCACGGCGGATTATTTTATTTATTTGCTGAAGGAAACAAATTACTACTCTGTGATCCGTGACAGACGAAAAAGGAACAAGCGTGAGAGTTGGTGTATTAGTTTTGACAAGCACGTGGTCAATACATGTACCACTCAAGTCTCTAGTTACCAAGTTGTGAGCTGGTAATAAGCCGTGATAGGCGGCAAAATTCAAATAGATATCAGTATTGTCATTTGATTTCTCAAAGTTGATAGGAATATTTAGGTCGCCAGTTAGTATAATATTTTGGTGTACTGATAATGTGTTTAATAAATCATTTAGAGAAAGTAGGAATGGATTGATATTGTTGTAGGATGGCGATCGGTATATAGCTATAATAACAGTATTAGGCTTTATTTTTATGATGAGGCAATTAGCTTCCAGTAAAATTATTTCTTCTACAGAGACAGTTAATGTATTTTTAATAAATACAACAACGCCGTCATTTTGTTTTTGTAAGGATTTCGTGTGAAAAGATGTATAACCATTAAGGTATGGTAGGGTTGTATTGCATGATAACCAACACTCAGTTAAGATTAAAACATCTAATTCCACTTTCAGTCTTTCAAGTAATATTATAAAGTCATGAAAGTTGCGATTTATACTACGAATGTTTTGTGTTAGGAACGATAAGCCAGTATTAATCGGGGGTGCAAAGCTAGCCACTGACTCAACATGACACTCCAAGGATTTGTGGTTAGTGGAGTGCTCGATATCATTTGCTATATTGATTTGATCGAATGTAAAGGTAAAAATAAAAATTATATTTAAAAAATGATATTAAATCAGTGACATCCCAATTTTGTTGGATGGAATGGAATATAGTGGAAACATACGTAACATGTTTATAATACATAAGAAAAATCGCAGTTATTGAAACATGTAAAGTTATAAATTTCATTGTGTATACGATATATAAATTAGCGAATAGAAAGAAAGTGGCGTGTTTGGTAATATTGAAATGTAAAAAAATTATGTTCACATATTTTATACGATATAATAATGGAAAATGCACGTCTCCAAATGTTATATGTAGAGAGGCAGTATATGATGTAAGGGTGTGTATGAAGTATTTAGTTAGATATCTATATATAGTCACTATTCTATTAGCCTGTAACTTTGTGGCCATTTTAAATATTTTTGTAGGTGATAAATTATTCATTAGAAAGTAATTTATATTATAGTATAATATTAAGTAATAATAAAGAAAATGGCTGATCACGTATATATGAAATGCAACCTGTGAATATTGAACAAAATTTACGATATTTGGATATATAAATAAATTAGTATAAGGATAACCTAAAGTTATTTTCTGCTGTATATCTATATTAAGAAAGTTAAAAAATTCAGTATATAAACGCAATGAAATTCGTAAAGATTTATAAATATATTTATAAATTTTGTGGCAGGATTGAGTAATCACGAAAAGGGATGAGCTTGTGCGTCTAGTGACATTTTTATGGAATTCAAGGTCATAAGTGTTTAAAGCTGCTGGATTAAGTTCTGTTAAACAATTTAGGATGTTTAAGTAATATATGCGTATGTTGAGCAGGAAGAGGGTGCATAAATAATCTATAAGAAAATTAGAGAGTATTGAATTTTTATATATGAGTGATATTATTAAGTAGCATATTTTAGTTATCATTTTTATTAGCGTATATGTATTTTTAATGTGTTGTTTTGTAAGTGTATAGTGAATGTTGTTAAAAGTGTAGCAATGTGATATGTAGTTGATAGTGGCAGAATTTATAAAGTCATATGAAAAAATATACCTCCTGTATCTATGAGCAAAATAAACGGACAAGTTATGAATTAACATTAGATTATCGAAAACATTACGATTAGTTAGTCATATTTTTGACACAAGGGATTCAAGATCAGTTTCGCTTCTAATGATTATTTGTTTTTCTTGAGCATTTTTTCTCAAATAGATTCTACCCGAAGTGGACCAGCAATACATATAGCTATTCTCTTTTGCATATTTTCTGGCTCGGTAGAAGATGTGTTGAGTTCGTGGAGGTAAACACTCTGACACATAAATAGGTGTAGGAGGACCATCCATCATCAGGTGGGAAGTGTTAAGTTTATTCTGCTTATTGGTAGCATTAAATAGTCTCGTTTTCTTTATTATGTTGTTTTTAATAGTGGCGCAGGCCAAGTCGACGATAATTTTTGACGAGGAGTTGTTCCTGTTTGTGCAGGACACCTCTTTTATATCAGTTCGTTGAAGAGAGACACCCACAGCATTGGCCGTATTTAATACAATCGTGCAAAGATCTTCCTGTTTTTCGTTTGACGTTAAGGGTATATTTTTAATTTCTAGTTTTTGTGTGTACAACATACGCTCCAGACTATCTACCCTGTCCTCAAGCTGATGAATATAGGTACGATTCACTCTTTTTTCTGATTCCAAAAGGTCTACCTTCATCCTTATATCCTCATACTGTTGCGATATAAATGTGATAGACTCCTTAATTTCTGAGTTCTGTTTTAGGACTTCCATCATCATATTTTGCAAAGCATTCAAAGTGGCATCTGTTTTATTACTACGCGCTTCACAACGATCGGAGTGTGAACTCAAGAGATTTTGCATTTCAATCATAAAGCGTTCATGTTCGTCGTCGTGTTTCCGTTTACGTGCAGTGACCTTATCTTTTACGAGATCGGTTAGGTTTGGCGCCGACCCACTCTGAGCACTTTTTAATAAATGTAGTGTGTTGGATGAAGTCTTCGGCTCAACATTTAGAGACGTATATGATGGGGATGCACCAGTTATAGCCGTGTTACGTGGACCTTCAGTATTAATTTCGGTCGTAGTTGGCGGCGGAGTTCGTCGCAACTTCGGCATTATTGTGAAAAAGTCTGGAAAAATTTGATAAGAAAGTACCAGGATGCAAGCAATTAGGAGCTCAGGTGAGTATTAACAGGTCTGTGTAAATGGTCACCGATCGAGAATTTCATATATAATCCTTTTCCGTCCACTCTAAGTAGCCATCAGAGGTCAGGTTAAATGGTAGCCGATCGTGAGATTAGTACAAATGGTGATTCCGTCCAGTTAATGAAGAGCCTCGAGTAGGTCTCTTTGTGTGTGATAAGTTCTCAATAATAAATCTTTGCTATAATGTGTTACAATGGTATAGAAATTGACCTACTGTACCACACCAGCCAAACTGATTGGCATAGGATTTTATTTTGGGTATACTTTCTCTTACAGTAATGTTATTTACTTGTTGTCTTTTACAATTATGAAAAAAATCACGCATACAAAGTATGCATGTCAAAAGTGGGACTTCATCCACCGGCTGAATCCTATACATTTACGTTTATCTCAATGGACTCGTTTTTTCGTTTCGAGTTTGAAATCACAACGATTCTAAAGAAGTTTAATTTCAAAAATGATTTTGTATTCTTCCTTCACCAGAACGTAAATATATAAATTGATTCATCATCATCGCAGCCCACACACGTCGGACTGTTGGGCTTGGGCCTCCTCCATAATGGGAGGGAATTTGACCTACTATACCATGCTGGTCAGACATGTTGGTATAGGGTTTTATTTCGAGTTTTCCTTCTCTTGCACAGATCTTATGTGCATATTATATCCCTTAGTCGTCTTGTACGATATCTACGGGCAAGATAGGGAGTGGTGAATTGTATTCTTACTCCATCACGACGCGGGTATTTTTTTCACTTCAAAAATGATTTTGTATTCTTCCTTCACCAGAAAGTAAATACATAAATTGATTACTAGAAATAAAACATTTTTTTTCTAATGTATATTAATCTATTAATCTAGTGTTTTTCATTTACAGCTGATTCACAAGTCTTGATTGCTTCTAAGTAATCTTCATGAGTTAATAATTCATTCTTTGTTGCTTCTGAAATAGCAATACTAGATAAAATAACAGCAATAAAACCATCAGCATCAGGCATTTCTTTCAGCAATTCTGGATGCTCCAATAATTCCTCATTCACTTCAACTAAAGTACCTTTCATGCCACAAGGTACATCAAAACTTGTACCATCAGTATATTCCACTTTACAAATTACAGAATTAGGCATTAAACACTGGCCCCCTTTCTTGCTTTTACCTTTGACAGAATTACTCAATCTATCAATTTTACCTGCAGAGAAATTTATTTTATACTCTTTATCATTCTTAAAAAAGAAGTGACTTGGAGCCAGGCTAAGTAATGCTATCCTGTTAGAGTGAAACATTATCATAATGTCATTTTTTTCTATATCACCAAAGTTTAGGATGTATCTTTTGCTAAAATATCTTTCTGTAAATGATTTTAAGTTATTCAAATCTGGTATTGAATCTAAAATATCGTATTTCACCTCCTCCATGATCACTCTGAATTGTACAAGTGAATTAATTTTGAGCTTGTTCTTGGGCTAATATTCGAGCCCGAATTTCAGCTCGTTTTCGCTGTGATTCAACAAAGTGTTCGTGTTGTCGCTTAAGGCGTTCCGCTTTTAAACATTTTCGCATATCTCTATCAAAATCGTTGCAATATCCCAGAAATTTTCTGAACGAGTGCTGTAATTATAACAATATAATGATTATCGGGCAATTTAAGACTATAAAAATAACATAATTTTCAAGCTCTTATAATGCAATAAGGTTTTTATAGCTTATAGTACCTAAAAGACGAAAACAACAAACATTCGGAGGTTATATTTTATTAACTTCTTCAAAGCCTTGTAATTTACTGGTAGTACTGGTAGGGGTGGATATACTCCAATACAATGAAAACATTTCCTAAAAGGGATAAAAATTTTACTATATTATGCAATTTAAATTGCTTACCTCGGCGTGACAATCTTTTAATTTTTTGATTAAAGCATTGCATTCGGGTGTATGTAAGTGTGGCGCTAAATCTGTGTGCATAACTTATATTATATCATTCACTTTTTTAAAATTGAAGTCTTTGCAGCAGGGGAAATATCTTCTTCGAGAAAGAAAATACAATTACAAATTTACAATAAGACAAGCCACAGATTTTTTTAAACTTAAGACTAGGGATAAATAGGGATGCAAAAAAACATCGATGTTTTCAAACATCGATGTATCGTTCATAAACATCGATGTTTGTGAACGATATATCGACGATACATCGTTGTTAAGAACGATGTTTTTCGACGATACATCGTTGTTAAGAACGAAGTTTTATCATAAGCTTATTAAAATTTAGCCGGAGGATTATATTTCTTTGTCGTAACATCGATGACATCCCGCTGTTGTTAAAATATCCGACAAAAGTCCTAAAAAAAAAAAGCTCATAAAAATTTGCCCGGAGGATTTTATTACTTAGTAACATTGATGTTCGATGTTTTCCTAACATTGATATATCGTTTATGAACATCGATGTATGGTTCATACACATCAATACTTTTAACATCGATGTTTTCTATGAGCGATGTTGCATCCCTAATGTCACCCTGCTGTATGTTAAAACAGTCCATAAAGGTCCTAAAAAAAAAGCTCATCAAAATCTGCCCGGACGATTTTGTCCATAACCAAAACATCGACGATACATTGTTGTTGAAGAACGATGTTTTACGTGGTTTAAGGGCTATAATGTACCTAAGTCCCGACAAATTTCCAAAAAAAAAAAAGCTCATCAAAATTAGTCTGGAGAATTTTATTTCTTAGTTATAACATCGATGTGTGGTTTTCGATAAACATCGAACATCGTTCATAAACATCGATATATCGTTCATAAAACATCATGTTAAAAACATCGATGTTTTACTTTTGAAAACATCGATATCCTAACATCGATGTTTTTTATGAGCGATGTTGCATCCCTAGAGATGAATCGATTCGGACGCACGGTGTGCTTTCCTTCCGGCTTGTGCAGGTGCTGACGGGGCACGGGTGTTTTGGGAAGTACCTGCACAAGATTGTCAGGAGGGAGAGCACACCGTCCTGCCACCACTGCATTTGTGACGAGGACACGGCGCAGCACACGCTCGAGAAATGTACTGCGTGGGAGGGGGAGCGCCGTGAACTCGTCGCGATTATCGGTGCCGACCTGGCGCTGTCGACCATCGCCAGGGAGATGCTCGTCAGCGTCAGGAACTGGGACGCGGTCGCCGCCTTCTGTGAGGCCGTTATCTCACGGAAAGAGGCGGCGGATCGTGTGCGAGTAGAGCTCCTATTCGGCGACACGTTCCGCCGCCGGCGACTCGGGCGGCGCAGGCGCGAGTATCTGCGCCTAATGCCGCCCTAGCCGAGGCCGCGGGTGATCGGACCGGGGAATTGTCCGTCACCTGCAGAGAGGCAGACCGCGCAACGGCGACCGACGTCCCAGGACGTCGAGAGGTGAGGTTACCCGAGAGGGTATTCCGTCAGGCCGACCACTGACGACAAATCACATCTGCTCCGGTGGTCGGTCCAACAACGAGGTGACGTGGGTACGGGTGGGTTATAGGCCCGCGCGCCGTCCTTTCGTCGCCCCGGATGGACGGGACCGCGCGTGCGCTTACCATAGCCCACCCATAATGGAAGGGATGAATCGATTCTAACGAGTACTCATATGGTATCGATATCTTCCATTCAATACTACTAGTAGTGCATAACACATTCGATACTGAGTATTGGTATCAAATGAAAGCAATGACATCGAATTGGCAGCCATCGGGTGCTGGCCCTGCTACTCCGCTACTCCTCCAACGATACGAGTAAATACAAGTACATGATAGATTTTTTTCTTCGTTACCAAGTATTTTTAGTATCGATACTTTGAATATAAACATCGAGTAGGTATCGGTGTAAAGTACTTGTCAGTACTAAATATGTCAATGTCACTATAGGCTCCAGTGGTTATTAAAAGGTACCTGCGTTAATACACTTTAAAACCCTGGTCTGTGTTAAATACGGTTTGTAAAGGTGAAGATAGACATTTCATGAATATCTAATGCAACTGAGCTATATGTGACTCTTCATTTATGGACGGAACCCAAAAAATTGTCTTGGAAGATACAGTACATTTTTAGAGAAACAGCTCTTCATCATTAGCATCACTTCAGCTTATATACATCCCACTGCTGGGCTCCAGCCTCCTCCATAATAGGAGGGAGATTGACCTTACTATACCATGCTGGTCAGACAGGTTGGTATAGGGTTTTATTTCGAGTTTTCCATCTCTTACATAGACGCTATTTACGTAATATATCCCTTAGCCGTCTTTTACTACACCCACGAGTATGAGGAGAGGGGGTGGAGAATTATTTTCTTACTCCGTCATCACACGGAAACCTGTCGCCTTTACTATTTCAAATATACTAGGGAACTACAATCAAACTATACAGCAAAGTACATATCTGAAGTATTTGGTGATCTTCTTTAAGGAAAGGCTGTTTTAGAAAACTGCCGCCATAGTCACTGCTTTTAGGAATAGCCTAACAGGCAAACATTTGAAAAAATAATATTTTTGCGAAGCACTCCAAAAAATGGACTTTTCTGTAAATTCTTATTGTTTTTTACTTATCAGTAATGAATTTCAATACCTGTTAAGGTTTTTACTCTAAATTTTCCAAAAACTATTCGACACCAGTAAGTAGCGATACCTTTTAATTGATACTGATTTAGTATCGATATTTGACGACCGATACAGTATCGATATCTCAATGATATCGTTTTTCCTACTTTAAGGCTGGGCTAGTTGTTACTAGCGACACGAGAAAAGTAACGATACTCTTTGGTATCGAGTACTTTTCGTTTCAATACCGATACGTTTATACTCATTGCTTTGTATTGATACTTTTACTTAATGAGTACTTTTTGGCAGGTATTGTATCGAACAAATTGTGGAAATTACCTATTTTAAACTTGATCTAACGGCTCATGTTTATAGTAACACCATTTAGTTCAAGGGTACTGAATCTTATAAAACGTAGCTTGAAATATTTCCATCTGTTCAGTCGTTCAATTCCTAAAATAATGGGTGAAAGAAAGGTCTTTCATTCATTTCTTCTGTTTTGTTAAACTGACGTTACTGACTGACATTGACGTCCACACGTATGCGCATTAGGCCCCAAGAACAGCACTCGATATCTTTGCTTCGATAGTTTTATTAGTACGATATTTTTTTTATACTACTAATGAGTATAGTATCGTATTTTCCACGGCGTCACTTGCTGACTAATATTGACGTCCTGACGCATGCGCATTAGGCTCTAAAAAGTACCCCTTACTTTGAAGTATCGATACTTTTTTTCGATACTACTCATGAGTGCAGTTTCGATACTTTCTATTCCATAGCGTGTTCAGTTGCTACTAGGCTTAGGGATATGAAAAATTGGCGCGGCGTCCGCCCTATCCTGGCTTATGCCGAATGTGGGCGGATCGAGCGCTACGTGTCGACGGCTGTACGCGGGGGTCGTCCGGTCGATGGCCCTGTACAGCGCACCGGTGTAGATGGGGTCCCTGACCGTCCGTCACAGGGCTCTTCTGTGGCGACCATAGAGGGTCCTAGCGGTCAAGGCCATACGCGGATATTGCACAGTGTCGACGGAGGCAGCGTGCCTGTTGGCCAGGACTCCTCCTTGGGACCTGGAGGCGGAGATGCTCGCTGATTTGTATCGGCGGGTGTCAGGGGTGCGAGCGGAGGGCGATGTGGTCTCATTGAGGGAGCTCACCACTTGGCACGTCGACACCTGCTGAGACGTCATTGCCCGTGGGGCAGTCCGGTTGGAGAGGCCTCGGTTCGCTGTTCAGACCGTCGAGGCCTTCCGGCCGGTGCTGATGCAGTGGCTAAAGCGGTGACACGGGGTACTCTCCTTCCTACTGGTGCAGGTGTTGACGGAGCACGTTAGCTTAGCCAAATTCCTGCACACGGTCGTTAGGAGGGAGAGTACACCGTCCTGCAACCACTGCGATTGCGATAAGGACACGGCGCAGCATGCGCTCGTGGTGTGTGCCGCTTAGGCAGAGTAGCGTTGTGAACTAGTCGCATGGAAGAGCCGGACGTGGAGTGCGCTGACCGTAACCCAGCTCCAAAAAATAAAAGGATATGAAAAATTAATCAATCGTGAAAAATCAAAATTAATTCTAAAATATTTAAGTTTAATAATAAACGTTAAAAACAATATTGTGCCAATTGGAATGCAATACCTAAATCTTTTTAAATAGATCTATACTTTAATTTCATTTTCTTTTCTTTTACGAACGAAATATGCTTTATTAATATCTTTAAGTAATCTTTCGAACATATTAACTGCTGTAACATATTATATTTAAATGGATTTTGTTTCGATTATATGTGACAATTATGTTTGATGAATTGAAATATTCAGAGTAGGTAATATGAGCAGAAACTATTATTTTTAGATGAGGAAATTCAACTTTTATTTTAAAACATTAAGCTGTCATTACCTCTATTATCTAAATCATAGTGGTAGGACCACACTGCTGATAGTTGTCTGTCTACAGCCGCGGGATGGTCTATCAGGGGAAGTGCACACTCTCTTACAGAAAATCGACGTGCGAGTAGTAGCAATTTGTTACGGCGCGGCGCGGCGCAGCACTTCGTTCGGTGAGTGAGAGAGCCGCAAGCCCAAGCAAGCTAGGGATGTGCGATATTTATCGATATTGTTGAAATATCGATATTAGCCGCCGAAATATCGATATTTATAACTTTGAAATATCGCTATATCGATATTATGAACACGATATCGATATTATTAACACGATATCGATATCGCTTTTGCAATGAAATGAAAAATTATTAATAACATAATTTTGATAAAATGTGTGATTCCTAGGCTTGGCCGGAGGATTTTATTTCGTCGTAAGTCCCGCTGTATCTTAATACATCCAGACAAATTTCGTAAAAAAAAAGCTCATCAAAATTTGTCCGGAGGAGTTTATTTCGTCGTAAGTCCCGCTGTATCTTAAATACATCCAGACAAAATAAAAGCTCATCAAAATTTGTCCGGAGAATTTTCTTTCCTTTACTTTCGATATTACAAAATATCGATATTTTGTGTTCGATAATATCGATTTCAATATCGATATTTTACTAATATCGCTCATCCAAATGCTCATCCTAAAGCAAGCAAGCTCTGAGGGTGTTTGTGTGTGGCGGTTCAATGGTTCATTTTTTATGTTCCAATTTTTAATATACAAACAATTGCCAAAAAGCATTGATATAGATTTAGAATAATTATAACGGCACGTCTTGCTAACGGCAAGTACTTTTTTATTATTAATGTGATAATCAATATTAAGACTTGTCTGTATGGGCTTTATTTCCTTTGCCTATATAGGCTAGGCTGATGGTCCTGCCGTACTAAAGCCTTCAATCAATTATCAAGAACTAAGAAGTGAAAGTTTTCGGCGCGAATTTGGAGATGTCATGTTAAGCTCTTGTATTATATTAATTTTTTTAGTGTTTTATAGTGTTATGTTGAATAATTTTGCTGATATTTTATGTAATATAATATAATTAAGGTGCTGAAGTGTGGTGAATATGATATAAGAGTGGTTTATGTGTATTTTCATCATCATCATCATCACAGCCCACATACGTCCCACTGTTGGGCTCGGGCCTCCTCCACAATAGGAGGGAATTTGACCTACTATACCATGCTGGTCAGATATGTTGGTATAGGGTTTCATTTCGAGTTTTCCTTCTCTTGCACAGATTTTATGTGTATATTATATCCCTTAGTCGTCTTGTACGACATCCACGGGCATGATAGGGAGTGGTGAATTGTATTCTTACTCCGTCACCACACGGAAAATTTTCATATTCAACCGGAATTCCCAAAGAAATCATCTAATTAGGTTTTCAGCGCCTAATTAATGATAACGACTTGACTTACTGACGGACAATGACTATCAATAAGTTATACAATATGAAGAAGTAAATAATATGTAAAGAAAAATTGTATCAGACTTGGCTGTATGGGCTTTGATTCCTTTGCCTGTCCGTATGGACAAACAGAACCAAAAAAAAAACTAAGAAGTGTAAAAAAGTTTTTTGTTGAATAACAAAATCACGTTTTCAATTTGAAGCGACGTAAAAAAGGAATTATTTATAAAATAGTAAACACATTCGGAAAGGATTTATAAACAAAGGATTTGATTATTACTAAGCTGAGAGTATTTTTATTTCTGTATAATGGCTGATGAGGAATATGAAGCTGAAGATGCGGGCGCAGATTATGATGACATTGCTGAGGAAGATGACAACATTGAGGAAACTGAAGAACAAGAGGAGGATGGCTATAACACACAATGTCTAGCCCCTGGACAGGCAGGTGGAGGTGTTGAGAAATCTAAACGCATTACTACAAGATACATGACTAAATATGAACGAGCAAGAGTATTAGGTAAGGTTATATACATATCTGCTTTGAAGCGGAAACGTAGAGGAACAGACTTTCATCTCGCTTCTGATATAATTATAATATGGTAAATTGACAACAGTACATAACAATACATAGTATACATGCATAATAATGCATAGAACAAATAATGAACTGAAAAAACGATTGTTTCTAGTTCCAACACATTTATTACTCAAATAAGATCCTGATAATTGAAAATTTAGATATTTTTCTAGAAGTTTTAGTGCTGTTTAAGTAACAAAAACATCAAAAATGTTATTTCATTCATCATTCAGCCTGTTGTCAACCACTGGATGTGAGCCTCACCCATAGAATGCCACCATGTGGTAATTTTTGCTGAAGTTTTTACCATAATAACTACCCTTGGCAAGCAGTTAGCAATAACTGGTGACTTGACTGTTTCCCAGGCCATCAGGCCTGGGAAACAGTCAAGTCACCAATAAATCACCAAAAGCACCAATAAATTTCATGTTATGCGATTAACTGCACAGATGGCGTAGTGGTTAAGATAGCGACCTACTGAGCCAGTGTCGGGGGTTCGAATCCCACGCGGGACAACACTTTGTGCGATCCACAAATTGTTGTTCTGAGTCTGGATGTAATTTGTGTCCGTTAATTATATGTTTGTAAAGTCCCCCGCAATACAAGGATTATTTCCTTAGTGCAGGGTGTTGTCTTAAATAAATAAATAAATAAATAAATAAACTGTTAAACCATTCTATGAGTCAAATTGGCTCACAACCGTAAAAATAGGTATACCACATTCGATAATGCGAAATGAAGGGGTCTGCGGGAATGTACGTTTACATATATTTCATTACTTAACTAAAAACCAACGTATGTTCTTAAAAAGTAATATTAAAGTTTTATATATATATATAGTGATCAAATTCTTAATGAGTCAAATTGGCTCGGTCTGTAAATCTAGTGTTAAAGTCTGTCACTATAAGAGGATTATTTCCTTAGTCTAGGATGTTATTTTTTTAAAAAGAAAATTATGTATTTGATTACCTTAGTTACCATACATTGAATATAATAATTATTTTAAATACATAACTAGTAAAAAGAACAATGAAAAAGCTAGGTAGCTACTCAGTTGTTACTCAGCTTAACATGTTGATGGAAGTACCCGATCACAAGTTCGAGGGTGTTGTGACAGTACTTTTTTCATACATAGTCGGTGCGTTATATGGTGACAGTTGAGAGTCTAAATTAAATAGTTGGTGACAGTACAACATGCTATTCCATATAATTGCCTTGAAAATTGTACGTCTACAGATGTACTGATTTTAAAAGAGTTAAAACTTGGATGTTGATGGGCGTACTCTTGTATTAGTTTTGGCTATCTTGACGTCCACAGGTGGTACTGTCTTTCAATATGTTAAGTAGTTATAGTTGTTAGCTTACAAATTCCAAAATCTAACGCTACTTTGTTGTTGTAATGTGTATAATAGCATAACCTATGCATTAGAATTAAGTATTATAGTATAGTAATAGATCTAAGTTATTTACATTTGTTTTTCAGGAACTAGAGCGCTACAAATAGCAATGTGTGCACCAGTTATGGTAGAATTAGAAGGAGAAACAGATCCCCTACAAATAGCTATGAAAGAATTGAAACATGGCAAGATACCAATCATCATTAGAAGATATTTGCCTGACCATTCTTATGAAGACTGGAGTATAGATGAATTAATCATTATTGATCATTAGTTCACTTGAAGGCAATTATTATCACAAACTTGCTCATCATATTACATTTACAATGCTATTCATGTAATAAAAGCAATAGTATTTCTGAATATCAAGCTCTGTAAAGTGTCACGTCACGGGTTATTATTTAAACCTTAACTGGTGATGTGAAAAATTCTTAACAGTATAAAGGACATGAGGTTTCACAGGCACACTTTTAAATTCATTTTTATGATGACAATCAACTTGGATGTCTTAAAATTGTCTTAATATCCGGCCATCGCCATCTAATGAAATAGTAAATAAAATTAAATTTTTTCATAAAATATTAAAGAAACTAACCATTTACTACTAAACTTAACATTTAATTAGTGGTATTTTTCAGTCTCAATTGGTACGAGACCCTTATTTTACGATTAGCTGACCTTATGAAAAGAAAACTATGCAGTTAACATTTTTTACTTAAATTCTAATCTAGAAAAAGACAACAAATAAAATAATCACTATCAAAACCAAAAATTTAATAATTAATCAATTCAGCATAAATTACTGGTCATTTTTGCACAAAAGGCAAAACCTCGATTGTCATAAGGCTGGTAACATATATACATACAGTAGAAACCGGATATAGCGACCTTTAAGGGACCGGCGATACTATGTCGTACTAGCCGGATGACGTACAAAACGGTAGGATTATATCTTAAGTACATAAGTACCTAACCTACGAATACATAATTATGTATACGCCAAACTCCTTCGCGAGGGTTACATTTGATTCACCGCCTTCTAATCGGTGTAATATTGCACTTTTTCTTCAATTGTAAAACACTTTCGCTTCACAGAACTCATTTTGTCGAGCTTTAAGAACTTTTCATAACATGTGACAAACACTAACTGTGATTTACGCGCGTATAAGGAAAATTGAAGCTCGCGGGGCGGGATGAAGTTAGGCCGCCGAAGTATTGGTGCGTAGGTTATATAAACAAAACATTGGGCGTAGTTTTAACCGAACGTATTAATCACAAAAATGGTCGCTATAAGCAGTTTGTCGTTTAAACCGGAGTCGCACTAAACGGTTATATTTTCTCAGTACCTAACTATGAAACCTAACTTGAGTAAACATTATCGTCGTTAAAAACGGTTAGTCGTTATATATGAATTCTACTGTACTACCTTCCATTCTCTATTTAGTACAAAAACAGAAGCTACTGAGATGCTGAATCATAGCAAGCGGAAAGAAGTTGGCAATTTAAAGAAGTCGCAACACGCGCGACGCCTATGAGACTCCATGTCACCAGTTAAAGGTTAAAGTAACTAAGAGTATGAATCATTAATTCTGTCTATCTATTAACATAATGATGAATGCAAGTTTCAATCATCGGTTAAAAATAATTTAAAAATGTATTAAAAACCTATCTCTCATCTGGATCTAATTATAGAAGTAAATTTTGTAAGTTGCAATCTAAAAGTTTATTAATAGGTGACCCAATTTATTTTCGATTGTTTGAAGCTGAATTTAATCTTGAGAAAATAGGTCATTCCCATGACAGCATATTTGCAGAGCTTTGCGGAGGTATTGGTCACAATACCTGATAATGAATAAATGTGTTCCATAAATAAACATTGCTATTGTAGAATAGATAGAATGATAAGTATAACAAGTTGTTTTTACAGATTTTATATTATGTATAAGCTAGGTTAAATGTTTACTACATTATGATTTAATAAATAAAGATTTTTCCATGATGTGGTTTGTGTTAAGATATTTTGTAAAATCAAACATTCTCACTCGTCTAATCCCAACCTATATTCATAATCATCATTTTAGCTCATATACGTCCCACTGTTGGGCTCAAGCCTCCTCCGCATTAGGAGGGAAATTGACCTTACTATACCATGCTGGTCAGACAGGTTGGAAGGGGGTTTTATTTCGAGTTTTCCTTCATAGTATTCCTTCCATAGATGTTATATGCTTATTATATCCCTTAGTCGTCTTTTACGACACCCACGGGTAAGAGAGGGGGTGGTGAATTGTATTCTTACTCTGTCACCACACGGAAAATTAAAATGGAATTGCCATTTTAAAATGCATGCACGCTGTTATTATCAAATGTCGAATGACGGTGGCAAGCACGTAACAAATACAGTAAAACCCGTTTAAAGGTCACAGCACACATATCAACTCGGAAAGGGATCGTCACCGTATCGCTTCGAGCCGTTCAGTATTGTTTGTATGAAACTCCATACTGCAACGCACACTAATCGGAATCGTAACGTAATCGCCTCGCCTTGGAACAGGCTCCGAACCGCGATGCGGTGCGTGGTCAACTTGCAGTTCCCGCGCTTACGGTCGTCGTCCCCGCGCTTACGTCTCTCCGTACCCGAGCTCACGTTTCTTCGTCCACCCTTGCCCCTGTCTGGTGCGAACCAGGTCGGTCGGCGAGCCGTAAGCGCGGTGTCGCCTAGCCGTAGCCGAGTTGACGTACAGGAGCTGCTGATACGCTTTGGTTACGTGCATACGTTAGGTTGACACCTGGTTGACGGCGAGGCGAAAGGCAATACGGTGACGATCCCTTTCCAAGTTGATATGTGTGCTGTGACTTTAAGACGATTTCGCAGGGACCCGACCAAAAACGCGTCTTAGGCAGGAAAGAGAAGAAAAACGTGCCATTATTATTTATTATATTCTGTTATTATTTTGAATACCTACGTATTGAATTTAACATCTAAAAATTACCTAAAATAAAGTGTTTATTATTATTACGTTACTTAAAGTAATCACTTATTTTGGTTTGTCAAAAAGATTTTGAGGCATTAGCTATTACAAGATTTTCTCATGGAAGTAGTAAGTACTACGTACAACAGGAATGAGCTCTGTTTGTGCATCGTGCAGCTAAAACAAAGAAAATAAAACCTTATGTCAAGAACGTAAGAGTCTTGTCGCGCGCAAAATAAAAATGAAGCCGAGTGAGAAGGCAACCACTGTACCCTGTGTCCCTTTCTCACAGTGACTTAGAGTTGCCAGAGTTAAGTTGATTTCAATTATTTCGTTGTTGGTAGAAAAATAGGCGATTTATGTAATGTAATGAAGTAAAAACATTTACTTCTAAAACGTTTCTAAATATAAATAATAATTTATTATCGACTTGTTAAACCAATATTATTTGTTGCTACGTGTAAAACCTTATTAACGCAAAAATGTTGCGATTGGCGTATAGGTTTTCTTTTATTTGTATGAAATACGGACACCTGACCTGACAACCCCACATGAAATTTTTAAACATAATTTTTGAATAAAGAATTACGGTGACCATGCTATCCTAGTCCTAGTTCAAGAACAAATAACTTAAATACCTATGCATTTTTTATTCCTTTCGATATTAAAATTACTTTGTTTCAATTTCAGATTTCCTAAAGATCTTAATATTAGGGAAATATGGATAAATATTATACCCATGTATTATATACCCATAGGTGGGCACAGTTAATCCAAAAATTAACTTCGTTAATCGTTAATTAAAATTTTAACTTGGATAATCGTTAAAGCCTTAAATTCGCAAAAATTTAACGCAAGTTAAAGTTAACAGTTAACCATTTAAGACTTACTATTTTTTACTTAGACCTAGGTATTATTTAGACTATACTGTTTTCGTGCCTGTGTGGTGACGGAGGAGTAAGGGTCGGTATACACGACAATGATATATCGTAGCGATTCGACTGCACAGACAGTTTGTGCAGTTTTATCAATAGTGTGTACGAAAATCGTCTTAGATTTTTCTGGTGGCGCAAAGGATCGCGGTAGTTTCAAAATTATAAGTTGGAGCAATCGTTCAATTCGTTCGCAATGCTTGCTGTAGGTGCAAATCAACATATCGCAAGACTATCGCAAGAAGTAATAATATGTGGTGTGTGTCACGTGGACAGAGCAGCGCCTTGAACTTGACTAATGTAACGGACTAAAGTTAACGAAAGTTCAGTTTAACAGAAGTTAACAAGAGCGTTAACATTTTTTGAAGTTAACTTAAAAGTTAATCCGCTAACCAAAATTCGTTAATTAACGATTAATGGATTAACGAGTTAATGCCCACCTCTGTATATACCATTATATTATATAATATTTCGAATGGCATCACACTGGAACTATTAAAAAGCATGTTGTAAAATGTAATTTTATTTAAGTGAAATTAGAAAAATTAATAAAAAATAGACAATCCCACTGATTTTCTTGCCGGGTCTTCTCAGTGCGGTCGCGTTCCAATCCGGCGGTAATTCTAAGAAAAAATGTAAAAAAATGACAATATGTAAGTGCCCCCGCTGAGTTTATACATAATAAATGATTTGAATTTGAAAAATTGAAGCCGAGCGAGAGCTCAGTAAAAGGCTTATTACACTACATGATATTCAGGGCCCTAACTTAGTAGGGGTGCTCTACAACAGCTAAATTGTGAAACCTGTTTCACCTGTTTCAGTTTTAGCCAAATAACAGTTTCAAAAAACTGTTCCAAAATAACAGCCCATTGTTCTGTAATACGAGAAAAAAGGGGAAAATAACCATTCTTTGGGAATAATGTTTAGAAGTGGTTTCAGTGTTTGTTCCTAAAATGAAAACGATCCTTCATGCTTTACATGCTTAGGGCTGATTTATGTATATATAATCAGTCCTATATATATATATATATATATATATAGAGGACTGATTTATATATCTCTCTCATATTGCAGCACAGCAGGCTTATTTTGGAACAGTTTCCTGAAACTGTTATTTCGCTAAAACTGAAAAAGGTTTCACAATTTAGCTGTTTTAGAGCACCTCGACTAAGTTAGGGCCCTGAACATCGTGTAGTGTAATAAGCCTTTTACTGAGCTCTCGCTCGGCTTCAATTTTGCGACAACATCTCATTCCAGGAATGAGCTCTGTCTGTGCATCTTGCAGCTAAAACAAAGAAAATAAAACCTTATGCCAAGTTTCAGATTTTAAACTGAACATTATTTATTATATTGCTGGATATATCGTGAATGGGATGATTGACAAAATTTCTTGTTCAAATTATCGTGTGGTGTTATTGGATCATAAGACCATAGATCACAACTACTTTGTCGACATATCACAATTTTCGGCATTTACTGCTTTTATTGATCGGGGAAAACTTAAGGATGTTTCCAGATTTGTATTTGAAATTCCAAAGTACACTGAAAAACTTTTTATTACATTATCAAATCAATAATTAAAAAACTTACATAAAAATAAAATTATCATGTATGTTGTCCAAGAATTTTATAGCAAACTATATACATTGTTAGATCCACCACATCCTCCTCAATCTATATTTGAAGATCCACATGATATTCAATTGGTGAAGGCGTTTGCGAATTCATATATCAATTTACGTTTAACTCATAATGCAAAATTAGAATCAATGAAACATATGAGGAATAAGCTGGGTTTGCGGCAGAAACTTCACAAGACTGTTTTATTTAGCAATGTCTTATTTAGAATTAAACTTAAACTTAACTGTTTTTTGTTACTTAATTAATTAAATATACCACAATAGGTAGTTTATCGTAATTTTATCTCAGTCCAGCTGCATGTCGTGTCGTGTCCCACAAGCACCATTCGGTAAGTACCTACCTATAGGACAAGAGTGTGAAAAGCAAGCAAAAACAGAAAATGTATAGTGCCGCAAAGGACAAATTTATCATTAGCATTTTTGATTAAAATCCATCTGAAGCAATGATCTGCTGACGTCAGATCATAAATCATTTTTTATAATTATTGTCCTTAAATCATATTTCAATATGGTCATCATCGCCAGAGAGGGATAAAAGGTACAGTTATTGAGCTCTCGCTCGGCTTCAATTTTGCGACAACAGCTCATTCCTGTTGTACGTAGTACTTATTACTTCCATGTGTAATGGCCACCGTTAAGGGTATCTTCTGAGAATTTTGGTGGCAACAAAAAGGTATGTATAGCAATTTTATATCATATTCACTACACCTCAGCAGTTTTGCCACTACACAGGTGTATCAGGTTATGGAACAACTGTTCGAGTATGTTGTAGTTTAACGGTCGTAATTACAATGTACATTACACAAAAAACAATATGACATAAAAATTATAGTGATTTCAAAAAAAATGTGTCTAAGAGTCTATGCCTTAAATGTTACCTATTATGTAGGCATGTACAGACAGAATATATGTAGGCATGTAAAGCTTCGACAGTATAATTTCATTCATTTATACCTAGAATTGCGCAAACGCTTCAATGACATGTAGGTACAACGGCAAGCGGTCAACGTCCATAGGCCGATCAGCTGTTTTAAAGCGAAGTCTTGCTTATGTGAACGTAATCATTGATTTATTCAATTTCTAATGAATATTTAACAAAGTATGAATATGTTGCGTATTAAGTATCATTGACTTTATACATTTCAATCAGATTTACACGAAAAAGCGATGACAAAATTGAAAACTTTACATGTCTCTAATTTCTTAACGAATCGATATTTTTGGTTAATTTTTTTTTTTATGGGTTCCTACCACCATTGTCTAGCTCTCTTTTTACCAGTTGCCCCATAACCTGATACAACCTGTATATTACATAAAATGCCATCAAAATTATTTAATATAACACGTTAAAACACTAAGATATTGAATATAATACAAGAACACCACATGACACTTCAGATTCCCGCCAAAAACCTCGGGTGGCGGCGTCTTCTTCTTCTTTTTTTGTGTTGGCAAACAGCTCCAAGTAAGAGCACATTGTTGCCAGTGTCGAGTTTATATTGGATTTGTCGGTAGGATTGGACGGTTAGAAGGAAAGTGGGCAATAAATACTTACATATAATAATAAATATTAATATAAGATAAAATAAAATTATGAGGAAGTATTAAATGGAAATCTTATAATACGTAATAAATTTAAATAAAGCTTTAGTATATAATTTATTAGTTAAGGATAGGATAGAAGTTAGATTATACGGTGAGGGAGCTTTACAGTCTATAAGGATATCATGGAAGGAAGGAGAGCTGAAATGAGGACAATAAAAGAAAAGATGGGTGGTGTCTCCAATATCTTGGCCACACCACTGGCATAATGGTGAATATTTTATTTTTAATCTGAAAAGATGTGAGGCACTGCACCAATGATTAAGTCTAAGACGGGATATTATAGAGGATATTTTTTTAGGATAGACACATTTTGAAAACCAGGGTTTGGTTAGGATTGTAGGTTGATGGGATCTATAACATTTGGCCTTGTGTAAGTTAGTTGTAATCCACTCTTGACTCCATTTTTGGTATAATTGTGAACGAGGTTGTAACAAAATATCGCTACAGTAGACTGTATTAACATATCGACCTTGATGACTAGCTAATTTTGCCAAGTTATCTACAGTTTCATTGCCCTGAATACCGGAATGACCGGGTATCCAGGCCAAGGAAACCTCCAAATTAGAATCATGGCATTCTTTCAGTTTAAATTTTATTTCCATTATTATAGGGCTTACGTACTTGTAAAATGGGTTAGTAAGCAAAGACTGCAAACAACTGAGAGAATCGGTGAATATCATTGATTTTCTTATATTATGTAGAGAAATATAATTTATACATTCTAAAATTGCCAAGCGTTCCCCTGTATAATTCGAAACTATTGAAGGATACTTAAATAGTTTAAAAAATCCTGTTGAATCCCATAAGAAGGCAGCGCCAACGTAATTATTTATGGAATCTCCAGTAACTATGTCTTTGGACGCATCCGTAAAAAATATTTCTGTATCGAAGGTTTTTGTACTAACATATTTACAGAATTGTTCATTAGCATCCGGGGTGTTTTTCTGTATCCCAACGGATAATGAAATATTGGGCTCATGAACAATGCACTTATAATCTAATGAATAAACTGGATGACTATTAAATGATTTAAAATAATGAAAATAATGAGTTACAGCCGAGCAAAAAATCCACAACAATACACTTATGGTGAAGCTTTTCTTATGGTAAGCTATACTTATGGTTAAGCTAGTTATATACGAGACCTAGGCGTTGAAATGGTGCCTGAATTAAGGTTTCCTAAACACATTATCAAAATTTGTAGTAAAGCATTCCGAAAATTAGGTTTAATTTTGAGAATTTGTAAAGATTTTAATAATATTTCAACCATCAAAATTTTATATAATGCTCTCGTACGCAGTCACCTAGAGACATCCGCAATCGTTTGGAATCCTCACGAGTCTAAATACAGTCTAATGCTAGAAAAAATTCAGAATAAATTCACCCGTTTTTTATATATGAAACAGTATGGAGTATATCAGTTTTATCCACTTATGTACCCAAGCCTGTTTGTGTTGGGTATGGTTGGCTATGACCAGTTGAGCGTGCGGCGCGATGTGTCGCTGGCCCGCTACGTGTGGCGTGTACTTCGCGGCCAACTACATCACCCCGCTATACTGGCAATGCTACACCTGTGCGCACCAGCAGGTCGCATATGCGTATGCCCATACGGCGCCGGCCGCTTGCTTTAAGCTTGCCAACGGCCAGAACTAATATGCTCCATTACGCCCCATTGACGCGTGCTATTAGGCTAATAAATACAGTTCATTATTCCATGGACATTTACAACTGCAGTCTACGGGAATTTTCAGACGTTGTATATAAGTGCGTTGCTTATAATTAATAAAACATAATATTAAATTATGATTAATATTTTGATATTATATTTTATTAATTGTTTTATATTATTGTCATTGTATTACATATCTTAATTTATTATTTCGTTAAATATTATTTGATAAAATATAATGTTAAATTATGATTAATATTTTGATATTATATTTTATTATTTGTTTATTGTCATATTGTATTACATGTCTTAATTTATTATTTAGTTAAATGTTATTTGGTAAAATATAATATTAAATTATGATTTATACTTTGATATTATATTTTATTATTTGTGTAATATTATTGTCTTATTATATATAACTTGTTATTAATTTTATATTTTTCTCTTATAATATCGCATTAGGTTAAATGTCCTGTAAAGGTATTATAATTGATTGTAAATAAATAAATAAAAATAAATAAATAAAAATAATAAATAAAAGTAAAATTGTTGAAAGTTAGTAAATTTCTGTAACTACCAATTAGCTGTGGAATTTCTTTGTTACTCCAGAATTGAGCATCACGGATAATCAAATTATTAAGGGCTTCAAGTTTTGGAAGAATAAGGTGAGATTGTATATGACTTATTTTGAAAAGGTAACGGTCCGATAAGTACTGTCGTCCGATAAGTACTGTCGTCATAAGTATAGTGGTGGTTCAGAGCATTCGACTTGCAAAGCGTTCACTGGTGAGGAACTGAGGAACGCCTTTCCATAGTGTTCTTAATGGGCAATCTATACCGGGTACTCTCAATGTTATTGATATAACAGGAAAAATTATTCAGGCGGTGGCGTGTGTATATTATTAAAGGAGAATATCGAATTTATAGAACGTAGAGATATAGTAATAATGTCTGTAGAACATATAATTGAAATTTGCGCTATAGAAATTGTTAAAAAAAATCTAGTTATCTTAGTTTTGTACTGGCCCCATAAGAATAGACAACCAGACACATTCTATGATACACTTAAAAATGTATTACAAAGATTAACCAAAAGCCTTAAAGACAATAAAAAAGACATACTGATTGCAGGTGACTTCAACATTAATCTCTTGGAGCACTCAAGTAGCAAACAAAACCATTCTATTAAATCTCATGAAAAGCTTTAACTTCTACCAACATATAAAAGTCCCAACTAGAGTTACCACCAAAACTGCCACCTGTATCGACTTAGTGTTTACAAACTTCCAAAAGAAAGGCTTCACTACTTTAGTAAAAGATTACGGACTATCGGATCATAAAGGAATACTAATCACCTTACCGAATATGCCTAAAGAGCGAGAGACCTGGTACATAAATAAACGTTTATTTAAGGATAAAAATACTAATGCATTTAAGTCAGAATTAAAAAACATAAAATGGGAAACGATTATCTCTGATCAAAAAAATGTAAATACAAACTATAATTTATTCCACTCTACTATAAATATTATATTAAATAGATGTATTCCAAAAACGCGGCTTAAAATAAAAACTATGAACAAAAAGACATGGTTAACATCAGGACTCAAAAAATCTTGTAGACTTAAGAGGCAATTAAAAAGCTTTCTCTCCCAAAACCACGCTCCGGTGCTAAAAACATATTACAAAAAGTATGAAAAAGTTTTAAAAAGAGTAGTTATACATTCTAAGAAGCTATATTATATACAGAAAATTAAAAAAGTAATAACTTAACTAAAACTATGTGGCATATTATAAAAGAGCGCACTAAGAAGCTTACAATTAAAAATAGGCTAAATATAAAATTAAAATCAAAACATAAAATTAGTGACAACCCTAACCACATTGCAAGAATGTTTAATAATTTTTTCGTTGAAGTGGGAAGGGAACCTGGCACACAATATGGTTATCCTGTCATAAAACAAGCGGAAAACTCCTTATTTATCTCACCAGTAGACTGTCGCGAAGTTTATAATATTATTAACAATTTGAAAAATAAAAACAGTTTTGGACATGATGAGCTACCACCTAGCCTAATAAAAAAATATGCAATTGAGCTAATAAAACCGTTAACATTCCTAGTAAACCAATCCTTCTCAGAGGGTTTGGTTCCTAGCTTGTTAAAATGATCAATTATAAAACCTGTGCATAAAAAAGGCGACCGGACAGAATGTGCAGATTATCGCCCCATAGCTCTCTTGCCTACGTTCTCTAAAGTTTTGGAGTCAGCTATGTCAAAGCGTCTTTATTCGTTTTGTGAAAAGTATAATATTTTTGACGAAAGACAAAACGGATTTAGAAAGAATAGATCTACTGTGTACGCGGTTTATCAATATATTCAGGAAATCTTAAACATATTAAATAAAAGACAATATGCTGTAGGTTTACTCCTTGACATGAGTAAGGCGTACGATAGAGTATCATCAAATATTTTATTAAATAAACTGCATGGTATCGGAGTTCGAGGATTACCTCATAAATGGTTTGAATCCTACCTTAAAAATCGCACACAATTTGTAGATGTAGAATATTATAATTCTGAAACTGGTAATATAAGTAATATTAGATCAGAAGGAATTACCATAAATAATTCTATTCCCCAAGGAAGCGTGCTTGGATGCCTGCTGTTCTTAATATATATAAACGATTTACCTAAAATAATAAATGCCGTTAGCATACTGTTTGCTGATGATATATCAGTGGTCTTGCCATGTAAAAATGAGCTCACTCTAAATAAAGATGTAAATGAAATACTCGATAACATTACAAATTGGTTAAAGGCTCACAATCTCAAATTAAATTTCCAAAAAACAAAAGTCATGCAATTTCATCCTTATCAAAAACGACCATTAAATATAGCCTGCTCATACAATAATGTAGATTTGGAATGTATTAACACATTTAAACTTTTGGATCTGAATATAGACAGCCATCTAAACTGGAAGTCCCATATAGAAGTCATAAGTGGGAAATTATCCAGCTTTACGTATGCCCTAAATGAGTTGAAAAAAACAACAGACTTAAAATCAGCTATGAATGCTTACTATGCCTATGCACACTCCTGGCTTCGATATGGCATACTACTATGGGGGAATAATACTCAAGCAGACACATTATTTATTATTCAAAAAAAATGCATAAGAATACTCACAAACACCGATAGAATGACAAGCTGTAGACAGCATTTCAAGAAATTAAATATATTGACTTTGACGTGTTTATATATTCTTGAAGTATGCCTGTTTGTAAAAAAACGCTCAGAGCTGTTTCCCCTTACCAAGGATCACCACACACGGGACCGTAACCTAAGAAATAAAAATAGACTTGCTATGCCTACCTCAAGCTTAACATTATTTCATTCAGGACCTTATGTTATGGCTATAAAAGTATACAATAAAATACCAAGAATACTAAAACACATGACAAATTTTAATTTATTTAGAAATAACTTAACTAGATACCTCAATCAAAAATGTTATTATAATCTAAGAGAATTCTTCGAGGACATTAATGAAACTAAAATACTTTAATACAATAAGCCACAAGGATATAGACATTTAATGAAATAATTAACAATAATTTTAACAGAATGACATATGTATAATAGTTTAATTATTTATTAAATTGACATTGATATAATTGTTAACTAAATTACAATTGCATTAATCTAGTTTATATCGAGACATTATATTAATAACATTATATTCATATATTGATTGACATTATATTTTAGTAACGTAATACCATAAATTAATGAGGGTATTTAAAGGTAACAGAGGTAATATAAAAAACATGTAATCTTAAATTCATAAAATTGCTGTGCCCTATCAGGGTTCATATTGACCTGTAAGATATTTGTAACACCAAAATGTACACATGAATGCAATTAACTATTTGAATTTGAATTTGATCGCCCCGAATAGAGATTGAATAAAAAGTTTGAATAAGACTGTGGTATATTTAACAAATCCAATTTTGATTTTAAGGTTGGTAAATGCACATTATCATAGGCAGATGATGGATATCTCCAAAAAAGCTGCTCTAGTAGATTCATCTTTGCCAATAGAAAACAAACAATCTACAAATATTTTTTCTACAATCTACAGATTGTAGAAAAAATACTAAGGTTATCAGACACACCTTTACCTTTTCTAAATCCGAACTGTGTGCTAGATAAAATGTGTTAGTGTTCCACAAACCATTCTAACCTTAATTTGATTAAATGTTTAGCTAATTTAGCAAGAACAGACGACAAAGAAACTGGTCTATAAGAGGAAGCTTCTAATGGATCTTTATAAGGTTTCAATATTGGAATTATTACATGATGCTTCCAAGCAGAAGGAATATGTCCTGATTCGATTATTATATTTATTAAATTTAATATATAAGACAGTGAATTTTGATTCAGCTTTGAAATAAAGGAATATGGTATACCGTCGAAACCAGGAGCGGAGTCAGATACTCGATTTAAAATTAGTTTAAATTCTTTTAATGAAAAAGGTGTATCCATTATATCTGCAGAGTTGTGGTATGATTTGGAATATAGAAAAGGAATTTGATTTATATTAGGGACTGTATCTGGAGCTAAATTGTTTACGAAAGTAGGAACCCACTCGAGGGATAGAGAAGGCTGGGATGTAATATTACGGGATGATCTAAACCGGGGTGGCGGCGTCGATAATGAATACGCACTAGGGCTGTTGATAGTATATCGAAATATCGATATTATTATTTAAAAATATCGATACTTATCAACGATATTTGTTTGGACGATATATCGATAGTTCGATACTAAAAAGTAAGTATCGAACGTCGATATTTATTTGGATAAATTTGGTGTTTTATCTTTTTGTGTAAAATATGCATTCTACAAAATCACCGTAAAGATCTAGGGTAAGGTGGGGCACAGTGTTACAAAAAAACAAATGCTATTGTAACGATGAAAATATTTATTTAATTAACTTGTAATTGGGATGGATATAAACTATAGCAGTCTTTCTTTACTTAAAATGATTAAAACATAAATTCTCTTAGCAACTACTTAATATAAATTGCACTTTAATGAGATAAGTCGATTGTAACACCACTGAACCCCATATCTGGGGTACTCTGTTACAGGGCAAGGGGAACAATGTTACAATATCACAGTAGTATAAAAAATTAACAATAAGAGAATATATCTAACAAATATTAAATTTCTTTATAATATTCTTCGGAAAAAATCTTCCTGACGTTTGGTGTTTTTTTTTTTTGCAACATTTTTTTCATGTGCTGCTTTCGAAGACTTATGGCACTTTTTACCAACCTAATTGCTTCTCTCATATTATTTGCTGTATGAAGACCATGATCCTTCTTCCTCATTCGATTTCTCGCCACTTCCTTTTAAAACCTAGGTACAGTACAAAAATATGTTAATGGGGTTAATTGTTATAATGTAACACAGTGCCCCAGACGAGATAAATCCAAAAAATATCAAATGAGTCTTTTTAGGTTATGTTTACAAAAATCTACTTAACGATAATTTGAAGCTAAATATACAAGGGGACAAGGAAAATCACAATCACTTACCTATATATAATACACCAGGAAACAAATGAATAACTTTGACTTGATTTTTTCTGGGTTTGACCACACAAATTCGATTTTTGTTTGTTATCTCTAAAACGTAGTACAAATACGGGTAATGACAACTGTTTAAAGATGGCTCCCTATGAGCTTGTCAAAACTGTTTTCCAAATTATAAAAGTGAATGATAGAATCATAGATACTTGCACTGTAACAGTATACCCCATGTAACACTGTGCCCCACCTTACCCTACTGTAAAAGTGGGGGCATGCAATTGACGATAAGTTAACATTTACAAATACATCAGGATTTTTTCTAAAAAAAAAAAAAGCTTATCACGGAAATGCACGATATTTTTAAAAACATCAACAGCCCTAATACGCACGTACTTTGTATATATAATACGAATCACCTAAGATATGCTAAATGGTATTTATACATACACGTGGCGTGAACTAATACTAAATTCACACAGTTTATAGATAATATTAAATATCTTAATTATTCTAATAATTATTTACATGCAAATATACAGGATTACGTAACATTAGGTATTTATGACGTCGGAAGTTGCCACGCAGGCAGTATGAAGAAATTATAAATCAGTAAAATAAGAACCTAATACATATAGTAAAACAATGATTTTAGGATTGATTAATGGACATAGTGTAAGAAAGTACAGAGGTCAATAACAATACGCACTGTTTAGTAGTCGCACCGGAAGCTGACAAGCGAAGGCGCCCATTACATGAAAATTATATTAAATTACAGAACTATGAATCCACTATTTACTCAATTATAAAATTACCAATTGATAACACAAATTATCACGACGTTAGGGACAGCATTCTCGAATTTTATCGCGATATCATAATTCGAATGTTTTACATTCAATATTTATCCGTTCTCGAAGACTAGACTAATCCGAATTATTATCTCGATTTTATGAACTACTCGTACGACAAGTACTCTCCCAGATATATAATCTGAATTCTATAAATTATCGTCGTCGTCTCAGCTCATACACGTACTATTGAGAAGCCACTTGGGGCTCTTTCCCAGGCGGCTTAACATGGTGATTATGGCATTATCCCCTATGAATTAGGCGTATGGCTGATAGTGGTCGCCGTTGGATATAGCTCACACAGTATATCTGTCTTTAACAAAAGAAAAGACGAAAACGTGGCCTAAAAGCTTTCAGGTAAAGCCTGCTGTCTGCAGCCATAGCATATAAATTGGTACAAATTATTATCATTTCGCCATCTTGTGAATAAAATACTTCACACAATGTCTGAAACCGGTTTTGTCAAAGTACAATCGGATAATCTTCCTATAGACGTTTATGATGACGACGTATTTTGCATCTAATTTAAATTTTATGTCCACTGAACTCAGACTTTTATGGATAAATACCCATAGGTGGGCACAGTTAATCCAAAAGTTAATCTCGTTAATCGTTAATTAAAATGTTAACTTCGATAATCGTTAAAGCGTTAAATTTGCGAAAATTTAACGCAAGTTAAAAGTTAATCGTTAAAAGTTGATCATTTAAAACCTATACTGCTTTTAGGTTGAGACAAATAAATATATTATACAGCATGTAGTGGTAGTGGTAATGCCGGTAGTCCCGATACCAAAAGATTCACCTTTTACGACGCTTTTTGACGTAACAACCAGGAGCAGGACGGGGCGGGGAGCGGCTTAGTCTCGTTTAGCGCGCTGGTGGTCTGGCGGGATGACGCCCGCCGTGATGTCATTGTCCGTTGGGTGATTCAGTTGGAGTGGCCTCGGTTCAGTGTTCGGAACGGGCTCAAGACTTATGGAGTAATTGGATCAGCAGCACACGGTGATTTCCTTTCTACTGGTTCAGGTATTGACGGGGCATGGTAGCTTTGCCAAGTCCTGCACCTGCACACGGTCGTAAGGAAGCAGAGCACACCGTCCTGGCAGCATTGCGATTGCAACGAGGACACGGTGTACTGTACGTGTGTACTGTAACACGCTCGAGGATTGTCCAACGTGGACATAGCAGCGCCGTGAAATCGTCTCAATGAACAGTGCCGACCACGACGGTGTCAGGAACTGGGACGCGGTCGCTGCTTGCCGTGTGGCAGTTATATCACGGAAAGAGAGGGCAGCTCGTGCACGGGAGGAACTCTTCTACTACACGTTCCGCCGCCAGCGACTTGGGTGGCGCACGCGTCGTGAACTTACGCGTGTGGCGTGGCGCGAAATTCAAACAAATAAAATGATAGCATGTCAACAAGCGACAAATGTAACGGATTAAAGTTAACGGACGTTCAATTTTTTTTTATAATTTTAAGACAGCACCATGCACTAAGGAAATAATCCTTTTATTGCTGGGAACTTTCCAAACATATAATTAACGGACACAAATTACATCCAGACTCGGAACAACAAGTTGTGGATCACACAAAGTGTTGTTCCGCGTGGGATTCGAACCCGCGACACTGGCGTTGTAAGTCGCTATCTTAATCACTACGCCATCTGTGCAATTTAACGGAAGTCAACAAGAGCGTTAACATTTTTTGAAGTTAACTTAAAAGTTAATCCGTTAAGCAGATTGTTAACTTCGTTAATTAACGATTAACGAGTTAACGCTCACCTTTGTAAATACCTATGTATTAGATATTGAGAATAACTTTAAGAACTTTTCGTAAAGAAGGTTACGTTTTCGTCGACCCGGGAAAAAATGATCAGGCCTGATCAGACATGAACAGGCCTGATCAGGCTGGATCAGACCTGAAATTAGACATGATCAGGTCTGATCAGGCCCGATTAGACCTGAAATTAGACATGATCAGGCCTGATCAGGCCTGTTCATGTCTGACCAGGCCTGATCATGTCTAATCAGGCCTGGAGCATTAAATACGCTTAGGTTTGATGAGACATGATCAGGTATGAATAGACAAGACATGAACAGGCCTGAACGTGTTTAACGCTCCAGGCCTGATCAGACATGATCAGGCCTGATTAGGTCTATTCATCAGCTATTATTCATGGAACCAAAATTCTTGAAATATTACTTTTCACCCGCGTCTTTGGATGAGTGCACTCAATACCATCAGTGAAACATTTTCGAAATTTGGTTACTAATGGTTCCATAAACGTGTTTATTACTGGTTTACAATCTTTATCGTACCAAAGACGTATTGTCGTCAAATATAAGTCTCGAAGATATTCGGGCAGTTCACAGTTATAAAAAACGTTATTGGCCAGCAAAATTTTAACTAATAAAAGACCATCTGTATTTAATACTAATGTTAAATCGTACTTTTGACGATTCATCCGAGAATTCATTCTTATGCATTCAGATCCATCTATAATATCTGTAATATTAATATTGCCATTGTCACTATGTCTCGTTGAACTTGAATCAATTTTTCAAACAGATTTCGATGCTCAAACATAGATTTGATCTGTTCATGCACATCAATTTCGAAGAAAAAGCTAAATCTTTTTTCAACGCATGACAAAATATGCAATTCTCAATATCAGTATTAAAATTATTATTACAAAAACTTTTTTGCAGTAAAAACAAATTTCTCCTTCGTGTTATCCTACATTTTTAGAAAAAACGACACTAATAAAATAGAAATAATTTATTTTAAGCTCACTGGCGGGCGTTGTACAAAATTTTAAATCCCGCTATGATTTCGTTACACAAATGTAGATGTGTGTATCCGGCTATTTAATTCCCGTAATTTCACACACACGCGCCAGCCGCTAGCGGTCTAGACCCGGATCTAGACCTAGTGGCCAGATTCGCGCAAATAATCAATTTATCAGAAATACGCGTAATCGCAGCGGAACTGCGAAAAAATGAAGGCAACAGCCTCGCGCTTTTAAACGTCGCCATGAGGTTCTCACCCGTTCTAGAGAGCCTCGGTTCCTTCAGAGCCTAAATGATGGATAGGTTCACACCAGGCAGAGTCAAAACACGATCACTCCGCGTAGGGTTTTTCAACGCGAACGGTGTCTCTCGTCAAAGAGACGAAATAGGTACATTTTTACAAGATCAGCAGCTTGACCTATTACTAGTCCAAGAGACTTTTCTTAAGCCCTATTTAAGAGACCCTAAAATTGCAAACTACAATTTAGTGCGCAACGATAGGGTCGGTTCTCCCCTAGGTGGGACTCTCATTTATTATAAAAGGTCACTGCACTGCACACCCCTCGACCCCCCGACCATGACGTACATTGAAGCCTCAGTCTGTCGGCTGGCCCTCACAGGCTATCAGCCACTGATCATAGCATCACCCTTCTCCCCCTAGTGGAGACATACCAAAAGAGTTACTTCAGAGTGATCTCGAAGCTCTTTTAAATCTCGGCGACGCCATTATTATTGCAGGCGATCTAAACGCCAAAAGTAAGTCATGGAATAGCCACACCACCAACCGCAGGGGACTGGCCCTCGAGACTTAGGCAGACCGGCTCGGGTTCGACATCATAGCCCCAATGGAGCCCACCCACTTCCCTTTCACAGTTGGACACAAGCCCGACGTACTAGATATAGCCCTATTAAAGAACATAAACCTTCGTTTATGTCTAATAGAGGTAATTCACGAGCTTAACTCGGATCACCGCTCAGTAGTCATCGACTTCGCCCCCCGACACGGCCCCTCAGGCCACGCCCCAACTGAGAAAGTGTGCACAGACTGGGAGCGACTGAAGGCTAAACTCCAGTCTCCCTCCTCGTCGGCTCATCTAGACAGTGTATGTAGTAACTTAAATAACAAAGAGGACATCGAGTCCGCGATTGACGCCCTCACAGGTCACGTACAATCGTTAGTTAACGATTGTTCACGGAGGGTGCCTGACACGAGCGATCGTAGATGGCGCCTACCCGCTGACGTCCGCGACCTACTGAGGCGTAAGAATGCAGTCATCAGAGCCCACGACCGCTTCCCCTGCGAAGATAACCGCTATCACATGCGGTCAATGCAGAGGGCGGTCAAAACGGCCATACAAGAGTTTCGGCAAAACAAATGGGACGCCACTTTAAGCGAACTGGAGCCTTCGCACCAAGCTTATTGGTGGCTAGCCCGTTCTTTCAAAAAGGATACGGTGTCCACCATTCCACCCCTAAACCGCCCCAACCAACCGCCGGCGTTCGGTGACAATGAAAAGTCTGAATGCCTGGCGGCCAACCTTGAGCAGCAATGTACGTCGAGTACACAATACATAGACGCGCGACACACCGATACCCTAAACAGCGAAGTGGAACGATGTACATCGCGTACGCGTACCGCAGACGCTGAGCCACAAGAGCCTATACCAACAGCGACAGTGGAGGAGGTTCAGTCGATTGTTAGAGGACTCCACCCTAGGAAATCCCCCGGTTCGGACGGTATTTCAAACAGAGTTATTAAACTCTTCCCTCACTCAATATTATTAATTTTAACAGCAATTATTAACGCCGCATTAGTTAATTTTATTTTTCCTAAACAATGGAAACAAGCCGTGGTAATAGGTATACCTAAACCCGGCAAGCGACGTACCGAACCGTCATCATATCGCCCGATTACTTTATTAAACAGTTTAGGTAAAATCTATGAGCGCGTACTACTTAGTAGGCTAAGAAAGTACGTAGAGGACAACAACCTCATCCCGCCGATTCAGTTCGGCTTTTGTACGCATCACTCTTGCGTCCAGCAAGTACATCGAATAGTCGAGTATACAAGTTATAAACTGCAACGCGGTTTATACACGGGTATGCTTCTATTTGATGTAGAAAAAGCGTTTGACAAAGTCTGGCATAATGGCCTTATTTTCAAGTTAATAAAGCTCAAAATCCCCCACTACTTAGTTATGATAGTTAGGGACTTCCTACTCGAACGTAGCTTTCACTACAGAGTGGAAGGTACTCTATCAGCACCGCACCCACTAGAAGCCGGCGTCCCCCAGGGATCGGTGCTCTCTCCAATTCTCTTCTCGCTGTTCACCAGCGACATACCCCAACATAGTAGAATACAAACAGCATTATTCGCTGACGACACTGCCATCTTCTATGCAGGTCAATCCCCCAAAACAGTGACAACCGTTCTTCAAACTGCGGCTACCGCCCTAGCGAAGTGGACTAGAAAATGGAGAATCGGTATTAACCCCACCAAGAGCCAGGCGATCATATTCCATAAGGGGAAAGATCGCCACCACCCAATGGCTCAATACCCACAGATAAAGATGTTCGACCAACCCATCCCCTGGACAAGGGAGGTCAAATATCTGGGTGTGACCTTGGACAGACGATTGACCTTCGGACCTCACATAGGGCGAGTCGGCGCGCGCGCAGCCCTAGTGCTAGGATGGTTACACAGCTTAGTACACGCCAAGTCTAAGCTATCTCTCCGTAATAAAGTTCGATTATACACCGCTTGTATACGTCCTATCATGACGTATGCTAGTGTAGTGTTTACACAAGCGAAGCCATACAGGCTACATCGGCTACAGGCATTACAGAATAGGTTCATGCGCCGAGCGACGGGAGCACCGTGGTTCATGCGCAATGTGGATCTTCACATAGATCTTGGCTTGCCGACCATCAGGCAATACATGAAACAGTGCTCCCGCCGCTACTTCGACTCTGCCGTGACACACCCGAACCCATTAGTGGTAAGGGCGGCTTCTTACATCTCCTCTAAACCGCGACTAATACTCGACGAACCCGATGATATTATTACTCTCGCCCAGACTGAGGCATACACAGCCCGCAAGGCCTTGACAAATAAATATCCACGTTCTCACCCCCGCCGCCAGGGATGGCAGGCGTGTCGCGTTCAAATCATAAACGTGGGAGTGCCCACTTTGCCAGCGACCCCCCGAGCCGAGGTCCGTACCCCACAGGGGGTGCCCTCGGGATCGGTCGCTTAACTTTAAACGGGTTGAGAGCCCTCAGCGCTCACCCACCAGTCCGGGTAAAGTTGTCACAGCCATCTGAGGCTAACAACTAAGTCACACAAAAAAAAAATTCCCGTAATACCGGGTTGAGAGCCATCTGCGCTTACCCATTGACCGCCTTAAGCTGTCAAGGTCATCTGCGACCAACAGCTACACACACCCACAAAAAAAAAAAATTCCCGTAATAACCTAAGTTGTTCTACAAGTACATATCATATTATATGTATTTATTTTTTTACAATAATAAGTTCTCAGGCTTATAAAATAACAAAATCAATAACTGGCTGTCTAACTTTTGATAAGGCATGAGACTTCAGGTCAAATCAGGCCTGATCATGCATGAAAAATGACCGGGCCTGATCAGGCCTATCATTTTTCCCGGGGAGCTTTGTAAACAAAAGAAGTACATAGGTGCAGGCCATCGAAAAAAAATGGACGTCTGAGTAATAGGAATTTATTACTGCGCTTCCTTCGGTTAGCGTGTGGTGTGTTTGGGCGATGCCTTTAGTATCACCGAACTTCATTGTACGCATTCACACTCCCTTCATTTTCTTCACAGTAGGCATCGCAACTTGCTCAATAGCAATCAGCCTGTGGTTATCTCATTTAAGATCATGATGTAGAAGGTTAGGCAAATTAATCTCCACGCTGATGATGACCCAAAACTCAGCCGATGATATAGCAAAAACGGAAGGGCTGTAAATGCACCTAGGGCATAGTTCTACTGTTTCATCAACAGGGTCAAATCGTCAACCTGCATCAAAGCTAAATACTACTTCCCGACGTCACTATTATGGTTTATCAATTGTGGCTACGCATTCCATTCTAGAAGAATGTTTATTTAGAAAGTACCAGTAGCATGTGATTACGGCAAGTATAGAAGATCTGACGCATCTGGTCGTCTTCAGCAAAATGTAGCAGAGAAGTAATTTGCGCATTTCCTACACCATAACAGTTGGACATTCAACATCATCATCACTATCTCAATTTTATACGTCCCACTGCTTAATGCGTCCATTAAAGGCTCGTGGTTGCCATAGAAATATCTACCAAATCATACAGTCGTACTTTTTAAATGGCTCGACTAAATTGAAACTTGGTCACCATGCTGTGTCGAAACCACTGACGATGGGCTGCCCTCAAGGTTCGGTATTAAGTCCATATCTATGGAATTTAGGTTTTGACGATTTTCTCAAGAATTTCTACGCGCTTACTAGAATATCCACATCTACTTGGGGCCTTCGTTTTAATACACTTAAAACCATATACATGGCCACATATTTGGGGTGTATTTGTTACGCTGCACCTGTATGGGCCGATAGGGCCACCATAGGGGCGGCTCGCCTTAAATTACTACAGAGCCAACGATTGGCCCTAATATTCTTATGTAAAGCCTATAGAACGGTTAGTACCGAGGCCTTACCAGTACTCGCGGGTGTACTTCCGGTTGATTTGGAGATTCAGAGACGAGCGTCAATGTATTACACCACAAAGGAAACTATGAATACAGATTTCCTTCTACCGCGCGACCGAAATAAAATTGCTAGATTGTTTGCACCACAATCCATTGTCTATGAGGAACTTTTAACTGAATGGCAAGAAAGATGGGATTCATCATCGAAAGGTCGTCATCTTCATCTATTTTTTCCATGCATCCGGGAGCGCCTGGAGAAGGTGTGGCTGGAGGTTGACCACTTCGTGGCCCAATTTTTAGCTGGCCATGGCAACTTTAAAAGTAAATTATTTTCTTTTAAACTCGTACCATCACCATTATGTCAATGTTCCACATCTGACCACGAGTATGAACAATCAGCACATCACATTCTCTGGGAGTGCGATCTCTGGGGAAACGAGCGTAACCTTATGTTAAACAGTTTGCAAGTCACCTGTGGGGTAGTATACTATACGGACCTTGTAGCAACTCGAGAAAATTTCCGTGCGTTCATGCGTTTCTGCCATACCTACTGTAGCAATCAATCTTAACGCTCACATATAGGCCCCGTTAAGCTCTTCCGTATCCGTGGTGCCGTACTGCTGCGCTATCGTAGCTGTACACCTTTTTACTTATTGGCTGACTAGTCATTTTGTTTTCCTGTCTCCCGCTTTGCCTAGGAGGGAAGTGGAATCTCTCTTTCCAACTCCTCCTCTTTAATCTTTTCTAATTAAATTTGTTGCGGGTCCCAAGACAATTAAAATCATATACCGGGACTGCCTGAGGCTCAAACCTCGGTGTCATTTATGGAGACCATTGTGGATCCTGGCTTACAGGAGTTACAATGGTGGGAATGTGTGGTGGGATTAGTCCCAAAAAAAAAACGTCCCACTGCTGGGCTCGAGCCTCCTCTACAATAGAAATGAAATTGATCTACCTTCCACGCCGGTCAGACGCGTTGGTATAGGATTTTATTTCAAGTTCTCCTTATCCCTTCGTCGTTTTTTACGACACCCACGGACAAGAAAGGGAGTGCACATTATGACGTAGGCAATAGATTACAAAGCTGATGCACAAGCAGCAGAATGGCGCTAGAATCTGACGTCAAACGTTGCCTTACACATTCGCTAAGTTTATATAATTTAAGCGATTTTGTTATGATAGATTAAAATTTTTATGTCTTCTGCTCTGATAACGTTTTAATAATTCCTTCTGATAAAAAAAAACAGGAAGGCAATGTGAAGAAACGTCATGATTTATTTCTATATCACAATATGTTATGTGTCATCGCCCATTGTGACTTTGTTACCAGTGTTGAGTCAATACTCAATATGGGTCACCAATGTTGGTAATGACAACATGTCGTCACCCATTCTATTACCGCAAGCCCAGTGGCAACAAATGATATAAGCAAACAGATAACATAATTGCAAGAGATTGGAAAAATAAAACTGTGCCATTGCCAACTAGAAAGAAAACTGTGCAACTGCCAACTTGTTACGTTAGCGTATAATAATTACAACCAATTGCCCATTGATTGTGGTATAAGTTCATATCCAATAGAAATTTAGGTAGAATTGGTCGCCATCTTATATTTAGCATTTTTTGAGATTACTCAAATATCTCATAAGGATAAAATAATAAACTGGTAAATTTTATTTAATTTTTACTTAAATACAAGTCACATTGTGTCTCATTAATAACTAACAAAGAATTAATTACTGTAAACACCGCTGTTTGGCATTTAGATAGACCCAGACGTAGTAATACCCACACTTACGTAACTTATTGAATAAGATAATATACAGAAAAAGAAACTAACAAACTTTAATAGTTATGACTAGTCATATATAGTATTTTTGAGACATGTAAGTATAAAAACACAGAAGTAGGATTGTAAGTTGTCTTGCGTTTTAAATTCCTAATATCATCACTAATAAACGCATGAAAAAATCACAATACGATCATCCATCATTCATAACAAAAAAACAGGAACAAGCGAGTAATTTAAGCAAAATAAATAAATTACAGAAATGCCATTTAAAAAAAGTAACTACAGTTTTGATGCCCAATTAGATAAAGAAATGCAAAATGTGCCCAAAATAAATATATCCAATCCAATTGGCTAAAATTAAAAAGCGGGTGACTGTGGTGCAGGGTTCGTTCGTTCGCTTAGTCATCAACTCTTTGGCATGCCCTGAGGTGTAGCGGTCTCTACCATCTTCTTATATTTGCCCACAAGCTCTGGCAGGTCGTATGCTATGGCGACATCGAGTCGCGTGATGGGGCAACCTCTGAAGTATGTGCACGTTGCCGACAGTTGTGAGAACTCATATAGGGGATTCAACCGGAAGAAATCTCTGTATGTTTCAGGATCTGGCAGGTCATACCTGAACACAAAAAGTTTTGTAAGAATATTGTGATTTCATTTTCCAAAGTTAAACAGCATTATAAACTAAAAATTATTACATAGTAACTTTAGCTGCTAAGGACAACATATGGTATAATTAATTTCATATAACCATATACCAAATCATTTTTATTATGTAAACGGCATTAAGAATACATTGTATAACAGTTTCTTTCTGCTCACGGGTATCGTTAGAGACAATTAGGGACATTCATATAAGACATCACTGTGAGTCAAGGAAAACTCGAAACAGAACCCTACGTTAACTCGTCTCTACTCAACGTGGGAAGTATCCTGAATGCCCTTAAGCAAGCTTTTTATCAACAGCGGTAAGGTAATATATATTTTTTTCAATCTACGTTTTTAAGTTAAATTTTTGGCTCAAAGTTCAGTGTACCGATTTTGGTAACAATTAAGTACATATTTGATACTTGTTCTTAAAGTACCTATATATCTATTTTGTAACCAGAGGATATTTCGTAGATCTGTGTCAATAAATTTACCTTGAGATATTGGTGAGTGTGCTGAGACCCTCATATATATGGTAATTTTGAGGATTTTCAATAATTGCATCAGCGATGAGCTTCCTGTTCCCAAATATTGTTTTATGGTTGTAATAAGTAGTCAAATAACAGTCAACCATCTTCGCATGATTTCGTACACGAACCTGTAATAAATAAAAGTATATGTAACGACTTATAACGGTAGAGTTAATAATAATAGGTCTTTAACGCTAAAAACTAACAAGAGTGCTACAGGATTTTAGAAAAAGGTGAGAATGAAGATAAGTTAATACTCGTTAACTTTAGGGACGTAATTAATAAATTATTAAAGAAAATTGACATTTCTGGACCTTATACATATATATTATACGAAGAAGTAAAACTCACACCAAAGCTACCAAAATGGAAATTATATTGATATAAAACCTTCAATGTTTAATTAAAAATTCGTACCTACATACATATAACAAATAATGAATTAATGATAATGCTCAAAAGCGAACTTAGTTGCACTTTGCAAACAATTTTAAAAATCAATTGTTTCTCAATTATCTAGTAGTTAAAGTTGTGTTTTTTTTGGGGTGGGTTGCGGTCGGCGCGCTCCTCGCACCATTCCGTCCGGGGCGACAGAGGGACGTAAGCACGCACACCCGCAACCCACCCACGATGCACGTCGCTTTCGTCGTTGTGTCGACCACCGGACCAGGGTGACTTGACGTCAGTGGTCGGCCCGAGTTAAAGTTGTGTTGGGAACATTTAACAATATTATAATGATTTGTAAAATTAAAAACTCTTACTGATATTAGTTTATTTTTGTAACAAACTTTAATACCGATATAAATCTATACCGATAAATAAATAGAAGTGTCCATTTGTGAAGTTAAAACAACAGTTTTTATACTAAATACATATGAAGGTATTGTGATTAGTACAATACTTTAAAAACTAATTTTAAAATAGTTTGGCTCTCTGTGTATTTGTTCAGCGTAACCCCAGAAACGGTTGGATCAATTTAAACGGGAATTTCGCTTCCAAATAGCTGATATTGTCTGCTGTAAACTAGACTAGAATTATTTTTGAAAAATATATGAATCTGAGGAATAAAACCCATAAAACTTCTATTGTAATATACATTCTAGATACCTAATTCATCATTTGTGCGTTTTTGACATTTATCATTTGGGTCAGATTCCACTTCTTAGAATCGTTTAACAAGAAAAATGGGCGATAAGTAATTATTAAGTAAACGATAAGTGGAACAAAAATAATTAGCGTAATAAATAATGACTGAATGAAATACTTCATTTGGTGTTCCAGAGATATTACCGAATATTTAAAACCAGAATGGGATACATTTTGTAGAACTTATGACAAATAAGATAAGAAGACACGCCGTGGTGATAATGGAGTGCAAATTGTAATTGTAAATTATATGGCTTAAATGAATACGGGACCCCTAGGTGGTGACAGAATAAAAATACAATTCACCACCACCTTACCTTGCCCGTGGGTGTCGTAAAAGACAACTAATTGATATAATATGCATGCATCTTTGAAAGAGAAGGAAAATTCGAAATAAAACCCTATGCCAAATCTCACGGAAGGAGGCGGCGGATCGTGTGCGAGTAGAGCTCCTATTCAGCGACACGTTCCGCCGCCGGCGACTCGGGCGGCGCAGGCGCGAGTATCTGCGCCTAATGCCGCCCTAGCCGAGGCCGCGGGTGATCGGACCGGGGAAATGTCCGTCACCCGCAGTGTGGCTAACCGCGCGACGGCGACCGACGTCCCAGGACGTCGAGAGGTGAGGGTACCCGAAAGGGTATTCCGTCAGCCGACTACTGACGACAAGTCACATCTGCTCCGGTGGTCGGCCCAACAGCGAGGTGACGTGGGTACGGGTGGGTTATGGGCCCGCGTGCCGTACTTTCATCGCCCCGGACGGACTGGACCGCGCGAGCGCTTACCATAGCCCACCCATTAAAAAAAAATTCCAACACATCTGATTAGCATGGTATAGTATGTTAATTGCCCGCATATAGTGAAGGAGGCTCTAGCTTAGCAGTGGGACGTCTATGAGCTGGTGTGGCGATGATAATGATAAGGAATTCGCAATGCGCTAACTGAGCTTTATTTTTGTGTTGATCTAAAATGGATATTTAATTCTTCATCAGATCCTACAATATCAAAATATTGGTCATGCGGGAACGAAAGAAACAGCCTTAATGGCATTGTTATAAATGAGGGTTAGTTTAGAAAAATAAAAATATAACTCACAGCGAATCTCCTAGCGCTGGATATCTTGTTCTCGATACGCTTATCAATAGCTTGTCGCAAGTCTCTCAGCAGCTCACGCTCCTGGGCTTGCAACAAACGTGTGGGCGCGCCTGCCTCAAACGGCATCGACCAAAGCGATACTGTATACATGACTGGCGGTTGCGCAGAGCTCATCAGTGGTGATATATTCCAAATCAACGCGCTTTGTACACGCATCAACTCTTCCGGTTTTACGGTATCCGCCTTGTTCAGCAGGATGCGAGTCTGCGGCAAACCAAAAAAATATGATTTAATGTTTTTACATTTTTTTGCAATATGCCTAGAGAATTGTCCACAAAATTTAGGTACTTTACTAAAGATTAGCAAAGTTTTATAAGAAAGAATATTTATCATAGAATCGTACTGTGATCGCTATTAATGCCATTCAATTCGCTTCCCAGTTACGAATGGTATGTATTTTGGATAGCCGGAGAACCATTCCTTCTTTTATCTTCAATTAAATTAATTATAAGTTAATTAATTTATTATATTTATTAAATCCTCTACTATAAATTTTACCACTATATATGGCTGTAAGTATGGCAGAAATAATTGGTTCTAGTTTCCTTTTTAATGGTCATCGGCTTCGCTCTTAACAGGTTAATGAAAACCTGCATAAGAATTCAAAAGGCCTAAAAAATAAATTCATCAATTTACCTGAGACTCCCTGCCTTTGAGTTGGTCGAGTATAGCTTCAGTCTCAGGTCCTACATCCAATTTGGAAGGATCATAAACTAAGAAGATGATGTCAGCGCGATCGATGAACCACTGGCAAGCGTCGTTGAATGGAAAAACGCGCGAAACCTGTTTTCTTACTTCTAAAATGCCGGGAATTTCAACGATATTCACCTGAAAATTGAATTAACTATATTAATTAAATTTCATGCTAGGGTGATTTTCTCAACAGTAATGTATCCAAAAGTATCAAAAAAAAGTAAAATGATAAATAGCTGGTATTTACCTTTTCCAAAATCTTGCTTGGATATCTTAAACCTCTGAGGCGTTCCTCCAGACCTTGTCCAAATTTCTGGAGCCCTGAGAAAGTCCAGTCAGCTGCCAACTGAGTACCGTCTAATACTTCTGGATCTTTGCCATGCATGAGGATATTAAAATATGCAGGCGACGGTTCGGCTCCTAAATATATTAAATTTAAATTAAAAGGAAATTTAATTTATAAATATAATTTTTATTATTTATTTATTTTTTAGTTAAAAGTAATTTTATCCGTGTGGTGATCGAGTAGGAATACAATTCACCACTCCCTATCTTGCCCGTGGATGTCGTAAAAAACGACTATGGGACGCATATAACATCTATGCAAGAGAGGAAAACTCGTAACAAAACCCTATTCCAACACGTCTGACCAGCGTGGAATAGCAGGTCCATACTCCTTCCATTATGGAGGAGGCCGAAGCCCAACAGTGGGACATATATAGGCTGAGATGATGATGAAAAAGATTTATTTATGTTGAAATTATTTTATCATGCTTTAAAATAAATTGAGTAATGAATACTTTACCAGTTCTAAGAGACCATTCGGTAAACTCAAGTCCAGTTAAATAATTTAAAATACTGGATTTGCCACCACTCCAAGGTCCCATAAATAATATCAGTGGTTTCGAGAAAATTTCTGGGTCACCAAAATGTCTGTTACTCAAGTCCCTGTACTTGTAAACTCCTTCTAAAGGTTTGATTGAATTTTCATATAATCTTTTTAGGTCGCGAAGGATGATCTCGGCTGATTTCTCGACAATTAGTTCTGCTTCACTTGCTTCCTCGTCTAATCTTAAAATTTTGCTGATGTGGTCACGAGATCTTAGATTTTCGGGAATTTCTACAGTCTGAAATAATGAATTGCGTATGTCAATTATTTTTGATGGTAGCGTATAAAATTATTATGTGATGAATTTGACATTATATCTACACAAAGTAATAGGTGTAAGTACCTAATCAATACACCTAATTTTGCTATCTATTTATTAATGCCAATGGTATTGCGTATCGTTAACTCAGTAATTGCTAAAATAATCTAGTTTCGGCAAGGCATCCATGAAGTATCGGTCCTGAACCTGACATAATGTCAGGATATTTGGAGTTACCTTATAAGATTCCTTATATGCAATAGCGGTATGAAAGGTATTTGTAAATACCGCTTCTAAGAAAATAATATTATCTAATATAAAATAAATATTAAGCATGAATTCGGACTTCTGTTTAGAAATGTCTGCACATGACCAAAGACATGTGAATAATAAGTAAACATTAGCAATAAGTCATTAAATCGGCTTATGTAAGGTCCATACCACGACCTAACCACAAGGAGTCAGTTCGAAAGATAAAGCTGCATTTAGACTCTCTGTCATCATCATCATCTCAGCTTGTAAATATATGTTTCACAGCTGAGATCAAGCTTCCTTCTGGGAGGTAAATTGACCTATTATACCATGCTGGACAGACGAATTGGCATAAGGTTTTACTTCGAGTTTTAGTGATGTTGTTTACTTGTCTCCCTTATTTGTCTTTTGCGGCCACCCTCGGAACTCGAACTCGAATAGGTATACATAGTATATTTACTCCGTCACCACACGGAAAAAACCCACGATAAAATAACAAATATTACTACAGATAATCGTGTAGTAACGAGTTGGATTCCTAAACAATTATTTGAATTTTTTTTGCAGAAACTTGTCAGTAGGCAAACACGAAACTTGTAATTGTGCCCATACGACGTTGCTACAAAATCACTCCCTATTTAAGAATGTAAAGATTACATAATATAAAATAAATCGCTGTATTTATCTCTGTTGACAAATACATTATTACACAACTATTGGCATAGCTTTCTGAAAACGTCAAAAGTTAATGTAATTGATTATGAATTACAATTAGGTGTATTTCAACTACAGTTCGCAAAATATCGATGTCAAAATCGATGTCATTGCGGTAATATTTCAATCCAATATTTTAATTATGTAATCGTTTAACAATATAATTGATTTTATGGACGCCTTTTTCATTCTCTCACCTATTATCATTGTAAGAAAGATTAAACTTATAATACTTTGGCTTCACAATTCTTCATAGGGTGACGCTATTGTAGTTTAATGCGGGCGAACTCCAAATTAAGAACCAGTTATTTCATGAGAAAGATCCCCAAAAATCAGGGAATACTGCAGAAATCCCTAGTGTATGTATGCTAATTTTATGATTAATTCTATAGAATTTTTTATTTTGAAATTTGGCGTGATTGGGGTAGCTTATTCTTTACTCTACGATAACTCTTAACGATCGGTAAATATACACTTTAAAACTTTAAATATTTATTTAGAACTTAAATAAAATCTAGCAAATATGAATCATATGTTTAATATATTTTCATAAGTACTCGTATATATTTTTTCATTTAAAGTTCTTTTTTATCCGATTGATAAGAACGACACCTACTGATGCAACTATATAAATGTATCTAATGCTAAAGTCGTGCAATTTCGGTGCTAAAAGTAGTGTATTAATATAAACTTTTACTTTTGAAAGGTGTAACATATATTTTGCCATATAATTTTCGCACATGCAATATGGTTAAGAGCATATTACATGGTAGCGAAAATTAATTTTGGCGTTAACAATTCTACTTACGACAAAATTTTAAGTAGGTAATAATAATACTTACTAGTAATAAATCCTCCTCAGGTGCTCCCTCCTCTTCCTTGTCAGTTTCTTCTACACCAACCTCTTCTTCTTCTAAAGCTTCTTCCTCCTGTGACTTATCATCTAATTCACCTTCAGCAGTTTCATTTGACATTTCTGCTTTCTCATCAGAATCTTCTTTTTCTTCTACCGACACATCTTTTTCTTCTACTGACTCTTTATCTTCTTGTGTATCACCCTTTTCATCGCTGGTCTCGGCTGTTTCTTCTCCTGATTCTTGCTTGTCTTCTTCAGAATCGGCCGCTTGTTTTATAGTATCTTCTTCTTCTCCTGACTCATCTTTCTCTTCTTCAGATACGGCTTTATCTTCCGCAGATTCAGCTTTATCTTCTACAGATTCAGTTCTCTCTTCTGTAGATTCAGCTTTCTCTTCTGCAGATGCAGTTTTCTCGTCTGAATCAGATTCAGTTTTCTCATTAGATTCATCGTCTTGTTTATCGCTTGTCTCCTCATCAGAGTCATCAGCCTTTTCTTGAGATCCTTCGTCTTCTTTTGTCTTATCGTCGTCATCTTTGTTTTCCCCGGACTCATCAGCAGTTTCGCCAGACTCATTATCATCAACTGCTGAATTTTGCTCGTTTTCTTGACTAGCTTCATTTTCCTTGCTATCATTTATGGATGCATCGTCACTTTCTTCTTTAGAATCGTCCTTGGATGCTGTATTTTCTGAAACACGAAATAAATGAATCCTTCAACATTATATATATGGAAAAAATTACATAATAATCAAAACTACGGAACTATTATAAACAAGTTATGTGCGTTAACATCGTTTTTTTATCATATTAACTTGTATCAAACAATTTTCCTTTTTTTTAAATGAGGCGTACGTTCATCCATTTGAACTATCAGTTGGTTCTTAAGATAGTCCAACTAATTCTAAACGTAGTTAAAAAACATACGCACACTCGTAACTCACCTTCTTCATTTGTTTCATCCTCAGCAGATGCTGTTTCCTCTTTACTGTCTCCTTCATCTTTACTTTCATCAGCTTGTTGTTCATTACTATCCCCGTTTATATCTTCTTCTTTTAGATCTTCCTTGGAACCAGTGTCATCAGATTCACCTTCGATTTCTTCGACAGAACCCTGGGGAATGTATGGCTCATCTGCAATCTCTACTGATGGAGCACCATCTTCTTCACTATCCCCTGCATCAGCTGTTTCAACTCCGCTTTCTGCTGAAGCAGCTTCTTTCGTGTCATCCCCGTCGTCAATACTTATTTCACTACTGTCGTTTTTTTCATAATCTAAAAATAATAAGGCGTTAATTTTAAATTGTTACCTATCATTCTAATATTATATATGTATGATGGATGAACTTTGTGCATTTAAATTATACAAAAATATCTACATATTTTTTATGGTTAGTAATGAAGCCTAGCCTTAGCAGGCTGGGCTTCAGTACTGAAGCCAAGTCTTTAAATGTCGCGCTCAAAATAAGGTTCAAAGTCGCTTACCAGAGCTATGCTCGATATTTCTCTACATGAAAATACGGAATACGGAAACCCATAAAAGAACATGTTTAATGGGCATAGACTGAAGAATTAGCACAATTAATGGCAATGAATAGGTCATATCACTCGTAGAACCAACAACCGTTAGAAAAGAAAGAAGCTCGGGTGTCGACCATGAATCGGACGACGCAGTGTAGGACATTATTCCATTAGCTGTAGGAAATTCTTAAAGTTTCAGTGATGGCATAGGACCTTTCTGATTAACGTAGAAAGAATTTCCACTATTGAGTGGAAATCTTCAGGCTGATAGATCGATAGCCAATATATAAATATAGTCTAAAATAAAAACATAAAACTTACGTTGTGAAGGTCACCACATTGGAAAATCTTGTAGTTAACCTAGATATAGAATGGTTCAATAAATCTTGTCTATCTATAATAAATAAATATATACCTAATAGAAAAGATTTTTTGCGAAACTTAATAAAAAAAAATTATGATTATACCATTAATCAATCAATCTGTGGCCGCAACTTCCCTTAAACCTTTATTGTTATTATTTTGACTATCCAAATCATACTGTTACATCCAAATAATATGAACATAGATTTTAACATTTACGTCTATTGGTTTGCCATATTCCTATTTGCCACGTCTAGTTTTATTGCTTTCGTTACAGAATCTTTTTCAAATTCGGCAGTTACTGGCCGCAATTAGCCTTTTTAAAAAAATCTGCGTTTTATAAGTAGTATTTTTTTGATAATGTATTCATATAATTACTGTATGTGATTGTATAGTTGGCGTGTATTGATGTAGCAAAAATATTAGTTATTATTTAAAATATTACTAATATACTTCGAAATACATTATTTCAGGATATATTACACAAATTATTTTATATTAATACTATAAGACAAAAGATTTTTTGTTTGTATGTTTTTTGGTTTGTAATTAATAGGCTCCAAAACTACTGGACCGACTTTAACCAAACCATTTTTCACCAACAGACAATTAAATTATTAGGAAGTAACATAAATAGATTATATGGTGTTTTAAATATCAGAGTGCCTTAAGAAAATTCCAATATTATATGATTTTTTTGTCATAGGCGATCGCTTCAAAAATTATTCATGATAGAACAAAATAATGTACTACGGATTTATAACTCATGCAAATATCTAAAAAAAGTTTATCAAATTTTATAGACGTGCGCTTCAAAATCTATTGATGATAACAAAATAATAAACTATAAGTTTATAGGGATTTTTATTATCTACCAAAAATCTGCCAGGGAATATATAATTTTTTTTTTTATTGTAAGCAGTGGCAAACGAGCAAACAGTACACCTGATGGTAAATGTTGCTGCCGCTCATGGACCTTTACAAGGCCGCTGCCTACCGCGAAGAAAGTGAAGAGAGTGTGTATGCGTGCATTGAGGCTCGGCGATACCAAAGGTACAAAACCCTCCACACGCGAACACCCTCAGAAAGGTGGGCTTCCGGCTCTCTCGCTTACCGAACGAAGCGCAGCAACAAAATACTACTGCTCAGATGTCGATTTTCTGCGAGAGCGTGGTACTACCCCGGACGGACCGGCCCACGGCTATAGACAGATAACTGTCGACAGTGTGGTCCTACCACTATTAAATTAATTCCCAATAACAGGTTTTATGTTCAAAAATTTAATTCGGTCCGGTAGAAAGGAATTAATTTTCCCATCAAGGGTGTTTAAGTAATTCGAATCTAAAATTTTATTTAGAAATCACGACTATTTGTTAATAATAATAAATGCAATAAGTACTTATTAAAACGCGACACAACGTGCCACCGCAACGTTCCCTGCGCTAAAATTATTCGTTATATAATATAACTGAACTTTACTTTTTTTACGCAACCGAGAACATTGTTGCCGTTGAACGGAGCTTCGAATTTGGATAAAATTTCATCTTGGAAATGTCACTGGAAAAACTGTCAATGGAAATCTTTTTACGCAGGCGTAGTTATTAAGGTATAATTTAATATTTCATAATTATTCAACCATATGATTACCACACAGCTATTTTTGCTGACATATTTTTTTGCTAGCGACTGACACATCTCTGGTTTGACGTTCATTTGAATAATTTACGCACCGAGTTATTAATAAAAATCTAATTTTGAATGTAGTCGTAGTAGTCATCTAATAGTTTTAATTTACGGGTAATGACAAAAATCCACATAAAAGAAACCTTATAATTTAAAAGATATAGTATGTTACTATATCTCTGCTGCATTTTACTTTATATTTGTTGAGCAGTTAAGTGGACAGACGTTACAAGTGTTGAAAAAATACTGATTAATGTTTGTGAAGTGGATTCGCAAATGATTTTTATTTTAATATTGAAAAGCTTTTGAATTTGCGGGCAGAAATTACAGGTACCTACTAAAAACACATTTACGATCAAGTGTTATGTGCGCAATGTTTGCAGTCAGGCATTGGTAGAACAAGAGCGCCATTTACGCAACCTAAAAAGCTCCGTGGAGTTTAAAAAAGAACATTTCTGAAGAAATGTTACAAACGGCTTCTTTTGAATTCATATTCATTTTACTATTAAAAAGATCGACAATCAACGGGAAGGAAATATAGCCATGTGAGTTGGTAAGCGCGGTGCAGTAAGACTGAGTTTGCCTTCACTCATGTTGTATATCACTGTCACCTCTGCATGTCTATTAGCATTTTTAATAGTTTTTTTTTTGTTAACGTATAATATATGGGGAAATAAATCTGTGACCATTATGGTATATTTATTGATTATATAATATATTTTATACATTCTAGTTTACATTTAATCGACATACATTTAACATCGTGTGTTTTTGAAATAGGTCAAAATATTAGCAGTCAGTATATTATTAGTGATGAAATACTTCAGTTGATCTTAGGCCTATTATTTTGGGAGCACTAATACTGATGCATGTTTGTTCACAATTAAAATAGATAGAACATCTCAGTACTAGCGTACTGCTATCAGTTTGAAATAATTTTGAGGTCAGAATTTATAGCAATCGTAAATATAGTTTTTCCTCGTTGCCGATACGTTAACGATAACTGTTTTGTGATGCGATAAAACGGAATATTTTAAACGCTTTAAGATTGACGTATTCACAGATCATGTAATATTATTTAATGAGCTGTATCTGCTATTTCCTAAGCGTTTAATTTTAGCATTGACCATTCTGTAGATTGCCGCTGTCCCATTACTTAGGTTATTTTTTTAGACTCTTCAATACCTACCTTTCACAATTAAAGGAATTATATATTTATTCTCTGTCCAAAAGCTTCTTCCGCAGTGAAAAAAAATAGCAAACTCTGTATCGCTAAACGGTAGAACGGTTTATAGGATTTTCCCATAAAATCCTAAGTTTGCCTTTTCATAACGTGGAATCTAGGGCAGAAATGTTTTTTATTGTTTTATTGTACATCCCTGTCCCGATCAGAAAAAAACTTCAACTATGAAATTTTTACTTGTTGTAACAAGCTTACGTAATGATTTAGATTTTTGTTTTATAGAAAATGAAAATGCCTTCATAGAATTTTTTGCGTTATTGTTTTTCTATCTCAACGTTTCAAATATTCATCCTCACGTAAATCCGTACGTAAGTCCCACTGTTGGACTCGAGCCTTCTCCACAATGGGATGCAAATTGACTACTACACCGTGCTTTCCTTCTCTTGCATAAATGTCATCTGTATATCATATCTCTAAGTCGACTGTTACAACACCCACGAGCAAGAGAGGGAGTAATGAATTGTATTCTTACTCCGTCAAACACCGTGAATCAGGTATTTTACAGCATTTCATTTCTAAACTAAACTTAATAATAATTTTCATCACGGCATAATGCAATAATAACCAAACTCTGCAGGCGAGTTGACTATGGCTGTTGGTGTTTTTCATCTTTTCTGTATTGGCAATCAGTTGCATATTGCCAGTGTCAAGTTACAATCTTCTTCAGAAATTCTTAGTTTCTGCACTTCCTAATTTCTTCATATTGTCCGTCAGTAAGTCAAACCATCGCGCTCAACAGAGCTATGGCCACACTGTTAGTAATTGTATTTTCTGAGAATTTTGGTGGAAAACGAAAGCGCTTAAAGCACTTTTATATTATATTTACTACATCCCAGCAGTTCCTTCGCATCACATTACATAAAATACTATCAAAATGATTTAGTACAACACGGTAAAATATTAAGATATTGAATATAATACAAGAAAAAATTCTCTATTGGTTCTACCAACGTACCACTCGATACTGTAACAGGGTTCATCCATTTCACTTGTAAACCATATGGTCTTCAACTACATGCCTAAATCCCATCCAGTCGTAAAACTTAGTATCTTATGCTAATGTGTTCTGTCTCCTTGTGTGTTAAAGGAAGAGGACGTGCAGTACTGACCCCATATAAATTGTGATATGAGCTGGGGATGATGAGCTCACCGTTTTCAGTGTTGCGGTCAACTGTCGGTGAAAGCGGGGTGGGTAAAAAATAAAAATGATGAATTAAAAATAATAAAGGCACTTGAACAAGAATTTTCACCTGGTTCCACATCTCCTGATTCGAGCTCTTTAAGAGCTTTTTCGATGTAAGGCCGACATTGTGACTCGGATGGTACGTCTTCGTCAGCTGAAAACAAAATATCTTTTTAACACTTTTTATAGCAAAAAGATAATTACTATTCATATAGGCAATAAGACATTGAATACTCTAAAAAGAGTTTTGTGATCATTAGCTTAAGTACGTAAATAAGAAATAGGAACTAATTTTATATAATTTTATAAATTGCAAATATAAGTTGTGGTGAGGGAGTAAGAATACATTTCACCACTCCCTATCTTGCCCGTGGATGTCATAAAAGACTACTATGGGATATAATATGCACATAAGATCTGTGCAGAGAAATGAAGTGCTGTGTGAGAGAAGGAAAACTCGAAATGAAACCCTATACCAACATTTCTGACCAGCATGGTATAGTAGGTCAAATTCCCTCCCATTGTGGAGGAGGCCCGAGCCCAACAGGGGGACGTATGTGGGCTGTAATGATGATGATAATGAGGAAATATAAGTTTCTTTGTTTATTTGTTGCTCTTTCACGCTTAAAACGCTGCAATGGCAAGCTACATTATCAACGAGTAACATATATAGGCTTTATTTTACCTCCGTATTCCCACGGTAACGGAGTACGGGCATCTGGAAACCGCGAGAATCTGCTAATATGGAATCAAATTTTGTGACAAATATATATTATGATTAATGCCCGTTTTCACCAAAGTCTCCCTAAGTTTAGGTAACACTTAAGGCAATATTATTTTATTTATATTCATGAAAAGACTAATCGATGCTTCACGTAATCAGAAGGCTGGCCTATATTTTGCACAAAAAATTAGCATTGCCATTACCACGTTGAGTACGTGGTAGTTTTGTCAGTCTTCTGGGAACGTTTCCAGTGGACAGTGAGACGGAGGATTTTTTTGATGTTAGATACAGTGATAATTATGTACGTGGTCGTGGCGTGACGACATAGCGTAGGTATAGGTAGGTATAGGTAATTAGTTCTTCTTTTTATTTAATGTTAATCATCAGCTGGTCACTGTTGTTAGCATTAAAATATTTCATTTTTAAATTCTTCTCAGGATTGCGGCCATATTTAGAAAATATTTTTGGAATAAGTTTCATCATTCATCATCGTCATCATTTCAGCCTATCGCCATCCACTGCTGGACGTAGGCCTCCCTCATGTTACGCCTCAAAGAACGATCCTATGCCGCCTGCATCCAACGACGCCCAGCAACTTTCACCAGGTCGTCAGTCCACCTAGTGGGCTGTTGTTGCGTCCTACACTGCGTCGTTCGATACGTGGTCACAACTCGAAAATCGTTCTTCCTAAACGGTCTTCGGTTGGTCAAGTGATGTTGCCTGCCCATTGCCACTGAATAAGTTTACAAAAATAAAAAATAATCTGCTTTATACACCAATCATTGAAATCTACTCAAATAAATACAACACTATCTATTAAACCTTTGTCGACGACTTATCATATTTAATTTGTGAAGATAGCTTTTTCAATAGTTTCTTTTTTGAAAGCCCTGCGATAAAATTTGCAAAATGCGACCAATTCTCAGGATATTTCAATAGAAATTAGACTTTCAACATCATATTCATCTGATAACTTTAACTATGGGACATAGGCCTTCCCTCAGTGCTATAGCTAATCTACAATTGGCAAGCGAGTTAACGATTGGAATACTTTTCCAAAGCAAGACTTGTAAGTACCCAAAAAGTGCCACCGCCCATTACCCTGGTGAACCCTTAACCGATTTTTCCGACTTCCATATTGAAATAGAGAGAATGTTACTCTCTTTTTTTTTCTATATTCAATCTAGCACTTATTTAGTTTTATAAATTGGATGGAGTTGGCATCATTAATGAATTGCAGCGGTATTTTGTCTTTTAGAAGTTGGGATACGAAACAAAAACCAATTGTTTATTTTTACACTTAATCTCTTCGAGTTAGTACTGTAGATCGTAGTAGCCTAAGAGCTATAGTGTGGTTACCAAAATAGAATGTATATTATGTGAATGAAATTTTACTGTACATATAGACTCTAGTAATATCTGCAGTAAATCATTTTCAAAATAGGTAGATCGGTACATTCATAAAAGAGTTCAAGAGTTTCCATCTGATTTAACGATATTAATCATTATGTGTAATGCTGTATGGTGACAGTTACGAATAACATATCTTACCTTCCTCGTGGGTATCGTAAAAGACTAAGAGATTGACATCGACCTGGGCCAACTTTGTCTGACGTCGTCAATAATTACATTCCCAAGGAGGGCTGACGACAAGCAGACGATCGGTCATAAAGCTACTGCCAAAATTTTACAATAGGTATTTACGGGTGAATAGATAAAAGAATAGTACATATTACGTCAACCCGAAGTACTGGGGTAAAAGCAGAATGATGTTGATAATAATCAGTAGTGATATATATAACGTTGTGATATATATATATATATATATATATTTAACGTTGTCTAGTTTTAGATAAACACGAAAGAAAGTATAAATTTTTATGAATGTAATTATGTATTGAAACCTTTATAAAATGCATTATTATTTAGTTTTGTTACGTGCTTCTGAAACTATAAAGACAATATGTCAAAATGTATATTTGGATTCAGTCGCATGTCAAGTATATTGGTTTGCATACTATATCAAAGCAGGTACCTGTGTACGTAGCTTGTAGGTACCTGCTTCAATATTAAGCAAACTAAAAACGTAGCTACGTATCAAGCAATATGTTATTTCGTTAGTTAGGTTTTGGTTTGTAACATAATTTTACTTATATTTTTGAAAAAATGCAGACTTCTGGTTTGCAATTCATCCACCCATCCATCGATAACCACTATAAGAAATAGGTCTCCCCATACGGGAGTGGATTATAAGTTTCAAGAAAAATCGATCCCTCAGCTGGTTTGGTTTTCACAACTCCTACGGAGAAGGGTATGCAATGTATACTTAAATTTTTACCACAAAGAAAATTGATTTGTAGTTACTTTCTAAAAAGATGTATTTGTCTCCAAAGTGTCTCTCACAGCAAGTTTAGAAAAACACTTTAAAATTTTTAAAAATAGTTAATATGGAAACTATTCTGATTCAGATGGTGTTCAATTACGGGGTCTGATTTTATATCCACAAATCGATAGATTTAATAATATACCAATATTCTAATCAGCGACTTCTACCTACTCTCCGCAATCCAAAAAAGCAACATAATGCTGAAGTTAGACCAGGTGCCAGACTAATGACTTCCACTACTGGCTTATCTGCCCTATACTACAATATTGACACATCTTCAGGTGTCATGTCTTCACGTCTTCATGTTTCCTTTTAGCGGGAATGCCAGGTAAACAATTTAGTATGCAAATAAATTTAGTGAACTGCATCAACTCGAGACTTCTGACAATCTATTCACCTACAATGCCTACACTATAAGCAGTTTTAGCTTATAGTTTTTATATAGAAATGGACGAAAAAGATATATACAAAAAAATAAAGTATGTTTATCAATAATATATGGGTACTATTTCTCTTATGTTACGGCTTACGGCTAAGAAAAGTAACATGGATCTACAGAGCCGCAGGTTTACAAAGAAAAATTAACAATTGATATATTGGTATGTCTGTGTCCTGACGGAGTAAGAATAGAATTTACCATGTCCATCTTACGCGTAGGTTCCATAAAAGGCGACTAAGAGATATAATATGCAATAACTTTTAAGAAAGCGAGAAAAACCTGTATTGCACTTGCCTAAATTATTTCTGCTCCACCCAAGGTTGACTGGTAGAAAATGCCTAAGGCATTAAGTCCGCCATGTACCTTATTTTTGTGTGCTAAAGTTTAAATAAATAAATAAAACTCAAAATGAAACCACATACCAACACGTCTAAACAGCGTTGTACATTAGGTAAATTTTCCCTCCTATTGTGCAGGAGGCTCAAACGTGACAATGGGACGTATATCAGCTGTGATGATGATAGTTATGATTAATATACTAGATATCGAACGATAATGACTTTGCAATAATGCCTTTACACCTCTGTTTTTTTACATTGGAGTAAAATATACCTTTCCGTGTGGTGACAGATTAAGAATACAATTCATCACTCCCTATTTTACCCGTGAATGTCGTAAACGATTAAGGTATATAATACGCATATAACATCTATGAAAGAGAAGGCAAACTTGTAATAAAACCCTATAGCAACTTGTCTGACTAGCAGGGTATAGTAAGGTAAATTGCCCTCCTATGATGGAGGAGACTCGAGCCCAACAGTGGGAAGTATATGAGCTGCGATTATGATTATAAAAATATGCCATTTTTCATAGCTACATAAATTTTTATGGTCTGTACTGAATATAATAACTGTTATGTGTGTTGGCTGCTACCGAGACCACCAACCCATAGACTGTGTCGGCCTCAAGTAATTAGGATAATAACAGGATGATAATAATGATAATGACAGAATATCATAAATATAAACAATTACACATACTTATTAGAGTACGATGTGCTAATTGCCATGTTTTAACTTGAACAAATACAGAAACATTGTTAAGGTACGTTAGAAACTTACAGCGCGAGCAAGGACGCACTTTATTACATTGTTGCTGGTCACGTAAATCACACAAGTTGTGGCTATATGGCTGGTGATCTTAAATTATATCTTAAACCTAAAAAGTATCTTAAAAAGCTTTGGCGTCCAATATCTATTATGTACACGATTTTCTACCGCAGAGTATTCAACTATTGAAGATAAAATAAGCGATAACGTTGAAATTTCGAACCTGATTGTCATTGTTTAACGCCCATTGTCGTCGTAAGATAAAATCTATTGCCCAACTATATAGGTCCTAGGAGACTATGACCTAGGCCTTGGAGACTATGACATAGGCCTTGGAGACTATGACCTAGGCCTTGAAGACTAGAACCTAGGCCTTGGAGACTGGATAAGGAGTGTGCTATAGCTCAATATCATTACAATTTAGGTAAAACTTGTGATGGATCGCGTAATACGAAAGTCATAGTTTTATGGAAAGAAATTGCTCTCTAAACACAGAAATCCAAATTTCTTTATTAATCCTGCAGCAATTCTACATCGCTATATCACGAGTAATGTAGAGTTTTTGGTTTTATCTATAGTAGATCTTAGATCTCATCATGGCCATTACAGATATTAAATCTATGGGTTTATTTTCTAAATAGCATTCTCTCAAACATGATATAAAAAAGAATGCTATAAATAATAAATATGATCTCCGGTACCTACCTAGTGTGCGAATATTTGAAATAAAACTATTCTTACGAATTTTATAGAGTTTTCATTTAATTTCTCGATATTTTAAAACTTTTCAGCGTCCATAGCCACTAGCCAGTCACGGTAGAACTAACGTGTCTCGCGCTACCCGCTACAGAATTAGTTATTAAATTTTGACCTATAATTTTGATACAAATTTATTGCGAGTACAAAAAGAAATGATTCTACATGGAAATAATATATTGTTTTTGGTCAGCAATTATTGGAATAGAAAATTATTGTTTACCAATATTATATACCTACCAGCCTATATAAAATATAGATCATTTGAAAAATATATTCGACATCACTCGATTCTAATAGTCCAGATTCCATTTTAAACATGTTACTGTCTATATAAATCTGTATTACTCATTACTGTAACCTCGTCCGTACAGATATAAATATATCTACACATAAAATAAGCTAGTTACACTAGAAAGTAACACATCTAATTAAACTTATATGTGATGTGTCCGCTATTCACATTCAGGATATTTTGAGAGATCCGTTAAAACCCGCAGCCTTGGTGCTGCGTTCTACAGTTAGATGTTTGTATTTTATGATAAAGGCCGTGTCAGTTGACATTGACTTACACGAATCTCTCACCGATGGTGTATAAATAGTAGTTATAGAATATATATCTTTTTATTTCAAAGCTTAGTTGCTTTTTCTTTCAAATTATAGTTGTAATGCATGTATATTGCCCCGTGAAATTTTGATAAAGACAAAACTTTACTATATGCATAGAAAGTAAAGATATAATGACAATAATAATTAAGACATAGTGCAATTGATTAAGTGAGATGAAGGAATAGTTGTTTGCCACAAAGGTAATATAATAATATTTCAATAATTGCCGATCCCTAAAATTAAATAGATGTGAATGTGGCCTAATTTTATTATTATGTGCAGATAAGATAGTTAATGAACTCGCGCACAACAAAGATGTGTTAATTTTTACGACATTGATATTTCTTGGGAGAGCAATTTTCATGAGGTATTTTGGTACCCAGCTCTATTTAATCCGAATAACTCGCATTTTCATTCAACTATTATCACAAGTGTGATATTATATATCTATATATATATATATATATATATATATATATATATATATATATATATATATCTACATTTATATGAAAATATGAAATTCTTGTGGTAATCAAATTTATGAATTTACAATTAGATAATAGTGATTCTACAGACATTTAAATCCAATTTGCTTGTTGGAATATCGGGTTTAGTCTGCGTTTTACTTACTTTAAGATCAACAGGGTTACCCTTGGGTACAAATAGGTGTACTTACCTACCATATTATTATGGTATGACCTAAATCCATGTCATACTTTTATAATGTCGTCACGATCCTATCGTTTTTCACAAGATGGCGACGCACAACGACAAATCCCTGTATTTCTATTTATGTATCTAGCTTTGCGTTGTGTAGTGAGGCGGTGCGCTCTATCTACTCTCAACATATTCTAATAAATATCTAGGAGAATAGACAAAACCAATTCTATATGTCGGTCACTGGATCATTTTGTCATTGAATAGAAAACTACTCCTAAGGTTATCGCCAAAAATAGCGCACATACGTGAGCTTTTTACATAATTTCAGCGCAAGTTACGCCGAAAATAGCAGCGAAGTAGTGACGCAGACTGCGAGTTAAGATCTGTTCGCATTCGTCGTGACACAAGGACTCACCTCTCGCTACCGCAGCGAATGCTGACACTGCGAACAATATGCACAACGTAAACCTCCATAGCCTCAATCCTTTGGTCCACATGTTGTATAACTTAAGCCCTTAATGCCGGGCTATCAGTCATTTGCACAGACACTCGCGCACCTGGTCGGCCTATCTAAAGACTTTGTACACTTATACACTGTACCAGCAAATCCAAATAAACGTTGGGCTCAACACGATTTGCATTCCACATAAATGCAATTCGAGTTGAGGTCGTTATTATTGAATCGCGGTTATAATATATTTAGAAATATATATATGATATATTCCCCGAAATAAGTAAATAATTAATCAATTATAACTCTATTATTAACAGCGATTCAATGACTATAATGTTGGTTGCACCAGGGAACGGCTCGCGACAGTGCACACGTAAAGACGACGGACGTACTCTATTTCCGGAGACAGCACAGCATCGCTGGTCGGAGGGGTACTGGCGTGCGAACAAGGTTTCCCCCGCGCTGAAGCTTTCAGCGATATTCAGCCCGGTACGCTTGCCAAGTGCTGCCCACGACGTGCGACAGGCAACGGCATCGCACGCGTTCACCACCGTGTCTGCTTCTCATCACAACCTGGAGTTCTCAATAAAGATTATTTGTTTATAATTCAAATGACTTGTTTTATTACACAGATTGATATACAGCTCATTGCAACCTCTGTATAGTCATAACGAAGCCTAAGAAAAACAAACCTGTCGAAAATATTAAATCGATCTTTCGAGCTTAATTTCTGAGAATAAAATTTACCTATGCCTGTTTTTTTTATTTGGTACTAAATAATATCAAAGCGAAGCGAAAAAGGATTTATATTTTTTTTCCAATTTAAATTCAATTTGTAATTTTTCATTTTAAAATTTATTGAAGAGACTAGCATGGCATTAATAGCAATTGCAGATTATGATTGGACTCATCAATAAAAGAGTTATGTAAATGAGTGTAAGGAATTAAGAACGAAAATAATTGAACTCGTTTACAAGGTCAACTTCGATGGTATCTAATTAAAATTTCCGTGGCACCAAATAAAATGGGGCCGAGCCAAACGGTTTTTAAACTACTCGAAATTATGTGCGATCCTAAATTATCACTTGCTTTTTGTGCACGCAATGCAGTGCATGAGGCCATGTGGAGTATTATTTACAGATATTATTATTCTGCAATTTCGTCTCTCATGAGTAGCATAACTTGTGTATAATTGCTGTTTTATCAGATTATGAGAATTTAGAGATACAACCGTATCAACGCATATCTTGATGTGTTAAGTATAATTTCTGTCCTATATTGCTTACCGTTTCGTACTTACTGGACGTCGTGTTTAAAAGTATAATATTAGATATATGTAGGAATGAATTTTCTTGAATAATTTATTTTACTACATATATATAAACGTTATCCTATCTGTCCCGTTGGTGAGATTGCGAAGCTTCGTCATATTGGCGAAAAATGGTCTACTTTACCACAGTGGCCAAATCCTCGTGGGAATAGAAGGGATAATTATATGCTACACTAGCAATCCGCCCTCGCTTCGCTTCGGTTATAGGTTATAGTCGTTTTACCCACGTAGTTCCCGTTCCCGTGGGAATACCGGGATAAAATATAGCCTAGTTTACGCCCTGATATTAAAGCTTTCCATTGGTGAAAGAATTTTTGAAATCGGTCCAGCCGTTTTGAAGATTACCCGGAACAAACAGACAGACAAAAATTTTTTAATTGCTATTTTAGGCATAGGTGTCGTGCAAATAACCTTGTGAGCATGAAAAAAGCCTATTATTTTGACATTACAAACAGACACTCCAATTTTATTTATTGGTATAGATTATACAGATCAAAAGCAATGTTTAATACTTAGGCTTTTTTTACGCGACAAGCTTCTCCTTATTTCGTACCTATATTATAGTAGAGTCGAGTGATATAGATATTATTCATTATTATAATTATCTGAAATCTTATATGTCCCACTGCTAGGTTCAAGCTCTTCCATAACAGGAGGGAAATTGATCTACTATACTATACTGGTCAGACAGGTTGGTATGTTTGGGTTTTATTTCGAGTTTTTCATCACTTGTATAGATGTTTTATGCATATTATATCCCGTCATCGTGTTTACGACGGCTACGGGTTAAAAAGAGGGATGGTGAATTATAATCTTATTTCGTCACCATACGGAAAGAGAGTATTAAAAGCTTAAATTTTTAGTAATGTTGAATATATATCCTATATTTATCCTTCGCACATCGACGTGAGTTTATTATTATTATACTTTCGTATGTAACGCCTTTTTGTTATCAAGAGAGCTGAAAGCCCAAGTTTCTGAGAGTGTTTGCGTGTGGTGGGTTCTGGAGATGCCTTAAGTATACCAGACCTCATTTCACGCATTCACATTGCCTTCACTATCTTTACGGCAGGCAGCGGTCTAGTAAAGGCCCATGAAGGGCAGTATAATTTACCACCAGGTGCTGTTTACTCCTTTGCCACCATGAGCAATAAAAAAAGTTATGATGAGCAGGAAAAGATGAAGATCAAAATGACAGTATTGAAATCAATTAAAAGCAATTAATTTTTGGAAATAAAAAATTAATTAGGCAAATTTTACTTTTGCACAGAAGTGTCGCGGTCTTTTGTGCCATGAACCTCTTACGTATCGATAATGAGGGTAGATATTCATCGCCTTGTAAATATGTATATATCTTCTAATTCCACCATATACAAAAGGACATGAATCGAAAGTTGGTTCTTTTTCTATTTCGTTTCCAATCGTCCAAATGCATTTAGCACATTATCGCATGACTGTGCACTAGGTACAGATAAAACGATTAATTTTACGCATACTTTTGCCAATTATATTTTGCAAAGTCAACACAATAAAGCCCTTGCGCCATTAACGACGAGGGGAGCGAAACTTACAGGAATTATATCTAAATACTATTGAAATATCCATATAGTAACTGAGTAAGAATACAATTCATCGCCCCCTCTTTTGCCCGTGAGTATTGTAAAAGGTGACCAAGGGATTAATTTATTTTTTTAATCCCTTGGTCGCCTTTTACGCATATAACATCTATGGAAGACAAGGCAAACTTTAATGAGACCCTATACCAACATGTCTGACTAGCGTTTTATAGTAGGTCAATTTCCCCTTCTACTGTGTAGGAGGCTCGAGCCCAACAGTAGGACGTATATCATATGATCTGAAACTAACAGTTGAAATGATATAAACAAGCCAAATTCCGAAAAAGCTCGGCAGGTTATTCAGAAGACCGGGACTAACTCGGCATCAACGTGAATGGCGAATACATCATTCACCTTCGATTTTTAAGCTTCTTGTTGTGGTATGTTTGAGTGCATGGAGCACTTTAGCACCATGTGTCATCAGTCTCAGAGTATCTCAACTAGTGGATTTACGAATGAACATGAATAGACTGACCTTCACGTCAAAGGTCCATATAATTCCAGTACCAGTCCTAGTTGGCAATGCGACTCTCGAACTTGTCGATCATTATATTACCTTAGACTAACAATCCTGTTAGGTAGATCTAATTGCCAGAAAGAGGTCAGCCAAGGAATCCCATTTGGATAAGCAACGTTCGGCAAACTTAAGAGGATCTTTTCATCAAATATACCTCAGTGTCGGCAAGTAATGATCTACGACCGATGTGTGCTACCTACTGTGATGGTTTACGCCACCGAAACACAGTATCTAAATGTAGGATTCTATAACTAAACTCTAAAACCCTCAGCGTGCTATGGAGCGGTTTACGCTTGGAATTTCTCTGCGAGATAAAATTCGTAATACAGAAATCTGCAGAAGATCGGGTGTAACCGACATAGCACGAAGTACACAGAAGTAATACGAAGAATTAGCACTTTAAAAATGGCAATGGGCTGGCCACATCGTTAGACGAACCGTCAACTGCTGCGGAAGAAAAGTTCTAGTGTTTTCCCCGCTAGATGGATCGATAACCTGTAATAACTAGAACACATTCACGCTGATGTTCTTTCAACTTTGTACTTCTATTTTGCCGACTCTCAAACAACTTGTACATTCTCTCTACAATACTCAAACACAGGACATTTACGCCCTCATACTACGGGCACAAACTTACAGATATCCACCTTGACAGACTAGTATCAAAATAGTACCAAGTATACACTCGTACATTTGTACTTTTACATTTTCCACGTTTTAAAAAAAAATTAGACTTAAATTTTTCTAATTTTTTCTTTTTCGTATATAAAAAAAATGTAGATTAGAATTGCATCTAAACAGTTCCCAATCAGTGTAATAAAAACAAATAAAAGTTTCGCTGGCTGGGGTGAGAACCTGGTGATCTGTAATACAGGATCATTCAACTTGAACTTCCAATTACTTCCCTACATGCTAGGTACAAAACAATCAAGTTAATAAGTTCATCTTCTACGTAAAACTTGAACTTGAGCAAACAAGAGTGGCAAACATTCTATGCTACCTGAAATATATACTAAAATATATATCATTGAATTCAATATTCACAATATGGTTATTATGCATCGATTCAACACTTATAACGTTATAGCTCTTTAACTATAACTGTGAGGCAAAAATTTTAATGAAGTTTATAGGAAATTTCGCATGCAGGCGCGATTACCTGCGCCTGATGCCGCCCTAGCCGAGGCTGCGGGTGATTGGACTGGGGAATTAGTCCGTCACTCGCCGAGAGGCTGACCGCGCGAGGAAAGACTGACGTCCTACCCGAAGGCGGCACCTCAGTCGAGGAGAGAGTGCTCCTCAGGCGGTATTCCGTCGGGCCGACCACTGACGACAAGTCACGCTGCTCCGGTGGTCGGCCCAACGACGAAGGCGACGTGTCACGGGTGGGTTATGGGCGTGCGCGCTTACGTCCCTCTGTCGCCCCAGACGGAGCCGAACGACTAGTGCGCCGACCGTAACCCACTCCCAAAAAAAAAAAATAGGAAATTTCGCATTCTTCAAAGGTTATTACCATTTCTAGTATCTACTGTAAGGTATACCTATATTTACCAAAATTCATATTGACAAAAATTTGGACTTCTATAAAATACAGAAAAGTTTTGAATAAAAGTGATAAAATTCATCTGTGAAAATAAATTCTTAGTATTTTTGTCGTACGGTTCACGGTTAACGAAGTATGCAATAAAGCGCGTTAGGGGCGGCTAAATGGAAAAATATATCGATATTTAAATCGTATCGATATCTTTAGACAATATCGAATTATGCAAAGTATATCGATGTTTTTAATAAGTATACCGATATTTTTACTCTTAGGAGCACGATAGCCAAAAAATTGACAAAATACTCAAATGTGACAAAAATAGCAGAAATGGGGTAGTTTTATTAGTTTTACTGTATCTCAGTGTCACAGGTATCTTCCAAAGGATCCCGGTCCTTTAGTAGGCTTACATGGGGATATGGATCCAACACGCAGAGGTCTTTGAAGAAATTTAATGTTAAAATGGGATGGGACATCTACCAATGACACTCCACGTTTGCACATAACACTCGTGGACTGCCAACGGTAGGTGTAAAACTATTGTGCAATGATGATATCTAAAACCTGGTTATGGGGTTGTGCGGTTTGATAGACTATTTTTTAGTTTTACTTATTATTAAAATACATATTTAGGTGTTATCTTATCAGCACAATAAAATTAGAGTTATTTGTCAATTCCTACTATGTTTCTTAGTCAAACCATCACATATAAACTTATCACATATAGATATCATAAGAACTCTTTCTTCGGTATGCTCTCTGGTTAACCTTGGATTTCAAAAAGTGACACGCTTTTTATCATAGAGTAGTACTATATCTTTCTATCTAGAACATTTATCATCTAGTGATAAGAGTAAAATGCGATTACCTTTGTTCTAGCTAATACAAGTCAATTTATTTTATATTTTTAATAATAGCGTATTTTTCTTTGTAGTTTGAAAAATTGTGTCTTTTTTAATCTGGTATAACATAACACCAAAAAAGAAAAATATTTCTCAAAAATGCAAAGTAATTAAGGCTTGAATATATACTTGAAATGAAACCCTATAATACCAACATGTTTGACCAGCATGGTATAGTAGATCAAATTCCCTCCCATTGTGGAGGAGGTCCGAATCCAACAGTGGGACGTGATGTATGCTGCGATGATGATGATTATACATTTTACCACTTTATGATGTGTTAAGTTAAAATGACCTTTACCACAGTATAAATTGTTCAAACACGATACCTTAGCATGATACATTGTCTCTTTGCATCGCCTTGTACCATTTAATCCTTATACTTGCATAGCGGCATAAGGAAATAATTATATACGTTGTTAGGTTTAGTTTAAATATTATTTAGTTATATAGAAACAATTACAATATTTATAATAAGCTTTTCCATTATAATAAGTGGAATTTACACTTCCTTTTTTAATTTTCAGTAATTTATGAACCAAACATTTCCGTTGATAATATCGAACTTGTGTACGCTGACGTCACAGAATAAGTGCGCTAAAATAGCCGCGTTTAGATAGCCCAAAAATTTTTTTTTGGTTTGTCCATTCGGACAAGCAAAGGCATCAAAGCCTATACAGCCAAGACGATACAATTTTCTTCATATTATTTAACATTTCTTTATATAGAATAGCTTATTTATAGTAATTGTCCGCCAGTAAATCAAGTCGTTACCATTAATTAGGCGCTGAGAACCTAATTAAATGATTTCTCTGGGAATTTCGGTAGAATATGAAAATACACGTAAACCACTCTTATATCACATTCGCCACACTTCAGCCTCTTAACTGTATTATATTACATAAAATATCAGAAAAAATATTCAATATAACACTATAAAAAACTAAAAAAATTATATAACCAGAGCTTAACATGACATTACCAAATTCGCGCCAAAACTCCTTACTCAAAAATTATAGTGATTTCAATATTTATTTTAGCTTAATGGTTTATATGTTGAATGTGTTATATATGTTTATGGTAATGTAACAACTAGTAGAAACGTTTAAAATAATAAAAAACAATATATTACATTGACTATTGACGATATAACAATACTATTGACTTCTGATCAATAGCTTTATGGTTTTTATATGCTCTTCGTTCTGTAAGCGAAAGAGCCGATCGCCCAAACTATAACTTACGATAGGTAGCATCATGACGATGCTCCTGATATTGTAAAGGTTTATGAGTGGCAACTGGCAATTATTATTATCGCTTACTGTGACATAGCTATGCTGTTCGCTTATCTTCCAAAGTGGGCAATTATAAAGCCGTCTGTTCAGTAACTAAAAACAGCCAAAAATATAAAAAATTACAAGATCTATAAAATCATAAAGCATACTTTTTATGGTCCATAAGAGTATATATTATGTACTCTAGAAGTATGAGCATTATATAAGTAACTTACAAACTAAAAGCATATGTAATAACATATATTTATCTATGGTACTTAAATAACCTTTAAGCTTTATTAAAATATTAAATGAGAACGCACCTCACTTTTAGTCTATGGAAGTGGATTCTAGTCAATGGAATTTTAGTGAACTTTCCTTTTCCGGTTCTGTATCAAAGCTGTAACCATGCCGGTGTGTATTTTTATTTAACATAATAAAATATCCAACGGTGTTCTAATAATTAAAAAGTTTTTGTGTTCTTCGTAATTTTCTACTATTAATAATTAATTAAAATTGTGCTTCTCAAGATATAATGGATACGCATTTACACCAACAAACGGATACACATGGCAGCATTTGACATGTCAAATAAACTAGTCCTAAAAATGTTCAATTTTAGGCTATTGTTACGGTTAATCGGGCTGATTATATCTTAATATTATTAAATAAGTGCATTGCTACTTTCGCAGTATCTAATCGTTGATAATGCATAGTGTTCAAATAACCTAAATGTGCGTTTCGGTATTTCAGCTCGCAATTGATTTATTGCATCCTTCTCCTGCGTCGGAGAAAAGGAAACACAAGTTGAAGAGATTGGTGCCACATCCAAATTCATATTTCATGGATGTAAAGTGTCCTGGCTGTTACAAAATCACAACGGTATTCAGTCACGCGCAAAGGGTGGTAGTATGTGCAGGTTGCTCAACGATCCTTTGCCAGCCCACCGGTGGTCGCGCAAGATTAACGGAGGGTAAGATATTTAAAAAATTGCCATTAATTTATTGTGTCATAAGTATGTAACACTAATAACAACATTGTACCTATTTCACAACATTGATAAACATTCAAATTTATTATAAGGGTCATTTGAAGATTTAATATAATATATCCATTTATAAATTAGTACATCGACATTCTGCTCTTATTCCAATTTCTTCGACTATGACCATGTACTATTCTACCATTTTACATATACATAACACTAACAACAATATATGTATTTCACAACATTGATAAACATTCAAATTTCTTATCAGGGAAAGTTAATGATTAAATATAATACATCCATTTATAAGTAGTGTATTGTCAATGCTCTTATCCTAATTACTTTTGACTACTTGCACTATGAACTATTCTTCCATTGTAAATATTGCAAAAGTTGGGCAATAGTTTTATGACTGGTCACCGGCCTGATGTCAATGGTCTTTAGGCATGTAATTGTTGACCAGGCAGCTTCAAAAAGATTTGACTCAGGTTAATACAAAGCTTGTAGTTGTCTTTACAAAACCCACAAGCAATGTAAGGTTTGGTTGTGTTCACAGTTGGTACAACAGCATTATTTATATTAATACTTTTTAAAACACTTCACTCACTTTTTGTATAAAACCACCATTTCAAAGTTAAGTTCCTATAATTAGCCAAGTCTTCTATATGAGCTGTTACAGTATGCTTTTTTATATACAAAATATTATGACCAGTTTGGAGTTTGTGTGCATGCATAACAAAGAAGCTAACTCACATATTTGTAATATTAGTTATGACTAGCGACCCACCCTCACTGAGCTTTGGTACCAGCTGCTTTAGCCCTACATTTTAAATCTGCACTATTTCCTAAGATATGTCCTCTAGTTCGAGTCCCAGACCTAGCTAAATTTTAAAGGGTTCTTCGGAGAAGAAAAGTAGCCTAAGCTACTTCTTATATAGACAGGTACCTGGTAGTAAAATATTAACAAAATTGCTCCAGGCGTTTTGAAAATTATCCAGAACAAAGAAACAGACTGACAAGTAATTTCACAAATATTGTGCAACTAAATGTATTAGCGTGAAAAAATCTACTATTTTGACATTACAAACAGACCCTTTAGTTTTATTTGTATAGATAGGTCCTCCTTCTTCCTAAATTAGATTGACAAGGCAGTATATTTTTTTAGGGTTTTATTAAAACTTAGTTTAAATATCTTTACCACAATTTTTAAGACTTACCCATATAATCCATATCTAATTTGTTTCAGGTTGTTCATTTAGAAGAAAACAACATTAACAAGTTTCCTGGAGAGAGAGCCCTATTAATTTTCTAAGGTTTAATATTCTGTTGTTTCCATTGTAAGGAGTGATATTTACAAGTTTGTGAAAATGAATCCAGTCAAGCAGTACTATTAAAGGCTTTTTCAAAGGGAATATTAGTGTTTAATTTGATAGTATCATTTTTTAAAGTAATTGCCAATGTATGAACAACTGTAGTTTCACCTCAAATTTGTTATAAGTATCTTTTGATTGATGATTATAGACAATAAGGTGACTGTCTAGACAGCCGTTTCCCATAGAGGCAGTAGACTAGTTCAATAAAGCTGCAGCATGTCCAATGTGTGAGCTTTGCATCTATAATTGTTAAATTTTTTGCTGCATTCTAATTTTCATCTCAGCACATATAAGTCTGCTAATGAAACAGTTGGCATGGGATTTATGTTGATTTTTTCTTGTCTTGCATAGATATTACCTGCGTATTATAACCCTTAGTGGTCTTTATGACATCCACAGGCGAATTGGTGAATTGTATTCTTACTCTCTCGCCACATGGGCAAATTATTTCAAATAAATATAATTTTTATTTGTTTGGTTGTGTGCAAATAATACAGAAAATAGTATTTTTCTTCATATTCAAAAAATAATTTCGACATGTTATAAATAGTGATGCAATATGCAACGAAGTCACTTTCATTTATAGAAGCGGAACAATTATGTAGTGAATGAGATTTATTTATATATATTGTCCAAGGGAAGGTAGATATATTCATTTATTCATTTCGGCTCATATAAGTCCCACTGCTGGGCTTGAGCCTCCTAGGAGGGAAATTGACCTTACTACACCATGCTGGTCATCTGACAAACTCTTTCCTTCTCTTGCATAGATGTCATATGCATATTATATCCCTTAGTCGTCTGTTACAAGACCCACAGGTAAAAGAGGGAGTGATGAATTGTATTCTTACTCTGTCACCACATTGAAAAGCCTCTATCTATGTTAACTTCATATAAAGATTAAATGACAGCACAGATTAGATTTTTACTATCCCAGTAATATGGCACTAATAGTAATGGAAAACTTGGCATCTTGTGCTCTTAGGTAAATCTTAATAATACAAATAATTTTAACAATTTATAAATTTTATTGAGCTTTGCTATGAATAACAGTATCACATTTTTGTCCAACCATAACTTATAATGGCTATCAATTTTATTTTTACATTGCAATTGCATTTAATCATAACATTATTGTTGTAAAGAAGATAGAATATGCGCATTAATTAAAGGAAAAATATAGATTAAAGCTATATAACATACAAGTATATAAAAACTACATTTGTATAAACTTGCTATTCAATTTCACTACAAAATATACTAAAGATCATGTTGATATATTTACAAAGAAGTTATTGGTTTTCAATGGCTGTGCTTCAGAAAGGTCTAAATTTTTTTCAGCATTTATTATATCCTGTTTGATGGCTTCTATAAGGTCATCCAAAGCCTGAAAATTCTTTTCACCCCTCAAGTAACCAACTAAACATATTTTCAAGTTGGAACCATAGAAATCACCATTAAAATTGTGCATAATGTGTGTTTCCTGAAACAAAATCACAAAATATTACTTACAATTAATCTGCATAATTACTAGAATGAAATGTTATGGTATGTGGTTTTAAGATAGTTATTCCTCTGGGTTGAAAAGGTCAGGTCGCAGTTGCTCTATTATCATTATCTCAGGTCAAATATGTTTTATTTTTGGGCTCAGGCCGCCTCCACTAATGGAGAGAAATTGACCTACCGTACCACACTGGTCAGATGTGTTGGCATAGAGTTTTATTTCGAGTTTTCCTACTCTTGCACAGATGTTATATGCACATCTCATATCTCTTAGTTAGGGAAAAGAAGGGGGGGTGGTGAATTATATTCTTATTCTATCACCGCATGGAAAGTTGCTCTCGAGTAAAAAGAATTTCTAAAAATCTACACCAATATATTATTCATATAGTAGCCTATTAATATTCCACTGGAGTAGGTATTACCATAGGGAACAAGAATGCTGTGATTGCCACACTTGCAGGCTGGTTGATGATTATTAATAAATGTTATAAGGTTCTAAGGACAGCTACCCGTCCACTTGCTGTTGTCTCTTAGCTGTTCTGTTTTCTATGGGCAAGAGGGTGGTGACACATTTTATTCTTAGCCTGTCACTACACTGGGACTGCAAAAGGACATTATTAGGATGTAATAAGACCTAGAAGTCCCTGCTCACTTCATTCCTCAATTAAAATTTAAGTTGTACAGGTCTTACAAAAATTCTAGTGATTTTAATTTACACAATGTGTATAATGCTTAGTAGTGTACTTAAATTATCTAAGTGACCAGATTATTTACCATAATTTCTTAATGTGTTTACTCTAAAATTTACTTATAGATTACTAGCAGTCCGGTTTAGCTTTGTAGAATCACCGAGTATAAAAGTACAGTGGATTTCATTTGTAACAACCTTGGTAGTAATGATTTTTCGGTTATAGCGACGCCGAACTTAAGTCCCTAGAATTTAAAGCATCTTTTTGTAGGAAATACATTCGGCAATGGCGACTCCGGATATAACACCGAATTCGGGTATACCAACTTGTTTTTATGAACTATTTGGAACAGATTCCTAAAAATTGCTTGCAGATGTTACGACTGAGTTGGCAAAGGCACAAAGACTCATTCATAATCTTTAACTATCAAGCTTTCTTATCCTTTATTCTCATTCGCAGATGGTCAAATGCCTTGTTTGTGAGTTATCCTTTGTTTATATTCGCAGATGGTATTAGACCATCTGCGAATGCTGCTTTTTTTTGTGTAAGGGTTACTTAGCATGTGCACGAAGTTAAAATTATGAGTAAGTTACATAGCCAATTTCCAGTGAGTAAACAAAGTTTCTTAAACTTATGAAGATGGTTCCGAGACGTACATTTACTGTTAAAGAAAAAATGTTAATATAATTATTTCGGATACAGAGACTTCTGGATACAGCGCTGACATTAAAGTGGTCCCTCCGCCGTCGTTATAACCAAAATCCACTGTATATATTTTTTACCATATTTGTCCCCAGAAGATTGTCTATTAAGATAAGACTTTTATGTTCTTAGTAGATGAATATCAAAATATGTATAATTAAATTTAATTTAGTAGTTTCAAAAGTTTATTGTACACAAGTATTATAATCTGGGTTTTTATCTATTATATACGGGTCATGATGATTATTGAATTATAAATTAAAAATGAGATATGTAAATTAGAAAATCACACTCACCACTGACATCTGCTTATTTTGATAAAATGGACACCACCCAATATTGGCTACCATTTTATAAACTGTTCCATTGTCTACTTGGGCCCATCCATAATACACTCCTGGGTCTAATTCCTTGGGAAGGGACTGCACTACTTCTAAAGGGTAATTTGCTGAGAAACAAATAATATATGTACTTATGAATGTAAAATAATAAAAATTGAAATATTTAACTTTATGATCTTAATATTATGAACTACACACAAAAGAGAGACTCGCATAGTTAGAAAAAAAAAGGAAATATCTACAAAACAATAGTTTCTTATTTTTTTACTTCTGATATTTATAGATGTACTCATAATTAATACGATCGATAACCTTGAGATTATTAAATATTGTAATGAAATTATGGCTTTAATATAGGATGGAAAAATACCTATTTATCAATTCAAAGAATTTAAATTTTACCTGTTGGACAGCCAAGTTCTTTAGATCCTCTTCCAAATCCTTTTATCACTTCACCCTCAAGGAATATAGGTAGCAAATTTGACATAATAGCGCAAACTTTAAACTATTTTAAAGTTAAGATAACAATTTAATGTTTATAGAAATTAGATTTGAAGGATAACTTGACTAAAATTTACTTTTTGGTAATTATGATTTTCTATACGAGAAACCTACTAAGTATAAAACATGAATAGTTTACATTTACACTACAAGAGCCGCAAATTTCTGATTTAAAATTTACAGACAACCACTACAAATATGAAGACACTGACGTGTCTGTCGATGCATTTTAGGAAAGAGCATAAAATAAAATATCGATATTTTATTTAGAAAACAATCGATAAATATCGGCGATATTTTTAATGTAGAACATTCAATATTTATTTTTGAAAATCAAATTGAAGTTTGAAACGCGTTATATGCTTCGGCTGTTAATTTAGTTGTATCAGCTAATAGATGCAGACTACCCGGAGAGCATATCAAAGAACGAGTGCTTCTGATATGTGATGAGTATTGGTTTGGCTAAGAAACAATTGTTTGACTTGACGAATAATTTTATTTCTAATATACTAATAATTAATAGGCAAATATGTATTTTATTGATAAGAAAAACAACCCAATAATCTTCTAATTTTTTTACGTTTGAGGAATTTGACGATTTTACAGTAATCGCACTCCCGGGAGTAAAAGTATCGAAATATCGATATTTTTAATGTGCCCATCCCTAATGATTTTTTTTTTTGTTCTCATCATCCGCTTGAAGCAGTGGGATGAAAGCTCATACAGCTAAATTCCTTAAAATATCTTTATTTTTATTACATAGTATATAAAATAGCCTGGTTCTCAGTCGAATATCCGGTCCGAAGCCGAAGTCACTGACAAGTTCGATGTGGCAATAGGCTTGTACTATAGGTCGGCTTTGAGTCCTTACTTGTTCCTCTTGGTGATGGATGCTCTGATTCAGGGAGTCAGTACAAAGAGGAACTATTTATTTATTATTGTAATTAATATTTATAATAAAAATTCATAGAAAATGGCAAATTTAAGGGCATCAATCTAACTATGATCACTTTGCCGAATTTCAATCGTTGCAAAAAAAAAAACCGCACAAACATCCTTTAGTTGCTTTTGCTAGTTCTTATGAAATATTCATCGTTAAAATTGGACGAACAAATCTTTGTCATGGAAGTAATAAGTACTACGTACAACAGGAATGAGCTGTTGTCGCAAAATTGAAGCCGAGCGAGAGCTCAGTAACTGTACCTTTTATCCCTCTCTGGCGATGGTGACCATATTGAAATATGATTTAAGGACAATAATTATAAAAAATTATTTATGATCTGACGTCAGCAGATTATTGCTTCAGATGGATTTTAATCAAAGATGCTAATGATAAATTTGCCCTTTGCGGCACTATACATTTGCTATTTTTGCTTGCTTTTCACACTCGCGTCCTATAGGTAGGTACTTACCGACTGGTGCTTGTGGGACACGACACTACATGCATCTGGACTGAGATAAAATTACGATAAACTACCTATTGTGGTATATTTCATTAATTCGTTGGTTAGCGGATTAACTTTTAAGTTAACTTCAAAAAATGTTAACGCTCTTGTTAACTTCTGTTAAACTGAACTTTCGTTAACTTTAGTCCCGTTACATTAGTCAAGTTCAAGGCGCTGCTTTGTCCACGTGACACACACCACATATTATTACTTCTTGCGATATGTTGATTTGCACCTACAGCAAGCATTGCGAACGAATTGAACGATTGCTCCAACTTATAATTTTGAAACTACCGCGATCGTTTGCGCCACCAGAAAAATCTAAGAGGATTTTCGTACACACTATTGATAAAACTGCACAAACTATCTGCGCAGTCGAATCGCTACAATATATCATTGTCGTGTATACCGACCCTTACTCCTCCGTCACCACACAGGCACGAAAACAGTATAGTCTAACTAATATCTAAGTCTAAGTAAAAAGTAGTAAGTCTTAAATGGTTAACTTTAACTTGCGTTAAATTTTTGCGAATTTAACGCTTTAATGATTATCGAAGTTAAAATTTTAATTAACGATTAACGAAGTTAATTTTTGGATTAACTGTGCCCACCTATGGGTATGAAATACATGGGTATAATATTTATCCATAATATCTTAATAAGATCTTTAGGAAATCTGAAATTGAAACAAAGTAATTTTAATATCGAAAGGAATAAAAAATGCATAGGTATTTAAGTTATTTGTTCTTGAACTAGGACTAGGATAGCATGGTCACCGTAATTTTTCATTCAAAAATTATGTTTAAAAATTTCATGTGGGGTTGTCAGGTGTCCGTATTTAATACAAATAAAAGAAAACCTATACGCCAATCGCAACATTTTTGCGTTAATAAGGTTTTGCTCGTAGCAACAAATAATATTGGTTTAACATGTCGGTAATAAATTATTATTTATATTTAGAAATATTTTAGAAGTAAATGTTTTTACTTCATTACATTACATAAATCGCCTATTTTTCTACCAACAACGGAATAATTGAAATCAACTTAACTCCGGCAACTCTAAGTCACTGTTAGAAAGGGACACAGGGTACAGTGGTTGCCTTCTCATTCGGCTTCATTTTTATTTTGCGCGCGACAAGACTCTTACGTCCTTGACATAAGGTTTTATTTTCTTTGTTTTAGCTGCAAGATGCACAGACAGAGCTCATTCCTGTTGAACGTAGTACTTATTACTTCCATGATCTTTGTATAATTTTTTTTATTTATTTTTTTATTGCAAGCAGTGGCAAACGAGCAAACAGTACACCTGATGATAAGTGTTGCTGCCGCTCATGGACCTTTACAAGGCCGCTGCCTACCGCGAAGAAAGTGAAGGGAGTGTGAATGCATGCAATGAGGCTCGGTGATACTAAAGGCACCGTCAAAACCCTCCACACGCAAACACCCTCAGAAAGTTGGGCTTCCGGCTCTCTCGCTCACCGAACGAAGCGCAGTAACAAATTGCTACTACTCAGACGTCGATTTTCTGTGAGAGCGTGGTACTACCCCGGACGGACCGGCCCGCGGCTGTAGACAGATAACTATCGACAGTGTGGTCCTACCACTCTTGAATATATTTCGTAGGTTTCCAGTTTTTCTATTGATTTTTGAAATCCATTGCTTCTTAAGATTATCATTGGCCGGTAGAACATAATATTCTTCTAGAACATAAAAAAATTTACAGTTTAATTATAATCGGTTTATTTAAAATAGTGTACAATTTATTTTCTTTGAGGAAAAATCCGAGTATAATAATTGTGTTCTAACTACGACCCTGGCATTTTGACACTTATGGCTCTTCATAGTTGACGACAGATGGCGCATTATTTACAAAATATTTATGAAACTACATGTAAAAATCATTTTTGTCCAGGTGAAAGTATTTAGATATTAATTTAAATACTAAATTTAAATTCATTAGTTATTACGATAATCTTAATAGTCTGCTTTATCTACTTTCGCAGTTCTAGGTCCCATTACGAAAAGTAGTGGCATCTAACGTTGAGTAGAATTATATTTGAACATGAAACCGTCAAAGGATTTTTCTAGAAATTATTTTAATAAAGTATGAATAAATATACTTACAAATGAAATGTGATTCCTTCCCTAGCATCTGAACGTTTATCGGAGTACTGTTTACATGATAAAATACAAAACATAATGATTTTCTGCGTAATAAAGCAAAAATACACCAAAAACATAACTGTGTCCACAGTACGAACATGGGCAGAGTTGACAGCAGACTAATAGGCCATGCCCACTACCTGATGTTGCGTGATGACGTCAGGACTCAGGACCTAGTTGAGTCACGGTGCACAGTTGCTTAGGCTGTCTCCTCTTTGTATATGCTCCGTGTTCTGACATCAGACATATAGGAGGCAGCCCCGTGGTGCATGCTATTTGCAGATGACATTATCCTCGATGGAGAAAAAGCAGCTGAGATTCCTGAGATAGAGGCTGGGAAAATGAGATATGCGTATGAAAGTAGTGAGTGCAAATATGACGGCTGATAGGAGGTTATGGAAGGTAAGAACATCTTGTACTGACCTCACTTAGCGTGGGATGAGGGCAGGCAAATGATGATGAAGCTGGTTCCCAATCATTGCCTATAATTACGTCACTTGAATTCGTATTCGCATAATTACGTCACTTTTTATGGCTATGCGACTATTTTTTCCAATTGCACTTATAACGGTGGCAATATAAAACACAGTAAAAGCTAAATTTAATATATTTATAATTTTTTATACAGTATGGGTGTTAACGTACTTTGCAAAAATTCGAAAGGAGACTTTAGCTAGCACATAATTAAAGACGCCAATTGTATTACTGACGATCTTAAGGTCTGTTGTAAGTTTTAAACAAACTATTCATTACAATACATTATTAAAATTCAATTTGTGAAGAAAGTTTGTATAAACTTTAGCTGTATGGCCTTTATGCCCTCAGCCTTATCGAACGGATGAACAGAAAAATGTCAATTTGATGTGAAAATTGCAATATAGGATAGTTAGGGGCACGATATAGAAACGAAAGTATCGATACTGTAGTCATGAGTAGTATCGAAGAAAAGTATCATACTCAATAAAGTATCGAAACAAAAGTATCGATACTCCGAAGTATCGAGTAATGAGTACTTTTCCTAGAATCCAGGTCGTGATGAGCTTTTTTTAGGAATTTGTCCATCTCTGTTCGGATTAAAATATGTCGAGCCACTTTTTAGAAGGTTCATTACGCTTTACCTAGATGGTGTTCCCATAAGCATGCTCCGTAAGGTCAAGTTTAATATGGCCATGGGATGGGATTTGTACAATTTGTTTGATATGATACTTACGATACCTACCTAAAAGTACTCATTGAGTAAAAGTATCGAATAGAAAGTATCGAGTACTAAAGTATCGGTATCGAAAGACAAGTACTCGATACCTAAAAGTATCGAAATTTTTTTGGTGTCCCTAAGCATAAGGATAGTTATACGAAGTATTGTTGTATTTTCTTTACAGTATTTTTATACTCATGTAGGTAGCCAGCATATTATTTTCGTTTTCATTGTATTTTATTTGAAACAGTAAACATGACTAAAGTTAAGTGAAATTTGTTGAGTAATTCTCATTGTTGGTTGCGCAGTGTTGACATTAACAATTGAAGTGTCGTTGTCTTGGTAGGATCGGTATGAAATGATTTTAGAATTAACAACATGACCGAAAAGAACCACAGAGGTGAACAGTCATCTTCTTCATGGGATATTGCTGGACCGTCGTCCTTGGGGGCCATTCTGAACACTGTGTTTACATCAACAGAAACTGACAGCCAGCAGAGAAACGGTAAATAATGTAATACAATTTAATAATAAGATATATCATCTCGGCTCATTAAGGTCCCACTGTTAGGCTCGAGCCTCCTCCACAATAGCAGTTTAATTGATCTACTATACACGCTGTTCTGACGGGTTGATCTAGCGTTTTATTTCAAGTTTTCCTTCTCTTTTACAGATGTTAATTGCGTATTATATCCATTAGACATTTTTTACGACACATCATAGGGGATGGTGAATTGTTTTTTACTCTGCCACCACACGAGAATATAAAAGGAAATACGAAATGTAAATAGGACATTGAGATTATGGTATATTACCTTGTGTAGCAGAGGAGAAACAAAATTTTCAAGTGTTTGTAAATAAACAGACAATTGAACATAAGTAACACCCGGTGTAAATAGAAATCTTCTTTTAGTTTTAAGATTTTACTCCTTCTTAATCACTGGATAAATGGATTTTCTGAATATGTTTATCTTTAATGTCTAAACACGAATCAAAATTGAAGAAATACATGAAAGGAATAGAAATATATATTTCTATTGGTATGATATTTAGTATAATATTCTTTATTGGTATGATATTTAGTATGATATTCTTTAATATTTTTTGTACCTTCTCTGCCTACATACATCCCTTGGAATCAGACCTCCTTATATGAGGTAAATTGATCTACTATGCCGTAGTCTGATGAATTGGTATAAGATTTTTTGTCAAGTTTTCCCTTCCTGTATAGATGGTATCCATACCCTTTTGTTGTCTTTTATGACACCTATGGATAAAAAAGATGATGAATTGTAATCTTACTCCACCATTGAACATAAATAACACCCAGGCTCAGAACATTTGTGGATTCCACAAAGACCTATCCTGTGTGGGATCGTACCCACAACACTCCGCTTGAAAGCTCCCAGTATCTTGTTATACCATGCCCATGTGTGTTTTACCACCCCATTCCGAGAAATAAAGGTACCTTACATATAACTTACCACTAAACATTATGTTTGTTGTAATATTTCATATTATACCTGTTTGGTAGAGGCTTATCTACGTAGTTAGAGGCTGTAAATACTACCAACATTTACATTGTGTGTGGATGTTATATAAAACAACTAAAAGCTTAATATAGTGAGCCAGCACCATCAGATGCCTTATGATCAACAATTACCTTCTCAAGAAGGGTTGACGTCAGGCATGCACATAACTTAGATGTTTCATATTACTAGTGGTCACCGAGTGGTTGAAATTCGGCTATAATTCATTTAAATTCTTTTTTTTGCAATTTTCTTTTAATTATATTTATGTATAATTGTATATTGAGCAAGCTGTATTTCACTAATAACTAATATACATATAAGTACAAATATCTATTAGACATGGTCGTCATAATTATGATTGTTTGACATTCAGTTCGACTAGAGATTTTGACCGTAAATAACAATGTATAAGCTTGTGTGTGTGTGTATATGTGTATCGATTCCATGATAGTGTGCGTAATGACTTTTTTAATTAATTTAATGTATTTCTAATCCATTATATCAAATTTTAGTTTTCTGCACTTCTCATTATATTCTTCAACTGTGCCAAATTTCATATTTGTCTAAAAGGGGTACAAAGTTTTTGCTTCACATATATGTAGATGTATGATGATGTATGATGTATATAGATATCACAACTGTGTACTTATTGTAATAAACTGAACCTAATTGAAAAGTGTTCTTTTAGTTTTAAGATTTTACTTCTTCTTAACCACTGGATAAATGGATTTTCTGAATATGTTGTTGTTCTTTAATGTGTAAACAAGAGTTAAAAATTATTATATAAATTAAAGGAATAGAAATATATATTTTTTATTGATATTATATATTCTTTAATATTTTTTATACCTTCTCAGCCTATATACATCCCTTGAACTCATACCTCCTTATACAAGTGAAATTGACCCTGTATATAGAATTAATTATATAAATAAATTTATATATTTTATATTTATTATATAAAAATATTTATATAACTTATTTATTTATTTTTATTATGTATACAGGATGTATCAGGTTATGGAACAACTGTTCGAGTATGTTGTAGTTTAACGATCACAGATCGTAATTAGAATGTATATTTCACAAAAAAACTATAAAACATAATAGTTATAGTGATTTCAAAAATATGTGTCAAAGAGTATACGTCTTAAATCTGACATGTTGATGTTACATAGGCGTCTAGGTCATCGCCCGCCTTTATACCTAAATAATGTCGGTGTGTTAGGTTTGTTTGGTTTATAATAAACTCTTGTAGGTAAAAAGTAAAATAAGTACTATTGAATTTGACTGCACAGATGACGTAGTGTTTAAGATACCGTCCTACCGTGCCAGTGTCACGAGTTCGAATCTCATGCAGGACAACATGTGCGATCAATAAATTGTTGTACTGAGTTTGGATGTAATTTCTGTCCGTTAATTCTATTTGTGAAGTCTCCTACAATACAAAGATTATTAACTTAAAAATAAAATAGAAGCTAGATATCTACCTATTTTTAATAAAAAGATTTTTTTAATACAAACCTTTTTCGTGAAAGTTGCCATAAAGGTAAATATCCCATATCGATAAACGGAGTAATCCAGATAGTTAATAGGTATGTGGTATTAACATTTCGAAATTAATAATTGCTTCACTGCAATTCACACATTTTTAATACCGCACATCGCACCAACACACCGAACCGGGAAAAAGCCATATTTCAATCGCTTTAAATCGCGGACTTTTAATACGCGAAAAAGTCGTAAAGAGATAATAACGATAGCCGTGCATCGAGACCGGACATCCAAGTCGAACTAAAGCGCTTATTACACTACACGTTATTCAGGGCCCTGAATCACTAGGGGTGCTGTACAACAGCTATATAAATAGTGGAACTTGTTTCACCTTTAGCGAAATAACAGTTTCAGAAAACTGTTCCAAAATAAACAGCCTGTTGTGCTGTAATACGAGAAAAAAGGGGAAATAACCATTATTTAGGAATAATGTGTAGAAGTGGTTTCAGTGTTTGTTCCTAAAATGAAAACGATATATTTTAATCATAAAAATTATCAACCATTCATTTCTAATACATGGCTAAAAATCTCAATGTGACAATCAATCTTTCTCTAGGGCTTATACTTTGTCTTAAAATTGTGTCCTGTTTTTGTATAAAAGGAGTTACTAAAGTTAATAGCTCTTCAAATTCAACACCACTTATTCTTAAGTAATTTCTTAGATCTGATTGGTCCAGAACAATAAGTATCTGCATATTAGAAAGCCTTGGTCTTAATTGTAAATATTCCTTCACCCAGATTCTTTTTTCTTTTTTTTTAATTTTCATACTTGAAACTACAGCGGCTACAGCAAAAGCAATTTTTTGTTTTGACAATGTAGGAACCATTGTAGCGGACGTGCAACACTTGAGACGGTTGCAGCAAAACTAAGTTATACTAAGGTATAAGAGGTGTATATATCAAATCAGTTAAATACCTAAATAAAATAAATACGGTTTTGAAATATAACAGCATGGAACTGTTGTCTATAAATCGGCGTAACAACCCACCCAAACACATCTGAACGCGGAACATGCTTTTCTCTATTCTATCCTACGCAGATCACCTTTGTTAGAAAGAATAAAAGTAGGGAACATGCTATTCTCTATTCTAGCATAAACAATTACATTTGTAGGAAAGCGAAAAAAACTGTTCTGTTCTCAGCTGACAACTGTTTTCTGTTTGCCTGTTGTGTTCATTAGATTGGATATTCACATTTTGATAGAATAATATTTTTGTTAACATATCATTATGATTCAAATGGAACTAGTAATATTAGACAAACATACAGTATAATCAGAGCATTTATTTTTTATCGTAATATTTTCTTGCAATGAATATTAAATCTTGTGACAAATTAATGATACTCATGTTTGTCTATATATTATGATAATTTTAAAAAATGTGCTGTAACAAAGCGGATTCTTTTTCCTTTTTCAGTTTAGTATCCTACCCTAATAGTTTGTGGCGCTCTTCTTAAAATTCTCCCACTTGATGCTATAGCGCCACTTCAATTTGCTCCCTTTTAAAGGATACTTTTTAATACACTGAGATGGCTCTGCTTACTTCTACCCTCCATAGTGGAAAGGACGTAGTTAAATTAATAAAGAACAATGTCAACAAGGTCAAATTTAATAAATTTATAACTAATTTTCTGTATCGGGTAGATAATTATAAATGTCTGTAATAATGATTAATTGTTGGACGTGAGACACCTTAGTCCGCCCGTGACCATGAATGCTGCAAAGTGTTCGAAACGTCGGGCAATCATAAATCAAATACAAACGCGATATAATCCGTAAAAGTAGTTTTATTTACAAAGAACAATGTATTAAAAATGAATGGTTGATAATTTTTATGATTAAAATATATCGTTTTCATTTTAGGAACAAACACTGAAACCACTTCTAAACATTATTCCTAAATAATGGTTATTTCCCCTTTTTTCTCGTATTACAACAGGCTGTTTATTTTGGAACAGTTTTCTGAACCTGTTATTTCGCTAAAACTGAAACAGGTCTCACTTAGCATTTAGCTGTTGTACAGCATAGTGATTCAGGGCCCTGAATAACGTGTAGTGTAATAAGCGCTTAAAATAATTAAATAAAAACGAATAATTCAATTATATCGCTGTGTGGACAGGCCCTTAGTGCCTATGGCATTAAGGGCCTGTCCACACAGCGATATTTCACCATTTTTTTTTTAGAGGTAGGTTGCGGTCGGCGCGCTCCTCGCACCACTCCGTCCGGGGCGACAGAGAGGCGTAAGCACGCGCACCCACAACCCACCCACGATGCACGTCACCCCCGTCGTTGGGCTGACCACCGGAGCAGGGTGACTTGACGTCAGTGGTCGGCCCGACAGAATACCCCCTATTTGGGGTATACTCCCATCAACCGACATCCCCCCCTCGGGGAGAACGTCGGTCATTCCTCACGCGGTTGGCCTCTCAGCGGGTGACGTACTATCCCCGGTCAGGTAACCTGCGGCCTCGGCTAGGGCGGCATGAGGCGCAGGTATTCGCGTCTACGCCGCCCCAGTCGCCAGCGGCCGATCGCCTCATCGAGGCTACGCGCCTCGCGCAGGCGGTCCGCCGCCTCCTTCCGCGAGACTACTGTCTTGCAGAAAGTTGCGACCGCGTCCCACGTCCTGACGGTGCCGACCATCACCCTGGCGATAGTCGGCAGCGTCAGGTCGGGTCTAGTGTCCCACCACGAGTTGTGACGAGTGTGTCGTCGACGTAACAAATCACGCCCAGCACGGGCGATATTTCACCGTGCGGATTTTTGTTCGCAATTCTTTAACATATTGAATCCTATCGAAGTATCCGCACCGGCGGTAAATTATTCGCGCGGGAAAAAAGTCTGATTTAATGCAAAATCAACGCGGTGCAATATGATTTATTTTCGCTTGAATATTCTGTATAGTTACACACTATTAAGCATGGCTATGTCCGCACTACGGAATAAAATTCACGCGTTTCACTTAGTCGTGCTACAAAAAATCCTTTCATGGGTCTCTATGCTATAAGTGAGTAATTCAATGTTCATGTCATCTTTTAATACGTCTGTTACGCCGCCTTAGTATTGGATTAATTAAAATTTTAGTTCGGTTGTCCGTCTTGTTTCCGTGTGGTGACGGAGTAAAAATACAATTCACCAATCCCTATTTTGTCTGTGGATGTCGTAAAAGACGACTATGGGATATAATATGCATATAACATCAGTGCAAGAGAAGGAAAACTCGAAATGAAACCCTATACCAACATGTCTGACCAGCATGGTATAGTAGGTCAAATTACCTCCCAGTATGGAGGAGGGGCGAGACCAACAGTGGGACGGGCTGCGATGATGATGATGATGGTCCATCTTCCATCTCAGCTGAGAACCGAATTAAACTATCAAAAATCGTACGAAATTTTATTCACAGTGCGTACTAAGTGCAATTTCGATCGCGGAATATAAAACGCGAGAATAAAAAAAAAAACCTCATTGTGAAAAATCGCAGTGCGGACAGGCCCTAAGCGAGCGAATGTCGTCGGGCGGCTCTTTTGACCTTGTTCGTGGGCTTTATTAGCCTACATGTAAACAGAGACGAAATTCATTTTCATTAAAAAATTATACAGTTTCGGTTTTATTGTTTTACTTTGCCTACAAGATTTAGGTAATTATTTCATTTATTTCCCTTTTTCTTAATACACCTCTGTGTCGGTATTTCGTTCAATAGCTATGGCCACGCCTCTTAGTCCCAGCTGATTTTAAGGCGAAGTTTGTCTTGCTTATGCAAACGTAATCATTGATTTATTCAATTTCTAATGAACATTTAACAAAGTACGAATATGTTACACATTAAGTATCGCTGCCTTTATACATTTCAATCAGATTTACACGAAAAAGCGATGATAAAATTTAAAACTTTACATGTCTCTAATTCCTTAACGAATCGTTATTTTTCCTTCAAATTTTTTTATGGGGTCCTACCACCATTGCCTAACTCCCATTTGACCAGTTGCCCCATAACCTGATACACTCTGTATATAGACTCGTTGTCTTCTTACACTGGCAATAAATTTGTATCAAAATGTGGGTCAATATTTAATAACTAATTTCTGTATCGGGTAAATAATTACAAATTTTCTGCAATAACGATGATTTGTTGGACGTGAGACATCTTAGTCTGCCCGTGGCCATGAACGCTGTAAAGTGTTCGAAATGTTGGGCAATCAAAAACCAAATACAAACCAAAATCCGTAGTTTTATTTAAAACAGACAACTTTAAAATATTTCTTAGCATTTTTCTCTTATCTTTGCAGAACAAATGGAGTGTGATGCTCTATTCGCAGAAAGCGATGATGAAGTAGAAGTATTGCCCTCATCTACTAGTTGTACTGTGGCTGCGTCTGTAAATGAGCAAGTACCTAAACCAGTATCATCCAACTATGTTAACTCAACAACACCTAATCAAGCTTATGAAGTGAACATATCATCAATTACTCACCCAAATGACTCACATACACCAGTCCCAGAAGAATACCAACCATTGCCAGATAGCTCTAGTTCGTTAATCTACAATTTTAATTCAAATAATTCTGATGGTACTGAGAATAATGGACAAAGACGAATACCAGATGTCAATATTCGCTACCAACCAAAACCACAAAATCAAAGTAATTACTATTATCCAAATTATACTGATATAAATCCATCAATGTATAAATATACACCCCTATACCCTAATAATGTTGTAGTTCTCGGTGATAATCGAAATTATTTATCTCATCCATTATATACAATGTCTAATACAACCCATACTTCAGAAAATCAGCCTGAATATCAAAATATTGATTTAAGGACAACTAGTGTTTACAATCAAGTAACTGCCAATAATGCCAGTCAGTCAAATAGGTTAGAAAGGCCTAGCCGGAAACTGAACATATCTCCTAGAAGGAGACAATCAAAGGAAACTCCAGCATCAAACGTGGTAGAAGTTTCAGAAGATGAGGAAGATTATGTTAATGTGCCCAGAAAGAAACAATGTGCCACTGATACTAGAAATAGAATTGAAAATGGTAATGGAAGTGCTATCTGTAATGACAACAGCTTTCATGGTAGTGAAAGATTAGATATCAAAGGTGAACCTATTGAAAATTCATCAAGTAGTTCCACTCAAACATCACAAAGTAGTAGTCAAAATACAAATAATATCCAGCGAAGTAGTCATAATGTAAAAACGCAGGTAAAATTAGAAAACTCCCTTGGTACTTCTACTAGTAGTAATACTGCTGTTAGTACAAACAGTGAAGTTCCTAACTCATATAAATATTGTAATCGTTGTAATACCTGCCATGATAGATCTGAACCTTGTAGGAGTGTTTATGAGGGTTCAAATAATGAAAGCAATCATTCGTCAGCTGAATCTTCATTGGTACAAATTAAAGAAGAGCCAGGTACACAGCGGACCATTAAGCAAGAGACTTTAAGAAACAGTAATACTGCACCAATTAACCCTATCAAAAAAGAAACTGTGGAACCACATCAGGTTAAAACAGAATCAGGGTTGTCATGTTCAAATTTAAGTTCAAGAACTGTAAAACCTGAACATGACAATAGAAGGTCACAAGATGGTAGTGGCAATGTTAGCAGGAATCAGAATGCCTCCCCACAACCAGGAACAAGCTCTGGAAATCAAAGTGGAGATAACAGACCAATTAATAATCAGGTATGTATTACAATAAATGAAACTGCTTAACGAAATATGAAATCTTAACACAGGGATCATGTTGCATAATTTTTTTACAGGAATCTCAAGCTAATGACACTGCAGATGGGCTCCTATCAGCTCCAGATCTACAGCTTGATTGGCTCTCTGATTCAAGTTCTGATGATGGCCTAATAGTTGTTGAGAAGGATAATGGTGTAAGTATTTTATACTTACCTTCATAGACAATAACTTACTAAAGCAACACAACTGTCTGTCCAACTTTATTTGAACTATCAAACTAGACATCAGTATATGTTAACTGCTGGTCAGTTCATCATTGCAGAAGGAGCTTAAACTAATTTGCAATTTGGTCTATAGGTACCTTTAGTTATTGCCCAGAATAGAATTTCTAGTACATCTTTTTAGAATACCCTACAATGTGAAAATTTTAATCATCATGGACCAAGAACCCATATGTGCCAGATTTTCTTGAAGAAATGTGGGTATTTGAGAACTGATTACATGTATATATATATAATGAATAGTATGTTCAAATCCCTTGAGGATTATTAACAACATTCTTCATACAAAGAAGATTCAGTTCTTTATTTCTGTGTAACAGCGCCATCTAGCTAAATACAATAATTTTTGATTAATATTCTATATACATTAAAGTATATTTGGGTAGATGGCGCTGTTACAAAAAGTAACAAACTAGCGAGCCTAGACTCTTGGTTTATCACGGTTTCACCGACATGGATTGTGAAATTTATACCAATTTTTAAACACATATTATTCTTTTTAGCAACAAGAGGTTATAGATCTGACAGGATCACCATCTAGGACTGGTAGTGAGACACAGACTAGTGAGACAACACCTGAAGAAAGTAGTCCAGGGTGGGTCTGTGGTATAAGACGTATAATGCGTGGTGTGCCGCGCTACATCGCTCATCCTCCAGCCCCTATCAATCAAATGCCAGAGGTGCCAGCCTCTATATTACGAAACAGGTTGGTGGTTTTATCTATTTTTGATGTAAAACATCTATAAGCGAGGGTAGCTAGAACATTGTAAAATAAATTATTTTTACACCTGTCCGTGACCATAAACACGGTAAAGTGTTCGAAACGTCGGGGAACCAAAAACCAAATATAAACGCGATAAAATATGTAAAACTATACTATTTCCATTTCTTTATTTTCTCGATGACAGTTCTAATTTGATAGTTGTAGTGTTGTGACCAAATAAGTAATGATATCGATCGTATATATGTTTTGAACAAAGACAAATTCAACAAAAACATTCAAATATATTTTTCAAGCTGGGAACACTCAATGACCCACCGCCATTTTGTATTTGTTTTAATCTGTCACTCGCAACAAGACGGTCGTGCTATATGGTTACTACATTTCTGTTCGCTGAGTTTTTTCACATTATCCATACGTTACGTTGTGTATTTTGTGTTCCTCCGTGTTGATTGCTGCCCAGCTGTCAAATATCAAAATGCCTAAAGGATCTGTTCTGAAAAGTCAGGCGAGAGAACTGGTGATCAAGGTTCGTAATTACTTTGAAGCGGAATATCAAAATGGTGGCCCGCTATTACCACTGTCGCAAGTGCGAGAGCGTGTTGCGGCCGCATTAGGAATTTGTGGACCTACTGTTTCAAAAATTACTACCGAAGCTTACGGTACAAGCGGCATGCAAGCAAATAAGCTTCGTACGCCAAAGAAGAAACGCCAACCACGTCGTGTGACATCGGTTGACAACATCGACGCTGACGCTATTCGTCGTCATATATATGACTATTACTTGCGCAAAGAAATTCCAACACATAAAAAACTTGTTGTTTCTTTACGTGAACGTGGTTTGTTCCATGGCCAAAAATCGTCATTAAGCTTAGTTTTGAAAGAAATTGGATTTTCTTATAAAAAATCGGACAAACGTAAAATATTGATGGAGCGTCACGACGTTGCTATGGCTCGCTTCGAATTTTTGAGCGAAGCCAAAAAGATATCAGATTGGTCAAATGTTATTTTCACTGACGAGACTTGATTAAATGCAAACCACATAGTATCGAAGAACTGGACTGACGACACCGCCGCTTCCACTAGTTCAGTGCCAATGGGAAAAGGTGAACACCTTATCATATGCCATGCAGGGTCTACTATCACTCTAGACAAATTGATAAAATGCCGACGCAGGCCAATAAAAAACAAGAGATAATTGACTGGCTCAAACGTCATGGCGAAAATGTGGATGATACTTTATTAAAAGTACAATTAGTGAATATTTTAAAATCTAAATAAAGCTTCCCTAAAAGATATATTACCGACGAAATAGCTGCCGAATGTGGTCATTGGGTTCTTCGACTTCCGCCGTATCATTGCCAGTACAATGCTATAGAACTAATATGGTCACAAATCAAAGGACACGCCGCTCGAAATACCAATACAATACCCATACAATACGAAATACAATACCCATCCCCCTTTTACGGCAAACAAGATGTTAGATTTATTAAAAAATGCATGTGCGGAAGTAACCGCCGAACACTGGGCAAAATTGTGAGAAGAACCTAAAACATTATAGCGTTGGATTGGGAAATTCATGTGGCATTAGATAATATAGAAATACAGGAACTTATAATAAATTGTTGAGGAGAGCTCATCCAGTGATAGTGGCGATTCATCAGCTTTTGATTAAAATAAATAAATGAACAATCAACATAATATAATTACATCTTGTAATGAAATGTAATATTAGTTAATAAATTTGTATAAAATTATCCGGCAATAGTTTAGTTTCTTACACTTTGTAAAAAAATATCGGGTCTCTTATCGTGTTTCGTTTATTGATACCTCCATTCCTATCAGTTTCTCCGACTCTGCTATGACCTTGTACGCGCGTAAGCGTCATATTTTTATTAAATAATGTATACATAATGTAAAAAAGACGCTCGTTCAAGTTTCCACAGGAGCTGTCATCGAGAAAATAAAGAAATGGAAATAGTATAGTTTTATTTATGAAATAAATTTTACTTTGATAAATGATTTTGTTATGTGTCTGTAATCAGGATGCGATTGGCTTGTGGAACATGTCGGCGGTGCTGTTGCTCGCACGGAGTCTGTACACATCAGCCTCACCCCGCGCATCAATCCCACCACGCTCATCAGCCCCATCACCCCCACCAGGCTCATCACGCACACCAGTCTCCTGTAGAACATCTGCGAGCTCCACCTGCCCATAGTCAGTATTATTAAAATACCATTACGAACGTACTGAATGTACAAACGTACCGAATATACCATTACGTGTGGTGACGGAGTAATAAATACAATTCGCCGCCCCCTACATACTCATGGATGTCGTAAAAGACGACTAAGGCATAAAATATGCATATAATATCTATGAAAGACAATGAAGACTCGAAATAAAACCCTATACCAACCTGTCTGACCAGCACGCTATGGTAAGGTCAATTTCCCTAATGTATATGAGCCGAAATGATGATGATGATCAGTGGCGGTTGTACCTTAAGTGCGCTCGTGCGCTGAACTACCAATTCAAAAAAAAAATATTACTAAATATTACTTCATGTTTATTTTTAAATTACCATATTAATATTTATTTTTTAAACATACAAAAACATATAACAAATAAAATTTCAAATTATGAGGAAACAATTTAAACTTATTTTCCCGGTAAAAAAAATCTCGTGCGCTTAGGCGAGTGCACGAGGACTGCCAATACAACTTGTATTAGTTATGCGTTAATATGCCTGACGCGTGAGACAGAAGATAGTTCATAGAAATGTTCTGAAAAATGAGTATGTTCTCGTGCGCCGCACGGCCAAACCGAACATTACCCAGAGCACTCGACTTTTGACGAAATTCACCGGGCGGCGGCGATGTATGTAGGTATACTGTCGATGTATCTGTGACGGGTTAAATATTGTTTGTTTAAACTAAGTAATTTTTTTTTTTTTCATTTTGGTCTTAGTAAAGTGCACCACCACTTTGATGACCCACCAGCATCCACTGATTAAGATTACGAACTTCTTTGTAGATATTTTTATGGCGTACTATTCCGCAATAAATTATTTTTATCTGTCTCGTAAGGTTTAGCACAGCGTTTGCAATGTAAGCGCACTAAAATATATATTTCACGAGAAAAGCTGAGAGTTTCAAAGATTTGTAGTGTGATATTAAAAATCTTTGAAATTCTCAGCTTTTTCTATTAGAATGTACAAATATGTACTTCATATCATCTCAGAGGCATCGAAGATAACTATTATATTATATATTACAGAAATCACCGATGAAAATAATTGAGTGATCACAATATGAAATATTTTTGAATTTTTAATTCTAGTATTTAATGAAAATAAAAGTTTATTGAATATGAATCATCATTTTCTGCAAAAAAACTAATATTTTATTTATACATTATGCGATATTAGTTCCTGTCGTTATCTGTTCTTTTATGCATATATACTTGTACAAAATAATTTCGATGTTTCACATCTGCCAGGCGTCCTGAGCGACGGTTTACTTGTTTTACTCGGATAAGGTGGTTTTAAAATAAAGTATTTTTCTATGTAACAGTGGGTGAACGTGTTCGGGATGTTATGTCTGGCGGCCCACCATACCTTGTTCATGAACGACTGTGGCAAAGACAACATCACATGCTGGTAAGTTAAGTTACGGACCATTATTACAATTTTTTTGAAGTGAAACATCTTTAGAATCGTTATGATCTCAAACTTGATGAAACGAAAAAGCGAGTCCATAGAGATCCAAACACGTAAATGTATAGGATTCAGTCAGCGAGAGAATGAGATAAAGGATATAGGGTATGGCATGAAGGATAAGGAAGTATCGTTTCTGACATGCGTACTTTGTACGCACGCCCTTTTTTTATTGATGGGCTATGGTCAACACACGCCTTCGTTCCTTCCGGGGTGACGAAAGGGCGCAGCGCGACTTCATAACCCACCGTATTGCCTCACGTTCGCCATTGAGCCAACCAACGATACCGAGTTCCGTGTCGTTTGTTGCCAGCCCGGAGCGGCGGGACGGGCCCTTACCACCTACAACTTTTTCTGTATTACATTTAATTTCTCGTTGTACCTGGTTCCAGAGGGGCAATTCTCACTCATATACAGAATAATCAAAATATACGGAGCCCATTATTAATTCCTTTTGATATTTAATAATAATATATTTCAGACAATAATCTATTTTTGTTTTTCATATGTTAGTATGATAGTAACAGAAAGAATAATCATTTAAATTACATATGTTAGTAGTTTACTCTGCCTGAAACTGCACACATCGGCAGGTGGGGATAGCCACAGGCTTAGCTTAATGTAAACCTATAGCCAACCTCATTCGCCATTTTTGGAATGAGCAGTCAAGACGCGCTGCCATTGCGCTCAGAATGATACTGCCGCTACTCCGTAGTGAGGATGCTTTTTTCGCATGATTGCCCGAAAGTCGTCTGTACGCGCTTTTGCAAACATCCTCGAAGCGCTACACCGCCACGGAAGGCCCAACAACATTCTAAATGTGTTATTATATTGGATACGAAGGGCCCTGTAAACTCGCTGTATGCAACTCACCCACAGGCCGCTCGAATAAAAAGATTGGCAGTAGGCTTTATAAAGTGTAATTTTCACATCACTACTGCATCTTACGAACTTAGGGGCAGTCATATTAGCCCTCCCAGCCTAAATAGAGTTCGTTCTGATTATAATCATCATTTCAAGTGACTTAAGTTCCACAGTTGGGCTCGAGCCTCCTATCCAGTGGGAGTGAAATTGATATACCATGCTGATCAGACCGTTTGGTATAGGCTTTTATCGTTTTTTCCATCTCTTGTATAGATGTTATCTGCACCTCATATTCTTTACTCGTCTTTGACGACCCCCAACAAGCAAAACAAGGCGGGTTGTGAATTGTATTCTTATTCCGTTAACATACCCCCCTCTCTTGTCCGTGGATATGCAAGAGAAGGAAAACTTGAAACAAAACCCTATTCGTACGATCAGCGTGGTGTAGTAGGTCAATTTCACTTCTATAGTGGAGGAGGCCCGAGTCCAGCAGTGGAACGTATGTGGGCTGAGATGATGAATCTACAAAATAATATAAATGTTTACAGGAAATGCAGCGACGCAATATGATGGGTGATGGATTTGGTCGTGTGCTACCTCCTATGCCGGTCCCTGTGGCGTTATCACCTACAGCAGTGCTCGCGGTAATTTTGTTTGAATATATATATCGCTACATATTATAAAACAAAGTCGGTTTCCCACACATAGGGACGGACAGACGTCTGTTCCTATTATTATTCCCTATTATGTTAATTACCTATAAGTATTGAAATACCTACCTTTTTATTGTGCATGTGTGGCACCTTTACAAATTGTGCAACTAATCTAGTTTATTTTTCATAATAATGCTTATTAAGGTTATATATGTAGTTGTAACAATTCTTGGTTGTCCAAATGAATAAATAAATAACTATTTTGAAGTGCCAATGGGCAGGCCACATTTTTTTTTTATAGCCTTTGGTGGCAAATGAGCGAATAGTACACCTGATGGTAAATGTTGCTGCCGCTCCTGGACTTTGCATGGCCGCTACGTACCATGAAGAAAGTGAAGGGAGTGTGAATGCGTGCAATGAGGTTTGGTGATACTAAAGGCATCACTAAAACCCACCACACGCAAACACACCCAGAGAGTTGGGCTTCCGGCTGTCGCGCACCGAATGAAGCGCAGTAACAAATTGCTACTACTCGGGCGTCCATTTTCTGCGAGAGTGCGGTACTACCCCGGACGGACCGGCCCGCGGCTGTAGACAAACAACTGTCAACAGTGTGGTCCTACCACTACCAAATCGCTCGACCAACCGACAACCGCTAGAAGAAAGGTTCTCGAGTGGCGACCATGTATAGGACGACGCAGTCTAGGATGCCAACTGGACCGACGACCTGGTGAAAATTACTGGGCGTCGTTGGATGCAGGTGGCACAGGATCGCACTTTGTGGCGGACCATGAGGGAGGCCTACGTCCGGCAGTGGGCGGCGATAGGCTGAAATGATGATGTTGATATGAGGTGGTAATTGGTTACCATTTCATCATCATCTCAGCCCATATACCTCCCACTGTTGGGCTCGGGTCTCCACCGCTATGGAAGGGAAATTGACCTACTATACCACACTGGTCAGACGTGTTGGCATAGGGTTTTGTTTCGAGTTTTCCTTATCTGGCATATTATATCCCTTAGTCGTTTACATGTCTGTAACTCATTAACGAATCGATATTTTTCCTTCAAATTTTTTTTCATGCGTTCCTACTACCATTGCCTATCTCCCATTTGAGCAGTAGCCCCATAATTTGAGTATATATTTTTTTGTCTCGATGAAACTACATCTCTCGCATTTGTATAACGACTGACAAATGTCACTCAGATACAACGTCAACGAAGCCGAAATTAACCGACTGCCTCTTTCCAAATATCGATGTGCAATATTTATTGCCGTGTACTGTACGCCATTGTGAAAACCATTTTTATATCTTGGAGCAAATTTTGGAAAAGATGTACTCATTTAATTCAATTATTTCTAGTTTCCCGATGAATTGGAACAAGATTATGGTGGTGCGACTCAACAGCCAATGATTCTGTAAGTAACATCTATTTCACCAAATACTAAAACTGTACTATACAGACTTCTAGGTATATGTCATTGCCATATTTAGGCGGTAAAAAAATGGATATAATCACACTCCTACTAATATTATAAACGCGAAAGTTTGTGAGTATGTACGTGAGGATGTTTGTTGTTCTTTCAAACAAAAACTACTGAATGGATTTTGATGAAACTTCACAATAATATAACTTACATATCAGAATAACACATAAGCTATAATTTATTTCGATATTCCCACGGGAAGGGGTAAATATGTGGATAAAACCGCAGGGCCCTGCTAGAATGACCGACGTTCTCTCCGAGGGAGGGACATCGCTCGATGGGAGGGTACCTCTCAAGGGGGGATTCCGTCGGGCCGACCACTGACGTCAAGTCACCCTGCTCCGGTGGTCGGCCCAACGCCGAAGGCGACGTGTCACGGGTGGGTTACGGGTGTGCGTGCTTACGCCCCTCTGTCGCCCCGGACGGAGTGGTGCGAGCAATGCGCCGACCGTATCCCAACCCCAAAAAAAGGGCGCTGCTAAAATGTTATATATTTCATGCACTCCGCACAAAAGAATAAAGCCTTGTATTAATGAAAATATATCACCCAAATTCGGAGCTGTAAATTTTGGATCGCATAAATGGGGAACCGAACTCGTAACACTCTATACGGGTACTTAGACTACTCGCCCTATCTTTACAATCATAATAAAACAAAATTTTAACAAAAACCGAATTAAAAAATAATGTAATGAACCAAACACACATTATTGAGGATACCCCAATTCTTCTGATCAGGTCCTTAATAAATAGGACCATAAGAGAAACCGCTAATTGCTTGGGATTGGCTCAATATGTACTCTTGTTAGCCATCATCGTCATCATTTCAGCTTATATATGTTCTACGGTTGGCAGGAGGCTCGAGCAGCCTCCTCCACAATAGGAGGGAAATTGACCTTACTATACCATGCTGGTCATACAGGTTGTTATAGGGTTTTAATTCAAGTTTTCCTTCTCTTTCATAGATGTTATATGTGTATTATATCCCTTAGTTGTCCTTCACGACATCCACGGGTAAGATAGTGGTGAATTGTATTCTTACTCCGGTACCACATGGATATTAACATTTAATTTGTCGATAAATTAACATTAATTTGCACTCGTTAATTCAAATATTTTTTGAAGCGAGATAGATGCGTCACAAGTCGAATGCTTAAGACGATATTGCTTCTCTATCGCTTGTTCCGCGCTCTCGCTTGCACGCTCGGCTTAGGCGGAACGTGACAATGAACTATGATGTTTACGCGAGTATTACACATTGTAAATAAAACTACGGATTTTATCGCGTTTGTTTTTGATTTTTGTGTTTTTTGATCCCAATAGCCTCTCGTACCATTCTAGGCAGGTATTGGTGTCCGTTTGCGAGGATTTATGGTTACTAACCATAAACAATATAATCTTTTCATAAAAAATCATTTTCTTTTTTACACTGGCAATAAATTTGTATCATAATGTCGGTCAATATTTAATAACTAATTTTCTGTATCGGGTAGATAATTATAAATTTTCTGTAATAACAATGACTTGTAGGACGTGAGACATCTTAATCCGCCCCTGACCATGAACGCTGCAAAGTGTTCGAAACGTCAGGCAATCAAAAATCAAATACAAACGCGATAAAATCCGTAGTTTTAGTTACAATGAGTCATGTTTTTTCGTGCGTTCAGTCGGCGTTCATCGAAATTATAAGACGTTACCACATCAAAAATTGAGAACCTCATCTTTTTTTTGAAGTATGTTTTTACAGTGTATTTTTTATAATATTTCAGTGATCGTCAGCACATACATCATCATCATATGCATCACTTCCTACAGATGCATCCGCCGCCGCATCTGCATATCTCTATACAGCCTGCATTCGTGCCAGATACGAGACAAGTAAATACATTTTATATAACAACTACTGACCCGCCCTCGCTTCGGTTTCGGCCGATATGCTCCCGCATATTAAATATCCAATATCTCCTAAGATATTGCGATATTGTGCAGTCCATGAATACGAATATACATTCCGGTTCGGGATTTTCTAAGAATTTTCGAAGAAGGAATTTTTGTATGACAAAAAATAAGTACTCCTTACATAGACAGTACCTGGTAGTAAAGTCTTATCAAAATCGATCGAGCGGTTTTGAAGACTACCCGGAGCAAACAGTAAAAATTAAACCGCTATTAGGTAGATATCGTTCAAATAATGTTGTGAGCATGAAAAATCTTACCATTTTAACTTTAAAAATGTAGATTCGTTCGCGTATCATGGGAATAACCAATAGATAATTGAATCAACATTATATTGTCGCCATATCATCTAGCATACATCCCGCTATTTGGTCGACCCGCCTCTAAAGCGTGAGGGAAATTTACCTATTACACTGTGCTTGTAGAAAGAGATGGTATATTTCAAACTTTCCCTTAACTTGAAATGTAAAAATACCTTTCTCCATTTTCTTTATTGTATACTAGCTGACCCAACCGATGTTCTGTTGACCACTAGAAATAGTAAAGGAATTCTTCTTGAAATCTATCGCAGCGCCACCTTCCGGTTCAGTGATTTCAAAAATTTGTGTCAAAGAGTCTACGCCTTAAATGTGACGTGTTGATGTTACGTAGGCGTCTAGGTCATCGCCCGCCTTCATACTATTAACTTATAATATCGGTGTGTTAGGTTTGTTTGGTTTATAATATCTTATCTTCTGGGACGTCAACAGTCCATTCGCATCGACGATACTTCGTCTGATTGGTGTGATATGGACTCTGGCGTTCCCCAAGGCGGCATACTTTCTCCTCTTCTTTTCTCTCTTTTTATAAACTTCATAACCTCCGAACTTCAGTGTACGTATCATTTGTACGCCGATGACCTGCAATTGTATTCCCATGCCAAGCTGAACGATCTCCACTCAGCAATTACTTCCATAAACTGTGACCTAGCAGCTATAAGCACTTGGGCTGCGAGGTTTGGCTTGGGAGTGAATATAGATAAGTGCCAATGTATCATTATCGGCAGTCCCCGCATCATCAGCAGAGTCGACGTATATAATTTGCCAGCAGTCATCTATAATGGAAGCGTGATACCTTATAGTAACCAAGTAAAAAATCTAGGCCTTTTTCTAGACTCGACAATGGAATGGCAAACGCAGGTCGCTAACGTATCTAAGAAGGTAACAGGAACACTCCGTTCTCTATACCGTTTCAAAAACTTTCTCCCTGACGCAAACAAAGCATCGCTGGTTCAAACCTTAGTCCTTCCTATCATCGATTATGCTGATGTGTGCTACCTCGACCTGAATGCAGATCTGCTCAATAAGCTGGACCGACTTCTCAACAATTGCATTCGATTCGTTTTTAACCTTCGCAAATACGACCATGTAACCACATTTCGCTCTCGTCTCAATTGGTTGCCAATTAGACAAAGACGGAGCTTGCGAACTCTTTCTTTACTCTATTCAATTCTTAACTCTCCTAATGCCCCTTCCTATTTAAAACCAAAGTTTCAATTTCTTTTCACCACTCATGACCGTGCTCTTCGTTCCTCAAAAAATCTTCTTCTACATTGTCCCTCTCACTCTTCTGGTCTGGTGCATTCCTCTTTTGATATCCAGGCTATTCTTCTGTGGAATGCATTACCTCTAGACATCAGAATGGCTGCTAGTCGTGACATTTTCAAGGCTAAAGTTAAACGACTTTACTTAGATTTTCTGGCGGAGTCAACTCATCTGTGACGGCTCACATCCTTTTTATGTATGTATGTATACTTATGTATATATGTATTTTTATAGTATATATGTATTTATACAGTGTATATGTATTCATATTTATATATTTGTATCATTTGGTAATTATATATAAATTCTGATCTTCAACTATCTCTATTGCACCTGCCTTGTATTATTTCTGCTCCACCCTCGGTCGACTGGTAGAGAATGCCTAAGGCATTAAGTCCGCCGTGTACCTTTGTTTGTGCAAAAGCTTTAAAATAAAATAAATAAATAAATAAATAAACTCTTGTAGGTAAAAAGTAAAATAAGTACAGAATTTGACTGCACAGATGAGGTAGTGTTTAAGATACCGTCCTACCGTGTCAGTGTCACGGGTTCGAATCTCACGCAGGACAACATGTGCGATCAATAAATTGTTGTACTGAGTTTGGATGTAATTTCTGTCCGTTAATTCTATTTGTGAAGTCTTCTACAATACAAAGATTATTAACTTAAAGATAAAACAGAAGCTAGATATCTACCTATTTTTAATAAAAAGATGGACCACCTTTTTCGTGAAAGTTGCCATAAAGGTAGATATCCCATATCGATAAACGGAGTAATCCAGATAGGTAATAGGTATGTGGTATTAACATTCTGAAATTAACAATTGCTTCACTGCAATTCACACATTTTTAATACAGCACATCGCACCAACACACCGAAGCGGGAAAAAGCCATATTTCAATCGCTTTAAATCGCGGACTTTTAATACGCGAAAAAGTGGTAAGGAGATAATAACGCCAACCGCGCACCTAGACTGGACATCCCAGTAGAACTAAAATAATTAAATAAAAACGAATAATTCAATTTTAAAAACCTATATCTTTTATAGGCAATAAGGGCTGTCCACACATATTTCACCATTTTTTTTTTTTGGAGGTGGGTTGTAGTCGGCGCGCTCCCCGCACCACTCCGTCCGTGGCGACAAAGGGGCGTAAGCACGCACACCCACAACCCACCCACGATGCACGTCGCCCTCGTCGTTGGGCCGACCACCGGAGCAGGGTGACTTGACGTCAGTGGTCGGCCCGACAGAATATCCTCTATTTGGGGTATCCTCCCATCAACCAACATCCCCCCTCGGGGAGAACGTCGGTCATTCCTCACGCGGTCGGCCTCTCAGCGGGTGACGTACTATCCCTGGTCAGGTTACCTGCGGCCTCGGCTAGGGCGGCATGAGGCGCAGGTATTCGCGTCTACGCCACCCCAGTCGCCGGCAGCGGATCGCCTCATCGAGGCTGCGCGCCTCGCGCAGGCGATCCGCGCCTCCGCACCAATCCCTATCTTGTCTGTGGATGTCGTAAAAGACGACTATGGGATATAATATGCACATAACATCAGTGCAAGAGAAGGAAAACTCGAAATGAAACCCTCTACCAACATGTCTGACCAGCATGGTATAGTAGGTCAAATTCCCTCCCAGTATGGAGGAGGGGCGAGACCAACAGTGAGATGTATATGGGCTGCGATGATGATGATGGTCCATCTTGCGTCTCAGCTGAGAACCGAATTAAACTATGAAAAATCGTACGAAATTTATTCACAGTGCGTACTAAGTGCAATTTCGATCGCAGAATATAAAACGCGAGAATTAAAAAAAAATACCTCATTGTGAAGTGTCGCAGTGCGGACAGGCCCTAAGCGAGCGAACGTCGTCGAGCGGCTCATTTGACCTTGTTCGTGGGCTTGCCCACATGCCTACATGTATACAGAGACGAAATTCATTTTCGTTAAAAAATTACAGTTTCGGTTTTATTGTTTTATTTTGCCTACAAGATATAGGTAATTATTTCATTTATTTCCCTTTTTCTTAATACACCTCTGTGTCGGTATTTCTTTCAATAGCTATGGCCACGCCCCTTCGTTCCAGCTGATTTTAAGGCGAAGTTTGTCTTGCTTATGCAAACGTAATCATTGATTTATTCAATTTCTAATGAACATTTAACAAAGTACGAATATGTTACACATTAAGTATCGCTGACTTTATACATTTCAATCAGATTTACACGAAAAAGCGATGATAAAATTAAAAACTTTACATGTCACTAATTCATTAACGAATCGTTATTTTTCCTTCAAATTTTTTTATGGGGTCCTACCACCATTGCCTAACTCCCATTTGACCAGTTGCCCCATAACCTGATACACTCTGTATATCATGTATATACTAGCTGACTCAACAGATGTTGTTCTGTTCAAATAAAATAAAAGGAGTTCCCCTTGAAATCGACAGTAGCGCCACCTGCCGGGTCCAATTGTGAATCTAAATCATTTTCGAATCTCCTTGAACATGCACAAAAAATTTCATCAACATCGGTCCAGCCGTTTAGGAGGAGTTCAGTGACATACACATGTACACAAGACGTATATATATATATATATAAAGATGTAATTTGTATTTTAAGGGCGCTGGTATGGTAGCGGCAGCGTTGGTACGCGCCGCTGAGGCAGAGGAGGCTCGTGCTTGGCGTGGCCGCGGCGCCTCCCTGGCAGTCATCGAACGCAACACTTACCGTCACGCGTACAGACCAGCGGCTCATCACTTAGACGACAAGTGCACCATATGCCTATCGATTTTCGAGATCAACTCGGACTGCAGGTATAATTTTTGAAGTAAAACATCTTTAGTCGCGACTAAACTGTTAGAATAGACTGTTTTGGACAACGATGGATGGGTAATATTGAACTGTGATGTATCCATTAGCGGAAAGGCATAGGGTAATAAGTTTTTTACATAATGATTTCTGGTGTTTACGTGAGTATTATACATAAAACTTTACGGATTTTATCGCGTTTATATTTGATTTATGATTGCGCGACGTTTCAAATACTTTACAGCATCCATGGTCACGGGCGGACCATGAATGATGTAAAGTGACCATGCCTAGTCCGCCCTTGACCATGTTTTATTTACAAGTTTTTTACATATAATTTTGAGTTATGTTTAAAAAAAATATCCATGTGATGATGGAAGAAGAATAAACTTCACCACTATCTTGCCCGTGGATGTCGTAAAAGACGACTAAGGGCTATACGCATATAATATCTATGCAAGAAAAGGAAAACACGAAATAAAACCTAAAGAATTATCCTTTAAAATATCTAAAGAATTATCATCAATAGACATTGAGTTGAGGAAGATTCATATGTATATTTGTATATTTTAAGTTAATAAATGCTGCAAAGTCAAAGATTTGTAACATAGTGGTAAAAACATATTTTTTGCGCATACATTGCAAATGCTGACCTTTTGAGTCAAATCAAAATAATGTACTACGAAATTGTATGCCTTAGATCTACAAAAAAACCCGCAATTTTATACTACGTTTATCTCCTAAAGACAATTCATTGTGACTATTTTTATCTTTTATATACCAACAGTAATACCGCGGACTTACGCGATAGGTGGGACCGAGCGATAATCGCGTAAGTCGTAATAAAATATGTACAAAAAATGTTTATTTGGAACTTATTCAAAGAAGTTTTAAATAATGTTATTAATTAAATATTAAATGAAAAATAATTTACATTTTCTGAATAAAAAAAGTTAAACTAAGGTGGAGCGCTTAAATAAAAAACCGCGTATCTTTGAATTTGCGTAAAACGGATAGCGTAAGTCGGGGTAGGTATTACTGTATTACAATAAATAATTTACAAAGCTATTTCCAACAATACAGTATTATGCCTTATCTAATTAAATATTTTAAATCAAACAAATTACGCATTTACAAGGAGACACTCAGACGTGTGGGTCGGGGATTTCCATGATTTTTGGGTGAGGTGGTAGAGGGACCCGAGCAAGGGCGTACCCAGGATTTCAGATAGGAGGGGGCAGCTCATATGATGGTCATGATGGTCGGTCGGGTATATTGAAACAAGAAATCATGAAAATTGACTTTTATTATATATATATATATATTAATTTAACAGTAATCTTCTCGGATTTGCCGAAAATTTGTCTATGACAGTCTTGAATAAACTCACTGTTTTCTTTTAAATAATTACGATGTACGCTCATCAGACATAAACCCGTAAGCCTTTCTTCACCCATGGTGCTTCTAAGCCACGTTTTAACTCTTCGAAGCGTACTGAAGGACCGTTCTACGGTCGCCGTGGTGCATGGGATAGTGCTTAAAATAATCAATGCCTTTCTGACAGCAGGGTAAAAAATGTTGGCTTCGTTGAACAGATCAACTACTTCTATGTCCCTTAATTGATTATCTGATAAAGCATTCTTCACCCATAAATTATGCCAAAGGTTCAGTTCTCCGGTGATATCCAGGTTATAAAATTCTTGGAATGATTCTGCGTTCTTGTGTAAGTCTGTAATGCTGGTTTTGGTCATATACAAGGGATGTAGCTTACTTAAAGCAAACGCCGGAGTATTTTCTTGGGAGAATCGAATATTCAACGATGAAATGAGTGAATCAATGTATGGTATTATCAGTGAACGCCGCCAATATTCGTTATCATTGTCTGATGACGGGTTACTTCTATGTGTTTGCTTGTGAGCAAGACGTGGAACCGAAATTTCTATGTTCAAATCCATTGCAACAGATCGCGCTTTTTGAAGCATTTCATTACTTATTTTATCAGGAAACTCGCGGTCATTTCTGAGAATGTCCTTGATATTTTTGATGTGTGCCCCCACCGAAATCATATCGATCGATTTAGCTTGCAGTGCGTTAACTACTGTTTCTAAAACTGCTGAATATTTGGCTATTGTTTGTAGAGCAACAATAAACACTGGTTTTGTAACAGCTGAATGCAACTGATATGCAGATTTTCTGGTGGCATAATTTCCCTCTACAGATAACGTTTCTAGAGATTTCACAAGCTCTGGGAAATGTTGAGAAAACTTTCTGATTGATTTATATTTTTCGGACCATCGTCTAACACAATCGTGATAGGTTTGGAGCGTAGTTTCGACGAGTAGTCGATTCTCTGAAAAACGTTATAACATCCTTTACAGTGGCGACAGTATTTCTAATTTCTGGCATTGCGTTCGCATCATTCACAACAAGGTTGAGTTTGCGACTTGAGCAATGAAAATATAAAGCACGAGGATATTTTTTTCTCAAAATGGCTTGTACGCCACCCTCTTTCCCTGCCATTGTAGAACAGCCATCGAATCCAAACCCTACGCAATCTTCGGTTGGGAGATTAGAACTAATCAAGAAATTGTCAATTGCTTCGGCAATTGCTGAAGCATTTTGTGCTTTTAGTTCAACGAACCCTACAAATTCTTCTCTGATTCTCCTTTTGCTTTCGTCGTAGAACCGCACGCCTATTGATAGCTGTTCTTTCCCAGCTACGTCTGCTGTTTCATCAGCTAAGACTCCGTAAGCCACGGTCTTCTGAACCTCACTTATTATATTCTCCTTAATAACTTCGCCACATAAATTAATCAATTCGTTTTGTATTTTTGGCGATGTGTAAACTGCATTGCGACGGCCCTTTTCCAGGTGACTCTTTAATTTGTCGTCCCCTGAATTGATTCTCAACTTCAACAAATCTAATAAAACACCCTCATCTGCTTGTTTTACCCTAAGAGGCATACCATGTGTACCGCAAAATACTATACAAGAAATAATTGATGACAATATTTGTCTGTTTTCATCGATTGCTTTTTGGTGTCCACTTTGCAGTTGAATGTCTACAGGAACATTTTCAAGAAAATTTTTTGCAGCGTTTGTCGCTGTTAGGTGAAGGTTAGTCGTTGCATGCTTTCGGCAGTCTTCATGCATATTTTTGAACTTTATATATGGCCTGACCATAAATGGTCCCAAAATTCCTTTCACAGTGCTGATGGGCGGAGTGAACAAAACACAATGCTTACAAAGAGCGCCTTTTAGTCGCTTGGAATATACTAGCCATGGTGCATATTGATCCAACCAAGCATGATTAAATTTTCTTTTCAAATGGCTTGCATCACTTTCAAAATCATAATTTCTGGGCGGAATCCAAGGATTTTGTAACAACTCCCTTTTTTTTTCCGTCGATAGCTGAGTAGCCAACCCAACATAACGACCCAGATCATTCTCATGATAGCCATCGTCCACAGGATCTACGTTGACGCCATAAGTTTGTTGGGATGTCGATGGAGAAGAATAGTCGGAAACAGATATATTTACAGGTTCTGCTGGAGAATGTGACGCTTGTCCAATGTTAGCATGCAATGATCTTGGCATTACATGAGTTTTATCACGGTTGTTATTTTCATCGCTTCCACTGCTACTTTCCCGACCTTTTTTTCTTTTTTCGCGTGTTGTCCCTAAAAAAAGGATACACAAACATAATTACTCTTACGGTGTTTAGGGATAGAACGAAAAAAAAATTAATATACCACGTTTTTAAAACGGACTAAAAAGTATAAAATAATATTTTCTAATGCCATATAAATTGACCTAAGCATTTTTAATTTATAACAGTTACAGAAATTCTTGATAAATTTAAAACGAAAAACGTGGGGCGCATGAAATAGATAGATACCTAAATTACAAATTTTATTCTACTGCAAATATATATGCATAAAAAGTAGCAGTCAATGAGAAAGCTCATCTAACATGAGGTTTCTCAACGACTGCTACTTTTTACACTTTTTATCATTACCTATCTTATTTTTTTTTCTTGCGCCCCACATGTTTCGTTATACTTTTTAGTCCCGTTTTAAAAACGTGGTATATTAAAAAAAAAATATTTTTTATTTTCTGCTTTTTAGTCATAAAAAATGTGTAATGTTTTTTAAACTTTCAAACAAACAAACAAACGAACAAACATCCACTTCTGATCTACAGTCAAAATTTCAAGTCTCTAGCTCATCGGGAAGTTAGTTTAAAATCAATTGCAAGATTTGTACGGAACAGACAAACAAACAAACAGACAAGAAAACAATCTAATATTGTATTGTTATCCACTTCTGACCTACAGTCAAAATTTTAAGTCTCTAGCCCATCGGGAGATCGGGAAGTTAGTTTAAAATCAATTGCCAGATTAGTACCGAACAGACAAACAGACAGACAAGAAAGCGACCAAATAAAAACGTGGTAATAAATAAAGATCAAGATACCTATAAAAACATCACATTCAAATATCATTTACTTCCTATACACTTACAAGAGAGCCCCCCTTAAACAAATCAAATAATCATATTAGGTACATATGTGTTTTGTTTTAACTCACCTCTTTCAAAGAATTTCCTGATATCCATTTGACGGAGTAATATTTCCAGTTGTTGCGCAGTAAACGTAAATCTCGTGTCGCCGCAACTAAACTATAAGACACTATTATGGCGCATGAAATATTTGCTCGTATTAAACTCCGAACTGAATTGAATTGTATTTGAAATTTCGAACTGAATTGCCTTGCTCTGCCTCACGATCCCGCCTATATATTCAAATATTCTCGCTCCCGAAATACGTAGAAAATACTAGACTCTGTTTCCATCCTTGTCTCATACTTGCTATCACTGTATTTACTTTCCAGAATAGTCCATGCTAGAACGTTCTTCGTGGTATTGCTGTTCAATACAAGATGTCGCTATTGACCGTATATTATAAAATAAATTGATGCTATTTCTCTTTACTGGAAAAAGTACTGTCGAGTGTCGTCAGTAACTAGATAGCGCTAGCGCTAGATGTTGTTTTCTCCAAATTATATTCGGCTTTAATCCTAGATGGCTCTGATTATCACGTCGCGAGCGGAAACTACGAGATGCGACGGTTTCGCGGGAGATTTAAATTATATTGCGTCGCTAACAGTAAGTTCGATATATATATATATATATATATATATATATCGATCGTTAGATATATATATATATCGATATAGTAATATCGAATGTTATAGAATATTTAAATATAGATAAAAAATATTAAATCAAAATATCTGACTGAAAAGATGTTTTGTTTCCAACACTTCATTTTGCGCAGAGTAGGTAACACGTTTTTAATTCCCACTTGCCAGGAAAATTGACGTTTATTTTATCTTCTTCAGCTGTCCCCCCTGCCCCTACCTGGGTACGCCCATGGACCCGAGGGTATCACAACTACCAGATATTAGGGTCAACTGGGCCCTCATTAAAAAGATATTAAGGGTCAAAGTTGGATGGGTAATTTATGTACTGGAGAAATTCGAAATCGAACCGCAAGCCAATGGTAGCCTAGGTAATGCGCTCGACTGCGGATCTACGGTCTCGGGTTCGAGACCCGACGACTTATTTTTTTTTTAATTATCACAATATTATGTAAAATATGTTTTTTTCATAATTTTACGTAGAATTATAAATTATTTTGCTTTTTTTCACGATCTCTCATTTTCTCGCTCTCTCCCATGTATCAACTCTTCAATATGAAAATTGAGGTGTTACGGAACGAAAATAAATAATTATAAAATTGTGAAAAATCAATACAGTATAATCTCACTAATCCGGCACTTCAATAGATCGGCACGTCCAATAATCCGGCGCCCTCCGCCCACGTCTCCCTCGCCCCTCTATACCTGTGCGCATCGGTCGCTCTCGCTGGCCGCTGCGTCGTCGACTAGTAGTCTATCCTCAAAACTCAATTAAGGATTTTTTTAAAACTAGTTAATTACATATGTGTTAATTTAATACATTAAATACATTTATTCCCTCTATGAAATGCTTTATTTTATTCATTACCTATGACTTTTTCACTATAATCCAGTAATCCGAACATACCAATAATCCGGCACCCTCCGGTTTTTAATAGTGCCGGATTAGTGATATTACACTGTATTTATATTTATCGTATAAATGTACATTTTTCATACATTCTTATTATCCTTACAAATTTTTGGATGGAATTCCTCGTAAAAGCACACAAAACAGACATTGTCTACACCGGCTACATTTTATCGCTGCGTGAATCCCCTCCGAGAATGAGCGGAAAAAACGAGATCGTGAAAAAAGGAAAATAATTTATAATTTTGTGTAAAATTATGAAAAAAAAACTAATTTTACACAATATTGTGATAATTTAAAAAAAAATCGTCGAGTCTCGAACCCGAGACCATAGATTTCACAGGCGAGCGACCTTACCACGAGGCTACCACCACCTTGCGATTCATTTGCGAATTTTTCTACTACCTACGAGTAAATTACATCCAACTTTGACGCTTAAAATCTTTTTAACAAGGGCCCAGTTGACCCTAATATCTGGTAGTTGTGATACCCTCGGGCCCCCTCTACCACCCCACCAAAAGTCATGGAAATCCCCGACCCACACGTCTGAGTGTCTCCTTGTTAGTGTAGATCAAACTTGTCCTGTATAGCATATCATTGAAATTAATATCTTGGCAGATATCAAAGATTTAAAATATGGGGGTAAAACTCCCGAAACTCAAGTAGCGACTACTTTTATATAAAATGAAATTGCTATGAAATCTATTTAATTGAGATTTGGTTGTTACTGTGACTTCAGGAGGTTACCATGCATGCATCTGTTTCACATGGAGTGTGTGGACCAGTGGCTGAGTACAAACAAACACTGTCCTATATGCCGTGTAGACATTGAAACACATCTCAACAAGGATGCAACATTCTAAAAATCATCAGGTAACTACTAATTACTATATTTATATTATTTTCTGTGTGGTGATGGAGTAAGAATATAATTCACCACCCCCTATCTTGGCAGTGTGTTGTAAAGGATTGGAGATATGCCGACTAGTCGACTAATAGATCGATTAGTCGAATTTTATTTAGGTATACAAACAAAGTAAGAACTTGTAATTAAAATACTTGTGTCGTAATCGGCAATTTTTACATCATTTACTCTGAGTTCTTTTTAAATCTGTCAAAAGGAATGAATTTATTTCATGCTAGCATGAAGTCCTATTAAAATATGCAAGCTCTTCACACAAATGTAATTATTTATTATAAAGTGTTGTTGTATTATTATATTACACTTGTTATATTATTTCACTGCCATCTTCTGCTTGCTTAACTACATTTCACTAGATAGTAATGATAACCTTGCTTAAGGAAACTAGTCTATAAAAAGTCTAAATTTAAAAATATAAAAAAGAAATACAAACATCTGAATTGAGAATCTCCTCCTTTTTTAGAAGTCGGTAAAAAAAAGATAATTTCTTTGTTGGTTTGGTAAAATAATTTATTAACATAATATTTACAAGCAATTTGTTGTTGCTATTAACTGTATATTTTCCCTCACTTCAAAATTTTACTATTTTTTTCAATTTCTGGTTCATTTTTTAATTTTTCTTCTAGATGAGGTGAGCTTGCAATGGCTTGTTGCTGCAGCTCTAAGCTTTCCTGCTGGAGTTCATGAGTGAGCTGTTTCTGTGTGTTGCACGTCCTGCAAACACACCATCACTAATGTACATATACACAATATGAAATAAGGATAAAATATATTGTTTATAAAATCCCTTTTGTTATTATATCTTTTATCACAATGTTAGAAGTTAAAGGAGTGACTATTGTTATTTAGAATATTATTATGCACATATAAATACCATGTAATAAAATATATTAAAGAAAGCAAATTGTTAATTTTGAGCACTTTTAACAAGTATAGGAAAAATGGGATATCTAAATATTTGTCATAAAAAAATTGCTTTAATACATTTTTTATTTATATTATATCTTTAATTTTACCTGCACGCATGGTCTATTCTTTCACAAATGGCATCTGATGCGGCAATATTGCCAGATAAGTAAGATATCTCTGCGGCAACTGTTGCTAATTTTTCAGCATAATCCATATAACCTGAGGAAGTTAATATTACAGGCAATCGTTTTAAAAACTGAACATATATTTCGCAGTATCTTTCATTTGTGATATATTATTAATAACTTTCTACATAAACAGGCTAATTATGACAAAAACATTGACCAAATACAACATGATTTCTAAACCTTAGTCTCATTCAACCAACTAATAATAATAGCAAAATAGATACGAAACATGTAATCTATTGAAGAATTTAAAAAAATAACACTGCCAGAATGGAACATGTTACGGAAATCTATAAATATCTCACAGTAGCTGACAGTGCAATAGGTTTTAATGAATATGTTACACCTTTATATTCTATACCCTTAAAATGTAAGAGGGATTTCAATGTAATCTTAGAAAGACCAAAGAAATGCTGGAGAAGGTTGGCATTTTGATATTAGTCACACATGAGGAGATCAATAGAGAGAAGAATACAATTCACCACTCCCTATCTTGCCCGTGGATGTCGTAAAAGACGACTATGGAATATAATATGCACATATCATCTGCACAAGAGAGGGAAAACTCGAAATGGAACCCTATGCCAACACGTCTTCACATCGAGGAGATTGTCAGACGGATCGAAGTGCTGGGGTTGAGGGTAGCCCTGGACAAGACGGAGGCCCTCTTGTTCCAATGCCTCCGTACCGCCGGGCCTCCCGCCGGCGCTTCGACCGTAAATAAATTCGGTTACCATCAGCATCCAGGCCCACATGAAGTACTTGGGCCTGGTGCTCGACGGGCATTGGTGGTTCCGGGAGCATTTTCGTCGACTTGTTCCCCGGCTTGTCGGCGCGGCGGCCGCCCTTTCGTGGCTGATGCCGAATGTGGGCGGACCCAACGCTTACGTCCCGACGGCTGTACGCGGGGGTGATACGGTCGATGGCCCTGTACGGCGCACCGGTATGGGCGGGATCCCTGACCGTCCGTCTGAGGGCCCTCTTGTAGCGACCACAGAGGGTCATGGCGACCAGGGCCATACGCGGTTTCCGCATGGCGTTTGTCGGAGACGCGCGCCCGCGGCGGTATGGTCTCGTTGCAGAAGATTACCGCCTGGCGGGTCGTCGCCCGCCGAGACGTCATTGCCCGTTGGGCAGTCCGGCTGGAGATGCCTGTACGGTGTCAGGACCGTCGAGGTCTTCCGGCCGGTGCTGATGGAGTGGTTAGAGCGGACACACGGGGTGCTTTCCTTCCGACTGGTGCAGGTGCTGACGGGGCATGGTTGCTTCGCCAAGTACGCACAAGATCGTCAGGAGGGAGAGCACGCCGTCCTGCCACCACTGCGATTGCGACGAGGACACGGCGCAGCAGACGCTCGAGCAGCATCAGGAACTGGGACGCGGTCGTCGCCTTCTGTGAGGCCGTCATCTCACGGAAGGAGGCGGCGACCGACGTCCTGGGACAGGCGCGCCGTCCTTTCGTCGCCACGGACGGAATGGACCGCGTGCGCACTTACCATAGCCCACCCTTAAAAAAAATGCCAACACATCTTACCAGTGTGGTATAGTAGGTCAAATTACCTCCCACTGTGGAGGAGGCCCGAGTCCAACAGTGGGACGTATGTGGGCTGCGATGAGGAGATCAATAAATACATCCAGCTACCTATATATATATATGTATATATATTACTAACATATTTAAGTAAAAAGTATTCTCTTATGAACTAATTTTTTTATTACATACATATATGGTAATTGTGTTGTAATCTACACTAATATTATAAAGAGGAAAAATCTGTATTTTTGTATGTGTTTTTAAGTTTGTTCATTGTTGATACTATAATAACCTTATCAAAGTAATGATTTAATGAAGATTGATGTCTTTATTTCATGGAAATAGCATATTTACAAACTTGTAGATATACTGTTGTGAAATAAAAATGGAAAAATTGTATACTTACTTAACAAAGTACGCATGTTATGTTTCAGATCACACAAAGAGCCTCTAATAGCAACCAATTGATCCCAGTGATGCGGTGGAGTACCTTCTCCCCACTCTAAGGCTTGTTTAACTAGGCAAATCTCCTTTGTTAGTACATCCCGTAACCTGAATAGAAATGACAAAATACATGGCAGACTGGACTGAATATTTGTCAAGGTATTAGGTAGGTGAATGTGCACAAGATCGAAGAATCATTGCCTTAGTTTGTATAGAAAGGACTTACTTTCAAGTGATTAACTTAGCCTATGAATTAGTAGCTTAGGAAGTGTATGCAGTATGCATATTATGTGATCCATATCTTTCAGTTCGAATTCCTATCCCATACTTTCTATGACTATGCATAGTACAAGTTGAGACCTAATTCTGATAAAGTTTAGTAGATTTAAAGAAAACAGGACATGTTTTTTAGTAGATGTTACTCTAAAAATTGGCATGTGTCTTCGGTGCATTTATGGTTTATATGCCCTCTGGCCACCTACTTTATGTATAACACCATAAGTATTTTCTGCTGAAACAGCTCAACTCCAAATCCAACCGTTATAATAAGTCATAAATAACCCAATATTAGTTGTAATGTTTAGGAAAAGTTATAATAAGGAATACAATTATATATACCTCTCACTGGTGTCCTGTATGGCAACTAATGTTACCGTTAGTAGTTGTGTAGCAGCGTTCACATTTACAGTTGTAGCTTGTCGTATCAAAAAATCATGTTCTAGTTCTTCATTATCCAACATCACATCGAACTGTTTGCGATTGTTATCGCAATATACCGCAGTTATCATTCCTACAGTTGTTACAGGAGCGATACGTCGCATTCCTATTATTGCAACTTTACCATGGATACGGCTAGCAGCTTTTATAAAATGATATAGTCTTTGTTTAAACATTGTATATGATTTGATAACGAAAAGATTAATCTGTTTATTGAAAATTGCTATTTCTACTCCATTGTTGGTTTTTAATGAAATAAGTAGGACTAATTTTGTATTTGTTATTAATAGGGATTTGAGGTTATGTTTAGGTTTGTTTATTTTTTGACATTTCATTCATTTTTTTTTTTATTTATTCGTCCCATACATGGAACAGGCTAAAGTCTTTAGACTATACTGCCAATTCTGACGTTAAATCATAACAAATTATCCAAACAAATACACAATTATTCTTACGTCTTAAAATTTGTTTTACATCATCATTTTTTATACGGAAATAACATCTTTTAGCTAGAAGACTTAAATTTGATTCACACTATTAATTATAAATTTATACAAACATTTAAATGTTGAAGCATTTATAAGCAATTCTTTTATGCATTGCGGGACCTTTCCGGGTTCATCGTAAACTAGAAACTCGTCTATCAGCACAAGGCGCTGAATGCTAAAAGACGGGCATTCGAAAACAATGTGATCTATGGATTGAACAGACTGTGATTGACAATAATGACAATTAGGCGAGTCGGCCATTTTAAGGCGATACAGATGGTAATTTAATTTACAATGACCGAATCTTAAACGACAAATTGTAGAGTAAAATTTTCTGTTTGCAAATGTATTACTTTTGCAAAACCAGGGTTTGGAATTTATTTGAACTCCTAAAGCCATATACCACGCACCTTTATTTTCTTTACGTATGGCGAGAGATAAATTTCTCTCCCATGTCCCGAACATTTGTTTCTTTAAAAGACATACAATATCGGTGAATGGAACTAACACGTTTGGAGCGTGACTAGTACAAGAAATATTATCTGCATACTTTACAATAGTATTTGCCAAGTAGTCTGCCTTTTCATTGCCAATCACACCTTTGTGTGAAGGCACCCAAATAAAACTAACATGAATGTTTAAGTTTGCTAATTCTAGCCATACCTGCTTTATGAAATATATTAAATAGTATTAGCGTCCAATTTGTTATTTGCTAAACATTTTAACACACTCATACTGTCGCTCACTACAGCCCATTTTGTATAACATTGTATATTATGTTTGATGTGTTTCAGCGCACTTAAAATAGCTACAGCTTCAGCAGTGAAAATGCTAGCGTGTTTATCGATTTTGTAACCCACACCTGTTTTAGTAGCAGGTTGATAAATTGCGAAAGATACGGCTTTATCATTTTTGGATCCGTCTGTATAAATAAATTTGTGATCTGACCATAGTTCAAGCATATCACAACTTCTTCTTTGGATGACAAATTATGATCTATTATTATGTTTAATGCTGGGAATTTACTATAGAAAGATCCTTCATAACATGGCAAATGTTCAATAGATTGATAAATGTTACAGTTTTTGAGAAAATCTAGAAAGGCATTAAGATTTTGCAACATATACAAGGAATTAGTGTAGGACATAGTGCGAATTTTTGACAAATTCACTAGTAAGGCGTTATTGGCAACACTGTAAAGTTTAAGAAGGAATCTTTCTTTAAGATATTTAAAATGAATATCGATAGGTGCAATATTGCACTAAATTTGCAATGCATTAATGGGAGTGCTTTTAAATGCCCCAGTTATAAGACGCAAACATTTGTTCTGAATAATATTCAAATTATTTACAGATTTCTTATCTGCTGCAATACAAAAGAAAGCATATTCAAAGTGACTACGTACTAATGATTTATACAATGTTAACAGTATTTTGGGATCTGCTCCCCAGTATGTACCCGATAAGGATTTCAATACATTGAAGGCTTTATTGGCCTTATTCATTATATGCTTTAGATAATTGTTCCATGTCAAGTTGTGTGAAAATATAACACCGAGAAATCTTACTTCAGATAAATTAGTTAAAGGATAATTATTATAATTTATAGTGGATGCACTTAAACAGTTTTTTCCAAATACTACAACTTTAGACTTTGAAGGGTTAACATTAAGATCAAGATAAGAAAAATAGTCATTTAGTTTTTTTAAAGCATCATTGACAATATTAGCGAGTAAAGATAATTTATTACCTGATACATATAAAACTAAATCATCTGCATATTGTAAATTTTTGACATTAATACCCAGTATTAAATTCAAACGGTGTATATATAATATAAATAGCAATGGTGATAAAATTCCCCCTTGACAAACTCCCTTAAATGAGTGTCTAGGGCCATAAATGTGATTATTATATTTAACAAATACTTTCCTGCAGCTTAAAAAAATACTGATCCAGTTTATAAATTTCTCAGGGATACCTATTAGTGACAATTCATGACAAAGTATATCAATATTGATGCTATTAAAAGCACCAGCTATATAAAAAAAAACAGCAATTGTATGTCTATTTTCAATTAGAGCATTATGAATATCCAGTTGTAACTGACAAATACTTTCTCTGGTAGAGTAATTTCTGCGAAAATCAAATTGATTAGAAGGCAATAAATTGTTTTGTTCTACATAGAATTCTAGACGCTGTTTAAGTAATTGTTCAAAGATTTTACCTATGCATGAAGTAAGTGCTATAGGTCTATAGGAATCAGGACATAGTCTAGGTTTATTTGGTTTTAATAAAGGTACTAGACAGTCTTTTTTCCATTCATCAGGTATGATATTATTATTCCAAAGTAAATTTAAGACATTTAAGAAAATAGTTAAACTATTATTGCTTAATTTTTTAATAAAGGCATAAGGTATGCCATCAAGACCAAACGCTGTGTCTCTTCTAGATGATATAGATGTTAATAATTCATTAATTGTAAATGAAGGAAGAAAAAAATTATTACTGATGTTTGTTTTGACTTTAAAAGAAGCTCTATCTCTGTTTGGTACAAAGTCTGGGGTAAACTTTTTGAGAAAATCTGATATCCAATTGTCAGATTCATTATCATTATATATAAATGTTTTATTGTATTTCTTCATAAACTTCCATATATTAGAAATTGGTGTTTGGCGGTTAAATGTATCACATAATGTTTTCCAACTGTTTTGTCTTTCAATTCTTAAAATCTTTTTTTTACATGCTCTGAGTCTCTTGAATTCTATATGTGAGTCTCTTGAATTCTATATCCTCTGACGGATTACGTTTAAATTTTATATAGGCTTCTTTGCAAGCTAAAACAGCATCTGAGCATTTATTATTCCACCATGGGAGAGAAAATCTCTTATGTGAACTTTTACAACCTGTCTGTTTTTTAATTGAAGAAGACATGTTATGATTGGTAATAGATTGGCTTGCTGCCTTATGTAAGATGTTGCAAAATATTAAATAAGAATTTTCAGGTTTTAACAAATCAAGTTTATAGGCTTCCAAAAGCTGCTCTACTATATTACTATAATTATCCCAATTAATATTTCTGTAGTTTTGATAGAATGGCATATGTTGACCATTACAATTAACACTATTACTGCCACTGTTATTATTATTTATAAGAACTTTTATGATTATAGGTAGATGGTAGCTAGTACCGAGGGGGCTGTCAATTACAGACCACTCACATAAAAGTGCTAAGGAAGAAGAGGCAAAGGTTAAATCTAATGCATTTGGGCGCCATGTTAATGTGCCTATAGTTGTAGGTGAACCATCGTTAAGTAAAATTAAATTGTTTTCGTCACATACCTCTAGGAGATCTCGTCCCCGAGGGCTACTAGTACCACAGCCCCAGAGGGTGTGATGGGCCTTAAAATCACCTGCTAATAACAATGGATAAGGAACTGATTTTATTAATGAATTAATTTTGTTTTTAGTAAAAATTGGGTCACAATTTTTAGGACTATACATACTAATAATATTGAATTCTTTGCTGTTTATTCTGATTCTAACACATATATTTTGTAACGTATTGTCAAAGTAAGTATTTACACGTGAGTAATTAATATTCTTATGAATTATAATTGCTACTCCATTATGAGTATTTCCACAATCATTTCGTTCAACAGTGTAATGTTTTATTTTGAAATTTTGATTGGTTTTGAACCATGTTTCTGAAATTACTGCTATATGTATATTGTGTGAATAAAGATAATTTGTAAAAATATATTTATTACTATTGAGGCTTTGGGCGTTCCATTGCATAATATTAAGATAATCCATTAGAGATATTTAAGATAATTTAGTAGGTACTGATGGTTTTTTTGAGTGTCTCACGAATGGAACTTGAGTTAATAGGAACTTCTTTATTAGTTACTATACAAGTTATGGTTTCTATTAAAATATTGACAAAGGTGTCAGATTTCATAAGATTATTAATTTGTGAATCCAATGTGCGTTTTGATAGTGCTGGGAAAGATTTTGTGTCGAATAAGCTGGCGTAAGTTGTAGAGCGTGACTTTATTTTGTTTTCTTCAACTTTATTCTTTTTAATTGGGCAAGACGATGAAATAGAAATGTGGTTACCCTTGCAGTTGGCACATACCGCATTCTTTGTATCAGTTTGACATTTACGGTAATTGTGATTTTCAGTACATATTGAGCATACCTCTGCATTTCGGCAAAACTTAGCTATATGACCATACTTCATACAACGAAGACATTGTTTAACTTGAGGAATATATACACTGACCTCGTGTCTCCATGAATCTAAATGTACATACTGTGGAAGGTTGGTAGCGGCAAAGGTCACTGCCACTGCCTGCGTCGGCTTATAAGTTACACCGTTGTCACCTTTTACTCTTCGCATGAACCTCCTTACTTGAATTACGTTTTTTGAACTGCCAATAAGTGAAAATATTTGTTTGTTTGACATATCTGTTGGAACGGATGTTAGTACCCCAGTAATTTCTGTGTCACCAGCGGGTATAGAAGCTTTTAAGCATAATTGGTCTAATAGTTTTTTATTTTTTATGAACATGTTTGCGTTGTTCGGCAAATCGAAGGTTATTCCCACTTTGTATTTATTAATCGTCTTGAGGTGCTTTACGCCTGACACCCCGTTACTCCCGTAGTCCTTTAGATAGGGACATACGATCTTTGTCATTGAATACATTGTCGTCATTATGAGACAAAAATACTATATATTCCCCTTTTTTCAAGTCCTCCGGGTATTTTCGCGAGTATCCTGGTACTTTGTAGATGGTATACTTATCTTTGGCTAACGGAAACGATGCACCGTTACCGTTATCAAGCGATTCTATCGAGTCCACATCCGAGGCTTCTGAGGCTGCCGACGATATTGGCGGCTCAGAAGCCGCGTTCTCCTTACGCCGCCTTTTTTTTGGCATGATGTTGATATTTTTTTATAGTGTAGACAAACTAAAAATAGCTTTTGTATAGCTCCTGGGATATAAAATCAGCTTTAAATTTCAAAATCCTGAAAAAACGCGCCTTTCTATAACAGGGGTTCCCGCCCTTTTTTTCCAAACGACATTTCATTCAACTTCAGTATTTTTCTTTTTAATATCTGTTCATGACCAGTTCTTAGGTTGAACATATCGTTAACAATTTGTGCAAATCGTGTGCAATTTTCTTCATAACATTTTATTTTAGTATTATATTCCACTTCTTCCTATCGTGTATTAAATTCATAACAGTCCGTCAGTCTCAGCAAATGTAATCATTACTGTTAATTGGGTGTTCACAACGAGATCAAATCCTCTGGGCATTTTTACAAAACATGAAAGTAAACATGAACCGATGTTATATCATATTCACAACACTTCAATATTTTCTCCGTATTATGTTACATAAAATATCAGAATAATTACTCAATATAACACTAAATTATTACATAAAATTTAGGTGCGTCACATAACAGTCCCATATTCCCGCCAAAATTCTCTTAATTTCATTACCATTTCAGTAATAAGAAACGTGCCAGTGTTAAATTTCTGTAATTTTTAGATTGCATGTTACTGTAATGATTTACTATAATTTAAGACCACTTTAGACGTAAATAATATAACTATACTACACGTTTTGAACGGGACTGTCCGTTTCCAAACTGTCACGAGTTGTATAAAATGTCTCTGTTTTGCAAACAGTATAAATGATCATATTTCATACTAACACTGATCTTGTTTTTTAGTCAATAGTTTTACATATTACTGCTTTGACATGTGACCATATTTATTTGCTTACGTCAAAATTTGCAAGACATTTTAGTACCGGACCTGTTTTTCTTTGTCAGAATAGAAACTTGCAGAAATGATAAAAATATGAAATTACAAGCCAGAAACAAGAACACATAGATATACCGTGACATGAAGTCATGCAGGTATAGGCATATCTGTGGACCAGAAACTTAAAAAACAAGATTTTTTATACTGATAGGGACGTACCCAAATGATCATTTGTTGTTTGAAAAAAAAAAACAGGATATATTTGGGATAACGACAAACAATCTGGAAACGTGACGTATAGTCACGTTAAACATATCTTTGTAAATTTTCACATTGAAAATGATGTAAAGGGATTTAGAATTATACTGCCAAATAAGATACTGGCAAAAAAGTTGTTGATGGCTGCCACAGAACAAATTACTCAAAGAGATGGCTGCGATCGGCAGATTGCCATAAAAAAAAGTGTGGCACTCAGGGTAGGGATGCAACATCGCTCATAAAAAACATCGATGTTTATGAACGCTACATCGATGTTCATGAAGGATATATCGATGTTAGGAAAACATCGAACATCGATGTTACTAAGGAATAAAATTCTTCAGACAAATTTTGATGAGCCTTTTTTTTTAGGAAAAACGTCGGATGTTTTAACATACAGCGGAATGACATCGATGTTACGACGAAGAATTAAAATCCTCCGGGCAAATTTTGATGAGCTTTTTTTTAGGATATCCACGATCAAGATAGGCAGCAGTGAATTGTATTCTTATTCTGTCACCACACGGACAATCTATGAAATATGATACAATAAAACATCGTTCTTCAACAACGATGTTTTGGTTTCAACTGCGATGTATGAAAACATCGATGGTTTTTTTGCATCCCTAACTCGGGGACTGTCGCGGTAAAGCTATTAGGGATGTCACCTGGAGGGAAAATAAGCGATTTTTTGTCGTTAAAATAAATCGATTATTTAAAAAAAAAGAATCGATTTTTTCTGCCAACAGGATTGGATGACCTTTTTTTTTTAGAAAATGTAAGCTTTATTTTCTATATGAAAACGATTCTGATGACCTTTTTTTAGGAAATATGAGCTTTATTTTGTACTATAGTATGAAAACACACCTGAAACAATCCTGATGATCTTTTTTTTTTTAGGAAATCTGGTCATGAATAATCGCTTAATTTCGAATAGTAAATAATCGATTAATAATCAATTTTTTCTCATTTCCATAATCGATAATAAAAATAATCGATTTTTATAAAAATCGATTATTTTTCACATCCTTAAAAGCTATTGCATGAGAAGTTAATATCGTTTAAAATGTTTTTATTATCTTACTATACATATAGGTTATTCAGAAATTTTTATCTTTAAAACTATAGGTTTATGGTAACTGAAGTAAGAAACATAAGTTTGAGACTTGATATCCTCCTATGTATACATATATACCTACATGTATACTTACGGGGCGCACACCGTTGAGTGTGGCACTATAAAGATATGATAGATACCTATACACCTATATACTTTCTCACAAACAGCTGCTTACGTATTCGTCCGATATCGGAGCAGCTCGTCTCGATCCGTGCAAGCTTCGTAGTCGTACCATATACATACACGTTAAGCGAACGCTCGGCCGAGCTACATGGTAGGCGTAGTGAGGGGTGTTAGGTTTTATTTTCGTTACGGAATTTCTTGATTCGGTCGCCGCGCTCAAAGCCCGCGATAAAAGCTATGCAATAGCTTAAAAGAACAACTACATATTTTTACTTATCACATTTTTAATCATAGGTATTTAAAACATTTTAATGCTTCATCTCAACTGTGATAAGCCTTCAATTCTATAAAATGTGCTTGCATCAAATGCTTTTGTCATCTTAGTCATCAATTTTCAGTGAAATACATGTTGAGAATAATCTCTATGCTCTTGAGAATTTGAATCGATATTGAAATTCAAAACTGCAACGCCTCTGTCAACAGCAGTTATTAGTTTTGTTGAATCAAAATCAAGACAATACACGGGTGATGTATTCCGTTGCGTGAAGTACATCTGTAAAATAAATAACATTTCAAACTTTATTGCACTCCATAATGTATAAAAGATCTTAACAACAAAACATGTAACAATTATGGACCCTGTAGGGCACGGCAACAGTAGGAGAGAGGAACATTTTTATGAATTTTCCTAATTTTATGGTACATACTTTTACATATATTTACTAGAATAAAATTATTACATATATTTACTACAATTATAATTATGCGATTTTTGTTATTATTAAAATTTTAATTATGGTTATTTTTAAGATTTACTAGAATTATTTTAGAAATTTTATTATTATTAAAATTTATTATTAATTTACTTAATTTAATAGAATTATTATTATTTGATTATTAGAATTAATTATTAATTTACTAGAATTATTTTTGAATTATTGTTATTATTAAAATTATTATTAAAATTAATTATTAATTTACTTAATATAATTGAATTATTATTATTTGTTTATTGTTATTAGATTATTGTTATTTATTATTAGAATTAATCTATATGTGGATGTTTTTACTACTACTACTATTTAGGTACCTAGTTAAATGATGACATTTAAGTAATCATTGACACTGTAGTAACTTTTACTTAGTAGAAACACCTTTAATTTTTTTACAAAGTCATTATATGTTTCTTCATTCTTTAAAGTTATAGGCAATTTATTATATATTATTATGGACATAGGGTCTACAAGAATGCATTTTCAATCGAGACTTGGGTAGATTTAATCTATTTTTATGCCTAAGCGTGTAATGTGATTGTATATCAACCCTTTTTTTATAAAAGTCCATGTGTGTTTTTAAAAACTCACATATTTCAAAAATATACATACAGGGGAGTGTAAGGATTTTTAAGGTCTGAAAGTGAGGTCTGCAACTGTCTGCGTAATCTATGTTAACTAAGATTCTTATTAATCTCTTTTGCATGGTGAAGAGTGAGGGTGCATCTGTACTGTTTCCCCATAGGATGATGCCATAATTTAACCATGCAAAGGCATAAGCATAATATGTAACAAGTGCAGTTTGCTGATCAGTGGTCTTTTTTACTTCCCAGAGAGCATAAGAAAAACCCGACAGTTTTGTTTTAATTTTGTGTATATGTGATTTCCAATTTAGATGTGTGTCTATATTTAGTCCTAATAGGGTACATTCATTTACTATGTCTAGTTTGGTGTCTTTAACCTTTAAGTACCGACGTGCGGTCTGAGAGGCCCCGGCAGGTACTTGACTTGTTAGTTTACCCTTTCCCCCGCACAATACCGATCCCCGCTTTTAAGTAGCTGTGAGTTTAGTGCCCATGTTTACGTTGGAACAGGCAGTGTTGTTGTCGCATGCGTATTTGGTGAGTAATTACGTTTTGAAATTCCGACGCGGCCTCTCAGGCCTCACGTCGGTACTTACGTAAGTTTTTTGTTTTATTTTTTTGTTATAGTAAACTGTTATTTTCACAGATATTATGAACTATGGGTACACCAGGGACTTCCGGTAATAAGCGAAATAGTTGTGCGACAGATTTACAACATTCAAAGAGATCTCGGATATGTATAAATACATTGAATCCAAATAGTAATCGAGTGATTGAGAGCTTGCTTGCGGAAGAGGATTCCAGCGGATCAGAGGTAGACGACGTTGGCGAAGATTTTTGCCCGGAGCACAGCGAGCATGATACGGATACTAGTACTGATATTTCTGATACTGAAGAAACTCAACCTGAACAATTGGACGCGCCGTCATCGTCATCAGATGACGACGTTCCGCTCTCAAGGTTGGGTTATTTTAGAGGCAAGAATAAATATAAGTGGTCTAAATTACCTCCAAACAGATCATCAGTTAGAACACCACAACACAATATTATTTCGCGTGTACCCACATCCAATTTGACCCAAAATGATGGAAAAGATCCTTATTCTTTATGGAAACAATATATAAATGATGAGATGTTATCGGAGATTTTGCTTAGAACCAACGAGAAGCTTGCTGAATATAGATCTAAATATATGAAGCAAGATCGTCCAGAACTAAAAGATATCGATATAATTGAGTTGCAAGCTTTTATTGGTCTATTGATGTACACAGCTGTATTCAAGTCTAACCACGAAGACGCAGATTTAATATTTGCTACTGATGGTACCGGAAGAGACGTTTTTAGATGCGTTATGTCTAAAAACAGATTTCTGTGCTTACTTCACTGTCTTCGGTTTGACAATGCACTTGACAGAGCACAGAGAAAGGAGACTAATAAATTAGCTGCGATATCGAATATTTTCAACAAATTTGTATCTAATTGTCAGAAATTATATAATATACGTCAATATGCTACAGTTGATGAAATGTTAGTCCCATTTAGAGGGCGGTCGATATACATGCCAAAGAAGCCTGCTAAGTACGGGCTAAAACTAATGTGCCTGTGTGATGCCGAAAATGGGTATTTTTATAATTGTTATGTGTATTGTGGAAAAGGCTCAGATGGAGAAACACTAACAGATGAAGAAAGACAGCTTTTAGTTCCTACGCAGGCGGTGATCCGTTTGAGTAAACCATTACATGGCAGTAACAAAAATATAACATGTGACAATTGGTTCACGTCAATACAATTAATTGATGCATTGAGACAAAGAGGATTGACCTGTGTTGGAACGGTAAAAAAAAATAAAAGGGAAATACCCCCAGAGTTCTTGCCTGCTAAAATGAGACCAGAAAAATCAACCTTATATGGTTTTACAAAAGATACCACGTTATTGTCTCATGTTCCCAAGAAGGGAAAAGCGGTCATTTTGGCTTCATCAATGCATCATAATGAAGGAACAAACACAGACTCAGGGAAGCCAGAAATTATACAGTTTTATAATTCTACGAAAGGCGGAGTAGATGAAATAGATAAAAAGTGCTCCGTGTACACTTGCAGCCGCCGATCAAGACGCTGGCCTATGACAATTTTTTACCGGATTTTGGATATTAGTTCCGTCAATTCTCATCTTTTACATGATATACATGTGGGAAAACAAACTGATAGAGACTTTATAAAAAAATTAGCTCGACAGTTGGTATTAGAGCATATAAAGCGGAGATTTAGTAACCTAAGGTTGCCCCGTGAACTTAGAATGAGTTTAGCAAGAGTACTTGGTTCTGATAAGCCAGAGACATGTGAAGATGGAGCTGAAGAAGTCAAGACACGAAAGACATGTCTTTCATGTCAACCTAAATTGAAAAGAAAATCGACTTATAAATGCTATTCGTGCAAAAAACACGTTTGTTTGCAGTGCGCGAAACAAGTGTGCCCTGACTGTGTTTAGAATTGAAGGTGTAGTTGGACTGTGGTCATTTTTTTTTTCAGAAGGTTTATGTTCTTACTTTTTTTTTTCTAAGAGTTATATTAGTCGTAAGTGAGAAATACTATTTTTTGTTATTCTGAGAGGAGTATTTTTTAAGTTTTGGTTTTTTATAACGAATAGTCTGAATTTTCCCCAAAATTCATGCCAAATATTATTGTAGTCTTAGATTAAAAAAAATAATAAAGTTGATTTCCTTTCTATATTTATTTTTTCTCAAAACCCTTCATTTTTCATCATAATACAAGGACAAATAATTTAACTCATCACTTTCTTTAAAAACCTATGTAATATACGCGGCCTCTCAGGCCTCACATCGGTACTAACGTTACAAAAAATGCACGTCGGTACTAAAAGGTTAAAAGTGTAGTTTAAATCTAGTGGTGCTTTCTGGGGAGGATAGAAGGTTATTAATTTGGTTTTAGAAAAATTTATTTCTAAATTATGTTGGGTCATCCAGTTTATTGTACCACTTAATATTTTACCTAATTTGCTGTAGAGGTCTGTGGGGTTTTGGCATGAAATTAGAAGAGATATGTCATCAGCAAACAATACACAGGGGCCTGGAATGGTTTTGGGAAGATCATTTATATATATCAAAAATAATAGACACCCAATCACACTACCCTGTGGAATAGATGTATTGGTAGTTTGTGTATCAGAGCGGACATTTTGTATTTCCATACTCTTGTGGTTCATCATCATCATCATCATTTCAGCCTATTGCCGTCCACTGCTGGACGTAGGCCTCCCTCATATTGCGCCACAATGTGCGGTCCTGTGCCGCCTGCATCCAACGACGCCCAGCAACTTTCACTAGGTCGTCGGTCCACCTAGTGGGGGGGCGTCCTACACTGCGTCGTCCAATGCGTGGTCGCCACTCGAGAACCTTTCTTCCCCAGCGGTTGTCGGTTCGTCGAGCGATGTGGCCTGCCCATTGCCACTTCAGCGTGCTAATTCTTCGTGCTATGTCGGTTACACCCGTTCTTCTGCGGATTTCTGTATTCCGGATTCTATCTCGCAGAGAAATCCCGAGCATAGCCCGTTCCATAGCACGCTGAGCGACTTTGAGCCTTGATATGAGGCCTACATTTAGGGACCACGTTTCCGTGCCGTAAGTCATCACTGGTAACACACACTGGTCGTAGACCTGTGTTTTCAGACACTGAGGTATGTTGGACGAGAAGATCCTCTTAAGTTTCCCGAACGCTGCCCAACCGAGTTGGATTCGTCGGCTGATCTCTTTCTCGAAATTGGATCTACCTAACTGGACTGTTTGTCCTAGGTAAACATAGTGATTGACAACTTCTAGAATCGCATTGCCAACTAGGACCGGTACAGGAATGACATGGGTATTTGACATGACTTTCGTCTTGTCCATGTTCATTCGTAGACCCACTAGTTGGGATACCCTGCTGAGATCATTGAGCATAGTGCCAAGGTCCTCCATGGATTCTGCCATAAAGACGATATCGTCTGCGAATCGAAGGTGAGTGATGTATTCGCCGTTAATGTTGATGCCGAGTCCAGTCCAGTCTAAGAGCTTGAAGACATCTTCCAGTGCAGTGGTGAACAGTTTCGGAGAGATGACATCTCCCTGTCTCACGCCTTTCTGCAACTGGATCGGTTTCGTACTCTTATCCCGGATACGGACTGACATTGTGGCGTTCCTATACAAACACTTCAGCACTTCGATATAGCGATGGTCGATTTGGCACCGCTGAAGGGACTGCATCACCGCCTAAGTTTCGACTGAATCAAAGGCTTTCTCATAGTCCACAAACGCTAAGCACAGGGGCCGATTATACTCCTCGGTCTTTTGTATAATCTGCCGAAGCGTGAGGATATGGTCTATGGTGCTATAGCCTTTTCGGAAGCCGGCTTGTTCGGGCGGCTGGAAGTCATCGAGCTTGCGCGTGAGTCGATTGGTAATGACCCTCGAAAACAACTTATAAACATGGCTCAGGAGTGAGATGGGTCTGTAGTTCTTTAAAAGAGCTTTGTCACCCTTCTTGAAGAACAGCACCACCACACTCCTGGTCCACGACTCTGGAACGTCGCCCCCGAGGATAACGGAATTAAATAGCTTCTGAAGGGCTATTAATACCGGCTTGCCGCCCGCCTTCAAAAGCTCTGCCGTAATTCCGTCATCTCCCGGTGCCTTACCATTACGTAGTTGTTTGAGAGCCATTCTGATCTCGTACAAGCTGATGTCCGGGATTTCTTCGGTATAGTGCCGAGTTAGCTTGGATCTGGGATCTTGGACCAAGCCGACAACAGGATTTCGGGATGATTTGTATAACTGTACATAGAACCTTTCGACCTCTCCCAAGATCTCACTTTGGGATGAAATGACAGTGCCGTCATCGGTCTTCAGCTTAGTCATTTGGCTTTTCCCAATAGACAGACTCTTGTGGTTAAAAAATTCAATTTCTACTTGGTGCTCCCTATTTTGCAAGTATGATTTAAACCACGCGTGTGCTTTTCCTCGAATACCTATTCCATATAATTTGTTCAGTAGTATACTATATTGTACTCTATCGTAAGCTTTTGTCATATCCAGTAATATGCCTACAGCATATTCTTTATTATTTATAATGTTTAAAGCTTCCTGAATGTATTTATATACTGCTAAAGTTGTTGATCGATTTTTTCGAAAACCGTTTTGTGAATCATGGAATATATTGTATTTTTCGCAAAAGGAGTATACTCTATTACACATAGCTTTCTCGAATATTTTTGATGATGTTGGTAGAAGAGCTATGGGTCTGTAGTTACTAGGATCCGTGTTCGATTTTTTCTTATGTATCGGTTTAATAATGGCTTTTTTTAATTGTTCGGGAAATACTCCTTCTTCAAAAGACTGATTAATTAATAAAGAGAAAGGTGTTGCCAATTCTTTCGCACATCGTTTAATTAAAAAGGGTGGGAGATTATCTATACCGCTACTCTTCTTACTTTTTAGATGTTTAATAATATAGTATACTTCGCGAGTTTCCACTGGGCTTAGAAACATGCTATTCTCAGTGGGTTGAAGCACGTCCATAACTCCTGAAGCTCTCGCCGCTGGCTGGCTGGTTCCATGTCCAACAGAAGTGAAATAGCTGTTGAAAATATTGGCCACCAGTTTTGGTTCTGATGTTACTATATTATTCATTTTTAGTTTTATATTACATTTTACATTATTACTTATTTTATTAGTGCGTTCGTTAATTATACTCCACATAGTTTTTACTTTATTTTTAGATGTTTTTATCTTATTTATGTAATGAATTTTTTTAGAAGCTATAATAGTTTTTTTCAATGTTTTTTCGTATTTTTTGTAGTAATCTAGAAAAACCGGGTGTATTGTTTTCAGTGTAATTCTCTTTAATAATCTTTTATTTTTGCATGAAACCTTAATGCCTTTTGTTAACCAATACTTTTTGAAACTATTTTTTAACTTAACTCTTCGAAACGGTATACATTTATTAAGGATATTTATTAGTATTTGATGTAATGAATTATAATTAATATTTATATCTTTATCTGTTTTTATTATATCTAGCCATTCTTGTTTATGTAGCTCCTCTTTGAATCGTTGTACACTTTTGTCGTTTATTAACCTTTTCGTTACATACCATGTATTTTGACATATATGTGGCGTGATATTCATTTGGATTATGGTACCGCAGTGATCTGAAAAACCGAAATCTTTAACGGTTGTACATAAAGATTTGTTATTGAAATTAGAAAAAATTAAATCCAAACATGTTGACGTGGTTAAAGTTATTCGCGTTGGTTTTTTTATATGTTGCGTGAATTTGTATTCTAGCATAAGGTTTAAAAATTGATTTGTTTTATTATTATTCTCTAGTATATTTATATTAAAATCACCTCCTATAATTACATTACATCTAACATATTTTCTATTTATATAAGTGAGTATGTTTCTAATTTTACTGTAAAATAAATCCTCCTCTCTCCTATTCCAATACATAGCAATAATTATAATCAATAAGTTTTGCACAGGTAATTCAATAGCACAAACCTCAAGAACACAATCAACAGACATATTAGAGATATCACTTCTCTCAACAAAATCAATATAATGTCGTAATAAGATACAAACGCCGCCGCCCAATCGGCTTTTACGGCAGTAGGATGTTGCAATTTCATAACCACTGAATCGTATCATTTCCAACTTTTCACGTGACAACCAAGATTCTACCACACCTATAACATTAAATATCGGTTGTTCTTCAATAAACGCCTCCAAAACATCTTGTTTACTATATAAACTTTGGATATTTTGAAATAATACGTTAAATGGTTGGTCGGAATGTTGAACGAAAGTTACAGTTTGAGGCCTCATTCGTGTCATTAGTTTGATGTTGTGGGCTACATGGTATAGTGTAGTTAGCTCCCGGACTGTTCGAGTGTATTTGGTATGGTTTGTTGCTTTTAACTTCTAGTTTACCGTCTATAAACAACTTGTTTTTTCTAATTAACGCATTGTGACCGTTTTTCCTAGCTTTAATCATTTCATCGCGTAATATTTGTCGTTGTTTTCTAGCATTTTCGTCTAGAAATTCAGACACGGACAAATGGGTTCCCTTAAAGCAGTAGCTGTTTTCCATAATGTATTTAATCATTCGTTTACTCATTAATTCTATTACTAGAGGGCGATTTTGCGTGTTTTTTCTACCCTTTCTGTACACATTTTCTATATAACCTGACAAGTTTATATTTTGAATGCTCATGAATAGATCTATTAATCTATTATATAAATCGTACTCTGGTTCTCCATGGTATTCAGTTAAACCATACACAACGAATTTCTTGCTATGGTCTGCCGAAGTTTTTTTCTTCGTATTCTCGATTTCTATTTTTAAATTATTATTTTCTAATTTTAAATTTTCTACTATTATATTTATACGTTCTATATCTGATTTGTTGTGTTCATTTTGTTTTACTAAGTTATTAAAATCTTGTTTTATATCGTCTTTCACCTTAGAAATAGCTTTGGTAATTTCGAGTTGAATAGTATTTTGTAGTTCTGCAATAATAGATTTATTATTTTCTTTTAAACGCAATATAATAATCTCGCTCAAGTTTTCCAGTGTTAATTTTGTTTGAAGATTGTCAGAGAGCTTTTCTGTATATAATGTATCACTGGAATAGTTTAAATTATCAAATTCAGTTGTGTCGTAAATTATATCACTGTTGGTATATCTTTTCCGTTGGGTAATATTACTTACTGATGGTGACGGTGTATTCCCGTGATTAGTTCGTATGGGTTTATCAATATTACCAATTTTAGGACATTTACAAAGACAAGTTTGGCATGTCCATTTCTTGTTATCAATGGTCCTCATAGAATCAAAATCTTTTTTACATATGTTGGCGCAACATTATTATTTATGTATATATAGTTTTGCAATAATCTGCTGTGTAGTGTGCTTTAAATCCTATAGCACCCTAGCACGTAAAATTATAGTAACTTGATTCAATGCTATGTCACTACTTTCTAACCTCATTTCTCACCTTTAAGCAGTACACAACACACGCATGACATTGAATGTACCAATTAGATCCTATTAGATTGACAGCCACTCGCGCTTTACATGCCACGGTCAGACAAAGTCATTTCGTTTACTCAGGTTTATCGCAGGTCCTTAGGTCGTGCGTGATAATATGCTCTTAATCTAAATAAGCAATTCGTATAGTTTAGATATAAGCATATTCCGTGTAGTGGTGGTATGGCCGGCTTAGGGTTCATCCATAAACTATATCACATTAATTTCGTGATCATTTGACGTTTGATCTTTAAATATTAATATTGACTTACATGTTTACTGAAATATTATTGGACTAGCAACTCGCCCTCGCTTCGCTTCGGTTTCAGTCGCTTTACCCGCGTAGTCCCCGTTTCCGTGGGAATACTGGGATAAAATATAGCCTATGTTACTCCCTGATATTGTTAGCTTACCATTGGTAAAAGAATTTTTGAAATCGGTTCGGTGGTTTAAGCGTGAAAGCGTAACAAACAACAAACAAACTTACTTTCGCATTTATAATATTAGTAAGGATATATTTAATTAATAAACGATAATTTAGTTATAATTTGCTAATAAATATTGTATACTAAGCTAATTAATTTAACTGTCATTGTGGAGGATTTAAAGGCAACTATGGCACATAAGAATCTGTTTCTTCTTTTACAAGCACTAGCTTATGCATACGCACGATCTAACTTTCGTTAACGGATATTTTGCCCATTAATTGTATTCCACAGGAAGCGTATATGTTTGCTATATATTTTTTTTTGTGTGACTTCGTTGTTAGCCGCAGATGGCTGTGATGCCTTTACCCGGACTAGTGGGTGAGCGCTAAGGGCAGTGACGGCTGGTGGATCATCAAAGTGGTGGTGCACTTTACTTGCTCACTAAGTATTAAGATTAGTAATTGCAGTGGAACAATAATTTACATAAAAAATGTTTTTTTATTATTATTATTTGAACTCCAACTTTTGATTCCTGATGTTTACGCGAGTATTACACATTGTAAATAAAACTACTTTACCGATTTTAATGTCGGACATTTTATTTAGAAACGTCGGTCGATGGGAGGAAACTCTTAAGGGGGTATTCCGTCGGGTCGACCACTGACGACAAGTAACCCTTCTCCGGTGGTCGGTCCAACGACGAAGGCGACGTGGTGTTCGGGTGGGTTGCCGGTGTGCGTGCTTACGCCCCTCTGTCGCCCCGTACGGAGTGGTGCGAGAAGTGCGCCGACCGCAACCCACCCCCAAAAAAACTATACCTACTTACATCGGCGAATTTCGTCGAAAGTCAAGTGCTGTCGGTAATGGTCAATTCGCCCGTGCGGCGCACGTGAAGAGATTCATGTTTCGGTACATTTCTATGAACTATCTTTTGTCTCACGCGCCAGGCGTATTAACTCAATACAAGTTGTATTGGCAATCCTGTGCGCTCGCCTAAGCACAGGAGATTTTTTTTGCAGTTGAAATAAGTTTTAATAGTTTAGTAAAGCGCTTAATTGTTTCATCACAATTTGAAATTTTATTTGTTATAAGTTTTTGTATGTATAAAGAATAATTATTAATATAGTAATTTAAAAATAAAGATGAAGTAACATTTTGTAATTTTATTTATTTTTAATTGGTGGTTCAGCGCACGAGCGCTCTTAAGGTACAGCTGCCACTGGCTGAGGGCTCTCAATCCGAGGTAAAAATAGGCTAAGTGATATTCTAAACTATATCCCATCTCTGCTAATTTTCAGGCAAATCTGTTCACTTGTTTTAGCATGATAATAACAAACATTTATTGTCATCTTTCACATTTATAAAAGTAGTAAGATTAATATTGGGCGTGGATGTCACAAAAGACAATTATGTGATACGATATGAAGATAATTAATCTATGCGAGAGAGAAGGAAAACTGGAAATAAGCCATATATCTAACTGCCTGACAAGCATGGTATAGAAGGTTGATTTTCGTCCTATTGAGGAGGAGGTTCGAGCCCGGCAGTGGGACGTCCTATATGTTCCAATGATGATGATGAAAAGCAATAAAAGTAGTAAGATCACCTGCACGTGACGTGAGGCCTGTCGTGCATCAAATAGTACACAGCGCGAATATTCAGCTGATCCAACAATAATACCATTGTCGCTATCTGTTTTCACACAGTATAACGTTGAATGAAATGGATCTTTTACTTTGTACACCTGCAATTTTAAAAATATATTTATAAATGTCAAAATTTAATTTACGTGATGTTCTGTGTGATAATGGAATATGAACACAAATCACCACTCCTTGTCTTGCAGGTGGAGGTCCGTTAAAGACGACTAAGGAATATAATACGAATATAACATCTGCAAGAGAAGAAAAACTGGAAACAAATCTCTATACCAACCTGTCTGACCAGCATAGTATATTTAGGTCAACTGCCCTCCTTTTGGGGAGGAGACTCCAGCCCAGCAGTGGAACGTGTATGAGCTGTGACGAAAAGAATCTGTTAATGAAAATACCATACCACTTCGTGTGTTCTATTATCCAATAACATCAAATAACCAGAGTGAGTGACAAATACTACTGTATTTTCATTATGCCATTGTATGTCGCGTATTGCTTCCCTACGATGCACCGTCGCTGCGGCTGTCATCAAAAATTGACTACTGCAAGAACACTACAGATATAAAAAAATATTAATATTGGACAAAAAACACTATTCACATGGAAATACATTGATGAAAAGCCTTATTTTAAGCAATTTACCAGTTCTGCTCACAGTCTAAGCAGATTCCATAATTATATGGCACTTTAAGCAGTTATCCCACAAACACTTTTAATTTTGCTCATTTGGCTGGACCGACATTGGCAAAATTTCGTGTGAGTGTTCAAGAAGATTCAAGGATGGTTTAGATTCACAATTGGACTCGGTAGGTGGCGCTGCTTTTAATTTATTTGAACAGATCAACCTCTGTCGGGTCTGCTAGTATAATATAAATGTAAATAAAGGCAAGGGAGTTAAACTCTTCTTATACAATTAGAGAATATTTTTCAGTTCATTTTATTTTAGACGAGCTGACCCGACGAACTTTGTACCGCCATAGTTATGTATATTATATATTTTCTTCGTAAATATATTTTTTAAATTTTCAAAGACTATATCTTTAATAGAAGAACCATTACGGCCCTGCCCGGAAAGATTCAATCGTCTTGGTCTCGACATTGTTAACCCCTCACGCGCCAAACATCGCGGCGCTCTCGAGTGCCCCGCGCGCTTTGGTATATTGAAAAAAGTTCAGTGAATTTTATGGTTTTACGTAAACTATTATTGTTGCTATATGACAAGAAAATATGAAATAAAATATATATCAATAGCTTTTGATTGGTTGATTTAAATAAAAGTACTAAAAGCAATTGCTAATTGTAAAGTGTTTATTTGGGTCAAACGCGTGTCCCAATAGCACTTTGAGCAAATTTTGTTTGCTGGGTCTAATGGTGTCCCAAATGCGCTCGAGGGGTTAATGATAATTCAAAGAGAATACAAATGACTGATTATTGATTTCTGACAAAATTCTCCTCCTTTTTTTATTGGCAATAAGCTACAATATTATGAGCTATTGGTGCAAATGAAAAACCACAGTTCAGTTCTTGCTGTCAAGGTGTGAAACCGTGTTGCATAATAATCAATACTTAGATGTAGGAATACCCACATTGCCCTCAGCAATACCCCAAGTCAAGGTTTATAACCTACAGAGGGTGCCTTGTTCCTCGTTGCTTATGTTTCAGATTGATAGCTCTCTATTACCACTAGCCTGCGTTAGAGTTTAATAGCCATCTGAGGCTAACACCCTTTATTAAAAAAAACCGGCTAAATGCGAGTCGAGTCGCGCACTAACGGTTCCGTACCATTATCTATAAAAAAAAACCTCTTTCATTGTATGGGAGCCCCCTTAATTATTTATTTTATTTTAATTAATTAAATTTAAAGAGAACATAAAACTAAATATTTTGTGAATAGTTAAAGCGTCTACCTGTCACCGTTGTTAGTATCGAGCAAGAAATGGTAAAAATATCAAGTTTGTTGTATGGGAGCCCCCCTTAAATATTTATTTTATTTTTAGTATTTGTTGTTATAGCGCCAATAGAAATACATCATCTGTGAAAATTTCAACTGTCTAGCTATCACCGTTCTTAAGATACAGCCTGGTGACAGACGGATGGACGGACAGCGAAATCTCAGTAATAGGGTTCCGTTTTTACCCTTTGGGTACGGCACCCTAAAAATGAGATATAATTAATTAGTTGACGTCACATGATGTTGATGAATTTAAATTGGTTTTACAGCATAAAAGGTATTCAATTAATGTTTTATTTTCTCTCATATTGCAGACATGACCCGTAGAGTTATTTAAACTTTTATAAATAAGTATGTATTAGATTACTTTATTAAATTTTAAGTGTATCATAATTGCTCTCACAAGGAAAATAAAGTTATGGAAGGCTCATGTTGCATTTTCTTTAACTGTCCCCTTTGGACCCTTCCGAGAAGCTAAAGTTCAATGATTCTTGTCCAGCACTTTAGAACTTCACCTGGCGCCCGATAAACTTACTTTTAGTCTACTCTATTTGGTGAAGCACTGACCTCTTGGTATGTATAATAATTTTTTAAATTTTTAAGCATCGCACAGATATACCACTTCTCTTTTTTTTAATATTACAATTAGCTCTCGAGTAATAATATTATTCAACATATCTCATCAATTTTTTAATATTACAATTGGATATATATATATATATATATATATATACATAGTAATAGTTCTTAGCTAAAATAAAACTATTAAATTTAAAGACAATCATTTTCTATTGGTAGGAAGCCTGAAATATTTGCATTATAAGATTGTTATAATACTCACGTATTCACATCAAACAAAAGAGGTCTGCTATTTCCATCTAACCCAATAGCAAGTTTGTTTTCCATTTTATTTAGTGATAAGCAATTACTTCCAATACAGTCTTGTAATGTAATATAATGCATATCTGTAAAATAATAGTTATTTTGAATTATACAAATTATTACTGTGATTTACATTAAGGATATTATTGAGGTCATAACCTTAACTGAAATTATCAGATAACTGAAATTGGAAGTGGTGTAAAAGTTTTGGATAATTTCAGTGTCTGTACGAGACATGTTACAACAAGTTTTTTATCAACCAGCCGAACTATGTAAACAAGCATATCCAAAAGGAAATAATACGATAATGACCATAAATCAATATCCATAACTGAAGCTATCTAAAACTGATGGATATATTGTTATTCTAATATTAATAACCAGATCCAGAACTTCATATCAATAATATCACTTAATTTACATTAGGGAACATATTCATACTACGAAACCTGTTTAGAGGGAGGGGATCATCAATAAGCTTGAACAAAATTGGGTTTTAATTTGTGCCACAGACAGTCACAGAAGTATGGAGCTATATGTAGATGAGAATTGAAATAATTATTTTTTGCATAAAAATAAACCGCTTTTAATAATGTTGTCTACATTAGTTTCTTTTTTTGCTATATAGATAATATTTTAGATTTTTGTTGATATTTCAAAAACCAAAACAAAAACAAAGTTATCCACGAACAAACATAAAAAGCACATATAGGGTGGAATTGAGATACCTCCTCCTTTTTGAAGTCGGTTAAAAATTGAACACACAGTATAAGTACATCCCCATATGTGTTTATTATGTATATATGAGTTTACTGATTATACTTACTATTTGTGTTGTTAGGTATAACTATATCGTCATTATTTCTTAAGCTATATAATAGCATAATTGGACTTCGAGTAGACACAGCCAGAATTGATAATTGGTCCCTACTGTTAATCAACTCTACTGCTGAAACTTCAACTTGACCATCTTCCAAACAATCTTTTATATGGCACTCCAGATGTGGTTTCTTTTGGATACTATTATATTTATATACAGCTACACATCCATCTCTGTAAAATATACTTTCTTAGAGATTTCTTTTTATTTATGCATATTATACCTGCTATTGTTAAAACACCAACCTATTGCCACAAACTAAAATGTTGTTCTTTGTAATAAATCTAGATACATCATTAGTTCTTACATCATGTCTTATTATTTTAGGCACATCTACTTTCCACAGAGGTTTTGAACAATTTGGTGTTCCTTTTTTATCTGTCCGATAACATATAACTTCAGATCCAACTGTTAATAACAAGACTTCGGCGTCATGAAATTTCAACCATGGCATGTAATTTGTGTAATGACGGATAAGTGTCTGCAAGAGAAATATATCTTCCTAATTATGTATTTTCTCAATATAAACATGCATCAAACCATTTCATATATTTATATTATATCTATACAGGCTGTATCAGGTTATGGGGGCAACTATTCGGGTATGTTGTAGTTTAACAGTCATAGGTCATAATTAGAATATATATTACACAAAAAACAATACAACATAAAAGTTATAGTGATTTCAAAAATGTGTGTCTAAGAGTTTATGCCTTAAATATTACGTATTATGTAGGCATGTAAAGCTTCGACTGTATAAATAGGTATGAATTGCGCAAATGCTTCAATGGTAGCGTAGGTACAATGGTGCCTCCTCAAAGTTCATTGGCCGATCAGCTAATACAAAGCGACGTTTGTCTTGCTTATAATGTATATGAACGTAATCATTGATTTATTCAATTTCTAATGAATATTTAACAAAGTACGAATATGTTGCAGATTAAGTATCACTGATTTTATACATTTCAATCAGATTTACACAAAAGAGCGATGACAAAATTGAAAACTTCACATGTCTAATTCATTAACGAATCAATATTTTTCTTCAAATTTTTTCACGGATTCCTACCACCATTGCCTAACTCCCGTTTCACCAGTTGCCCCATAATCTGATACAGCCTGTATATATATGTTTTTTTTACTGGTCTATGGCTGTATACAAATAACTGGATCTTCTGGTCTTATCACATAAACTACTACTACCACATTAGTTATAAAAAAACAAATATCATCCAAGTAATTATGGATTATTTAATTAATCACGATTTGGAATATTTTGGCAAATATGATTTTCTCCACAGCATCCAAGCAATGGGACTGATATCAATAAAGAATTTAATGACCTGCCATTGCAATTATATAAAACTAAATACCTGCCTGTGTTAGTAACAATGAACAATACAAACAATATGGTCAATTATGAACAATGTGTTGGATTTTTACTTAGCTTGTTTTTGCAATAAAAAGTTTAAAGTATAAAGAGTGTTTCGGTACACATAACTCATTTTCGCCCAAAGTTTGGATTAGATCCTTTTCGTATGATTGCACCCCATTGGCTCTGTGTCCACAAAACAACATAAGCACAATCCTTCGAAAATTTATGAATTGTGAGAAATAAATAAAACAAACATATTTTTGGGACTAATTCCATCATTGTAACTCCTGTAAGCTAGGATCCAATGGTCTTTATACATCACACCGAGTTTAGATCGTTAGGCGGTCCTGGGAAATGATTTTAAATGTCTTGGAACCCTCAACAAATATAATTATTAAAGTTAAACAGAAGGAGTTGGAAGAGATTGATTCCACTAAATTTACATTTTAAAAAAGTATAAAATGTTAAACAATATTACAGAATAAAACATACGATACCTTAGACTTATAACAACCAATTTGCCAATTATGTGAAATTCTACACCGATCATACCAGGATAATTTACTTAGCCATCTGCAATACAGGCATTATTTTACAATATTGCAAAAAGTATAGATTATTATATTATAGACTAGTATTATAGACATACCTATTTTTTTTATTATCTTGTAAAATAATGGAACTTTTTGAGAATGATCTCCATATCCTATTATCATGTTTTATAATATCATATAGGGTTTTGCAAGTTAACATGACATTTCGCAGATCGGATATCCTTAGTTTCGTGAATATATTAATTAAAATATCTAAAGGCAGTATATCTGTAAACATTGCTAGTTAAAAGAAATATTACGAATTTATCTCATTATTATTCTATATGCAAATAGCCGAGATAGCATAGAAACAGCAGCACCGATACCGATAACACCACAGATTATTATATCCTTTATAATTTGTGATTATATCAGATTCAGATCAGTGTCTTAACCACGGCTTTGATAGCTGGAACATTTTTTTATAATTTAGAAGTTTGGACTGTGACAATAAAATGGCCCTAGGGGCACTGGCGAGTTGTTAGAATGACAGCTTTTGCCACTGCCATATTGCCAGTGTTTCCACAATTAGGGGAAATTCCCCTTTTGAGGAGAAATTAGGGTCCAGAGGGGAAGGAAAAGGAGAAATTGCGGTAAATCATGGGTAGCCTAGCCTAAAATATTGCGGAAAATTTTGGAACTAATTTCTTATAGACTATACCGTGGATCTAATCCACGGTATAGTCTATCTAGTTTTACTGTATAAAATAAACAGTTGCAACACGTGCAGCTTTTATATATTTCTGGTTGGTATACATGACAACGATATATCGTAGCGATTTGACTGCGCAGACTGTTTGTGCAGTTTTATCGATAGTGTGTACGAAAATCGTCTCAGATTTTTCTGGTTAGCGCAAACGATTGGGGCAGTTTCAAAATCTATTCGATAAATTGTTGTTGGTCATGTTTGCACAGTTTTGTCGTAGTATGTGGACGGAAGTCGTAGTGATGATTTAGTTCGTTGACGACGCTTGCTGTAGATGCAAACCAACATGTCGCAAGATGATAATAATAATAATAAAGCCTCTGGGCCAGTCGTTACCTCACCATGAGACTAACGCAAACCTCAGAGCAACATTATATGGCTCTCTAAGTTCTTTTGATATAAAAGAAAAAATGTATCACAAGATTTATAGGAAAGCCAATAAACCGCAGGGCAGCTTGTGGCGTGCTGAATGTGAGTGGCGACACTGCGGTCCTGAGTGCCCCAGAGAGTCGGCCAGGGCCTCGTATCCAGCTGGCCTTTATTGGCTGGCTGGAGTGGAAACCGAAGAGTGCCCGCAGGATTCTCAACTCTGGCTTGCCTTAAACGGCTGGTCAGAGAGGGGTCGCCAGAGCTATATGCTCGGGGGTGGCAGCGTAATTTTCAAGGGCATAACTACGGGGCAACCACTGCGGGTCTCCGTTTATCGGGGACTTGCCATGGTGAAACCGGCACCGCACTACTCGACACCCCCAAGCCACTTGCACCAATGTTGCCCCCCTGTTGCCCGTATGGCCTGCGTGTCCGTGGCGACCATTTAGGGGAGGCCCATTCATTGAGTTGGCGAGTCACCGTCTGCCAAAGTTCAAGACTAAGGCAGACGAGAGTTTTTCACTCAATTGTTTTTAGTTTAACCAGTCCATCAAACCTCCAGCCCTATAAACAGTTATTAGATACCATCATCACACAATAGTTTTACACCTACCGTTGGCAGTCCACGAGTGTTATGTGCAGATGTGGAGTGTCATCGGTAGACGTCCCATCTCATTTTTACATTAAATTTCTCCAAAAGCCTCTGGGTGTTGGATCGATATCCCCATGTAAGCCTTTCAAAGGACTGGGTATCCCTTGGAAAATAGCCGTGAAACTGGGAGATACATAATAATAATAGCATCAACCGGGAATAATTGGAAGAGTTAATACAGAGTTATAATTTGCTTCTGGAATAAGAAAAGCAAAGACTATCATAACCGCAACAAGCAAAATGCTGCCTACGATAGGCTAATTGATATGTACAAACCTATTGATTCTAATGGCAAAAGGGAGACTGTAACAAAAAAAAAATCAATAAAATTCAATAAATTCACATGAGAGTATTTCCTTTTAAGAAGGCAATTTCTACACCACATACTACATATGTCCTTCCAGAGGCCTCTGCGTGTATATTTTACATGTGTGTCTCTCTCAATAAATGCACATGAGAGATACTTTCAGTCGTCAAGTTATACGATTTCCTTTTAAGAAGCCAATTTCTACACTACATACGTTGTTCTACACTACTTGGATTTTCTTTGCTTTTTACATAAAATAAGCGACGCAAGCGCCAGTTCTTCATCGTCTTCCATCACGGATGACATGATTCTCGCCTGAATTTCTGCTGCAAATGGACGGTCGCCGCAGATATCATAAACGTGTATACGGTCTATGGGCGTTCGATTAACTGTATAAACGATCTGCGCAGTCAAATCGCTACAATATATCGTTGTCGTGTATACCGACCATTAGAAGGAAACCGAAGTTTTTTTTTTTTTAGTTATTACACTAATGCCAAAGCTAAGAACTACAGCAGAATAACGTATGAAGGGGAAATAAGTCCCGAAAAGGGAAATCTGAATTGAAGCGTGGGGAAAGGCAATCCTTAAAGTGGCAACACTGCATATTGCGTTTACATGGTTTACAAATGGCTGCTTGTTCGTAAGACTCATGCGCAATTTGTTTTAATCATAAGTGTTACTGCTCGTTACTGATTTACATAATCACATAATGTATACAAGAAATATATGTATATATAAAGATACAAATGAACAATCTATAGATACTACTCTATTTTAATTTCTAGTCATCTATACGTATATAGATATCATAGGTAGATATTCATACTTAAATATAGCTACGTAGGTAGATATAGTAATAACAAGCTCACAAGCGCCGCCAAGTGGATAAAGATGATTGCTGTCCAAACTTACTAAAGTGACGTACTGTCTTATCTGTACTATACTTTATAATTTGTGCTCTTAACAGCTCGCCTATAGAGCTTTTGTATGGGAATTTATAACTCCACCACATTGCGTTAGATAGCGCCTATTTTATGTATTAATATTTACACAATATAGCCTTATTACAATAAAACTACTATAAAATTAATTTATATTATATGAGCTTACTTGTATGCCAGTATATATTAACTAATAGTGTTATTATTACATAAAACATCTACAAAAAAGAGTAGTATGTCGGAGAAAATGTGGTAACAAAACTGACGTGTCAGGATTTTTAAAAACGCACTACGGTAATCAAATTCTATTTAATTTATTTATTTTACGTATATTTAATATATATTTTTAATAAATTGACCGTACACTATCTACCAGAAAAATAAAATACGGCACTGAGCAAATTATTACAACTAATATGTAAATTCAGTGTTGAAATATCGTCTGGCTACAAAGGGACACGATAAAATGATAGAGCAATCTGTTGTTATATTATTTTTTAATCGAAAAATTATATTATTAAATAATATTATAAAATATTACTTAAATGTACAATAAACCTAATGTAAAATTCTGTGCTAGTTTCAAATAGAATTAATTGTTTAAAAAAGTAATGTTTAGAGGGACAGGCCTGAAAACGCCCTTGTGCATTTTTATGAAAATGCCCATATATGATATTTTTTCATACTAACAAATGTAATCTTGTTTTTTACCCCATAGTTTTTTGTTTCCTATTACTGCAAACTTCACGAGTTTTTATTTTTTCTTTAACTGTAATTTCATATTTTTATATTTTTTACGTAAAAATGTGCCGGACCTTAGAATAATAACCTATAGAAGGTAAGTTCACGCACAAAAAGTGAGGCATTTCAATTGGAGCCTAATGGAGCTTACGCCGGAACCGTTCCGTAATGTACAAGTCATTGTACTGCACGAACTGTTAGGAATTGAAAAATGAATTTCTTTTTAAAAAAGGAATTTATTTATAGCTAGGAATATTAATATTAAAGTTCACAAATCAAGGTTTAATTGTCAAGAAATTCGGTAAACCCTTTCTGTGTGACGACCCGATCTCAACTGAAGCACACCCCGCGACTGTCAGAGATGGTTAGCGGGGAGAGTGATGACACAGTACTACATAGCTTTTATACTAACACTATAGGGATGTAACAACCCCCCCAACAAGATGAAACTTATATGAAGTATAAGTTTCAGGATACAATACGCAGCCTGGGAGCTGGGATTTCTTCTAGCTCTTGGCCTTCATCTGATATATTATTTGGCTCAAATGTGTTGTCGTGAGTAGGACATATACCGAATTTCTTACAAATTACAATTATTAATCTATAAAGTATAAAAACTAAAGTTAATATAATTAAACAATATGTAAGAATAGGATAGTGTGATTCGTATTTAATGAAGGGACCAGGTTCAATAATAATTTTGTCAATGTTTGATAGGACCTGGTCGTTTGAGGTTGAAACAAGTTTCTCTAAGTGCATATCATACAATTTTAGAGGTTTTAAATTTGATTTAATTGAGAGAAATTTACTTTTATCGCAACACGGATCATTAATAAGATTGAAGTCAGAAATAACAGGTGCTGTTGTTATATTATAGCTGGGCTTAGAAGTTAGCACTTTATCTCGGCAATAAGCCTTACAATCTGGGTTTACATAAATGGTGCCAGTACCTAATAACTTATATTCAGATATATGCGAATCACATTCAAGGGTAAGTTTAGTAGGCTGTGATTTAACAAACAGCCATTTGTTGCCTTTTAGTTCCTGCCAAGTATCAATGTTACCATGAATTAATCTGGTTTCACATTGTTGAGGTAATTTATTTATAATTTTACATAGCATCTCCGTCTCGCAGGTTGGCAAGTCTTGCATTGAAAGCGGTTCAAGATCCTTACAAATATAAATTTGATTAATAGTTATAGAACATTTACTTATATCCTTAAGACATACATACATTAACTTATCTCTACTTATAGCTATATGATTACAATGTGGAATGATCATGGCATAAGAATTAGGCTGTTCCTTATCGTGTGGAATAGGAACAGGTATAGACTTATATACTATATATTCTGACTTATGTACTAAGGGAATCTTAACAACAAACACTATTTTATTATTACTAAAGTAACATGATAATTGCGCTATATCGCACAGCGCGTGTATGTTATCTAGACTTAAACTAATAGGTAGTTCACAATTCTTTGTTAGGTCTTTAACATTACGCATTAATTCATCGTAGAGTTGTTTAGGAGTTAATACAGATGGATGTATAGAGTGACTTTTCGTGAACATGATAGCATTAATTATATCCTCGAGGCTGAATGATAATGTCAATAAACTAGAAGACAATTCGTTATATAGTTCATTCATTTTAGATTCCATATATAGTTCTCTAGGAAGATTAGATATATTATTTATTACATTTGAAAGGTTTTCTATTGCAATACCCATACGGGCTTCATTGACTTGAATTAAATACAATGTTTTGTTATATTTCTCTAATGCTGTATTAGTCATTAAAATGTTGTCTTTAAGGAGGAATGACAATTTTTTATCATTGTTTTCCAAGTGTTGGATGGCGGTATTATACTTAATCGAATCATCTTCATCCATTGTGCCAATTAGTTGTTTAAACATAGAGCCGATACCCGCGAACCACGCAGATCTCTTTTCTCTGTTACTAATCAGATGTGATATGGCGTTATAGTCCTTTAAGACATTATCGAAACGAGATGTTAAGGGTTGTAAGAAGTTATGGCATTTGGAAACACTTAGTTCGTTCTGTTGACAAATAAATCTAGCGGTTCCTAAGGCGACTTTTATGTTTTCTAAGTGGGGTTTTATATATCCGACTTCGATGGGTACCAGAACATGGAGGTAATTATTGGAAATTTTCAAGGTTCCCGCTGGATCGAAATAAATTCCTGTACTCTCTCTAATAGGTTCTATGACACTGGGTGTGACAACGGAGATACACGTTGCGATGATTCTGGAATAGTACGATATAATATCCTAAGTATTGTTTTTAAACTAAATCTACTAAACTTATAATGATAGTTGAATAATATACACATCTTGAAGGTAATTTAAGCGAGTTTAACCTCATCGTAGTGGTATTTTATATGTCGTCGGTTTATTAATAAGGTGAGTGTATGATTACCATTTATCCTGATAACTTTATAGGGACCCTTCCAAAGGGGCGATAGAGCCTTGCGGAGTCGTAAATGGTTTCTAACGTAAACCATATCGCCTGCTTTGTATTTTATTGTTCGGGAGTGTCTATCGTAGTACATTTTGGACATTGTTTTCGATTTAGTTATGTTTTCTATGGCTCTTTCTCTGGAAAATTTTAAGCGTTGTTGCAATACTCTAACGTAATTATTGTAGGTTGACTCTAATGAGGAATCAAAAATTGATGAAGGTATGATTGCTTTATGGCCGAAGACTAATTCATATGGAGTAAAGTTTGTAGTGGAGTGGACAGTTGTATTATATGTCAGCATCGCCGTGAAGACGTATCGATGCCAGTTGTTTTGATTATCATTCACAAAAGATTTAAGGTATTCTTTTAGGGTTGAGTGACTCCGTTCAAGGGCACCTTGTGTCTGTGGGTGATAGGGAGTGGACCAGAGCTGTTTGATTTTTAGGAAACTACAGGTTTGTTTGAAAAGCTCGGCAGTGAAGTTAGTACCCTGGTCTGTTATGATTGTCTTTGGGATACCGAATTGGGCAATAAAGTGTATCAGGCATTCAGAGGTTTCTTCAGCTGTGGCGTTTGATATAGGGTAAGCAGCAGAATATTTCGTAAGGTCGTCTTGTAGCGTTAAGATAAATCTCAATTTTATGATACCAGCTTCGGGGAGGGGACCCACAATATCCAGAGCGACACGTTCAAACGGTTGTGTGGATGTTGTGGTTATTTGCATGGGAGCACGATTTGTTTGACGTAAGGCTTTATTTATTTTACAAAGTTCACATTTACGGACATATGCTTCTACGTCACCGCGCATATTACGCCAGTAATATTTTTCTTGGATCCTTGATAGCATTCGATTAGAACCTAGGTGACCAGAAATGGGGATGTCGTGATTTTCTTTTAAAATCTTAGGTATTTCAGTTAAACTGGGATATATTATAGTGTTTTTAAAGATATGAATTGTTATATTAGTATTATGGAATAGATATGTAAGTATGTTATATATTTTAATTAATGAGTGAGTGTCAAAGGGGTTTCTAAAATCTGTTATACTAAATTCAGTTACATTGCGCGTTATTAATTCGGTTCTTAGGTTGTTAAGGCTTTTAAAAATGTCTTCATAGTCAATATGTTCATAATGATATACTTTAACGAATAGCATATAATAAGTTATGTCATTTCTTTCTAAGATTAGGAATGAGTATAGAGTTCTTTCTTTTTGTAAGAGTTCTGTACAGTCTGAGTTATTGACTACTTCTGTAACGTAGGGATTAGAGTCATCAAGATCGATGGATGTAGGTATGATCACGTGATTCGTTTTTGTTTTGAGGATACTTTCATTGTGTTCTACAATTTTAGTATCGAATTGAATAGACTTGTTACTTATTTTTTTTAGACAACTGGAGTATGTTTCCTTACCACTAGTCAATTCTGCAGATGAAGGGGTTGGAATATTAAAATCTTCTGGCAATTCTATATCATCAAAATTTTCTGGAAGTTCAAAGTCCTCCGGTAAGTTTAATTCTTCTGGTAGGTTAAGTGTCTCGGGGTTATCAGTCTGTGTACTAGGCTGAGCTTGAGAAGCGGTATCTTCCGTAGGTATTTGTTCTGTATTTGCAGATGTACTCTGAGTATTGGGCTGCTCTTCTTGATTTTCAGTTAAGGTATTGTGGTTCATATTTTGAACTGGATGAACAGGATATCTTGAAAGGGCGTCCGCGTTTGTATTCGTTTTACCCTTTTTATATTGGATTTCGTAGTCGTACTCCTCTAGTTTTAAGCGCCAGCGTACTAATCGCGAACCTGGATCTTTGCAGTTGAAGAGCCAGTTTAGAGGTTTATGGTCGGTAATTATTTTAAACCGCCGGCCGAATAGATATGGACGGAACGTTTTTGTGCCATATACGATGGCCAAACACTCTTTTTCGGTGACACTATAGTTGCATTCGGCTTTATTTAGTGTTCGTGAGGAATAAGCAACCGGTCTGTCTTTGCCGACGTCACCTTGGGATAGTATAGCAGAGATTGCGTAATTTGACGCATCACAAGTGAGAATGAAGGGTTTAGTGAAATCGGGGTATATAAGAACAGGTGCGGAAACCAGCTTGTCTTTGAGTTGTTCAAATGCGAGTTGCTGATTATTTGTCCAAATGAACGGGACATCTTTCTTAAGAAGCAGTGTGAGTGATTTAGCATATTTGGAGAATTCTGGAATGAATCGTCGGTAATAAGAGGCTAAGCCTAGGAATGATTTTATATCTTTGGCGTTTTTGGGGACTGGAAAAAGTTTAACTGCCTTTATCTTCTCTGGGTTAGGTTTGACTCCTTTATCACTAATTATGTGGCCTAAATAGGCGACCTCCTTGCGAAGAAACTCGCACTTCTCTGGTTGCAATTTAAGGTTGGAATTTCTTAATCTTTCAAATATTAGGGATATTTTCTCTATATGGCTAGATAAAGAATGTGAGTAGATTACGATGTCATCTAGGTAGACGAAGCAGTGTATACCTTGTAGACCAGAAAGAACTGTGTTCATTGTCCTTTGAAAAGTTGCTGGAGCGTTTTTAAGTCCAAATGGCATTCGGTTGAATTCGAAATGACCTTGCGGGACGCTGAAGGCCGTCTTGGGTGCGTCAGCTGGGCTCATCTTAATCTGGGAAATCCTGATGCTAAATCTAAGGTGGAAAAATATTTACTCTGACCAAGTTGGTCTAAGATTTCGTTAATCTGTGGAATTGGATAACTTTCTCCTATAGTGATGTCGTTCAACTTCCTGTAGTCGATAACTATTCGCCATTTCCTGTGACCGTCTGCGGTAAGCTTTTTGGGTACAATCCAAATGGGCGATGACCATGGCGATTTGGAGGGTTTGATGATGTTTTGGTCTAACATTTTATTTATCTGATTATTAACTTCTTCCTTGTGAAATTCGGGAAATCGATATGACTTAACGTTAACAGGATGAGAGGAAGACGTTTTTATTTCGTGTTGGATTACATCCGTACACGTCAGTTGATCGTCTGGTAGATGAAATATATCAGCGTATTGGCTGCAGACTTCATTAAGTTGTTGGGCTTCTTCTTCTGAATTTAAGTGGGATGTGCGCAAGAGTTTGAATAATTGTTCTACTCTTTTAATGCTGCTGTTACTAGTAGTGCAAGCTACTGCGTCAGTTTGTTGTTGGTAATTTATTGGAAACAGGGTAAATAATAAATTCGCTTTAATTTCAATAGGTTTGTCTGACATATTAAGTACGGTTAGATTTATTCTATTATTAGGTTTTACTTTTACTATACAGTTGGATACAAGGAGTGAATCGGATACGTGTTGGTCAAATATTATACCTTCTTTTATTTCGGGATTTTTGACTGAGCACTCGATTACGGTTTCGGTGCGGGGTTCAATGGTATAAGAGGGTTCATCAAAAGATAACTTAATTTTTTGATTTTTACGCATTTCTAGATAGTTAGAGTTATAGTCGATCTGACAACCATGTTCCATAAAGAAGTCATTACCTATAATTCCGTCGTAAGGTAAGTTAATGTTATCGAAGACATGGAATGTATGTAATATGTTATATTCTGCATTAAATTGTAATTCTAATTTCAAACTGCCCAAACTTTGTATGGTACTATTTTTTGAATCAATGCCTGTAATTTTAATACAACATCTTGTAGTGTATTAATGTTAATGGAACATTCCTTTTTAAGGACACATATTGTTGCCCCAGAATCTATAAGAAAGGTAAGTGGCGATTCATGGGCAGATGTTTGGAGTTTGATATATGGTAGGTACCTTTGTTTTGTATTGATATTATATAATTTGGTATCTTTAGGTACATTAGAGGATTCGTGATCGATTTGACCATGTATTTTGGGCTGGTGGCTCTGTTCGTAGCCCTGATTTAAAGGAAGACCGCGAGTTTGGGGCTGGTTACCCTGTCCATGGGTCTGATGTAGAGGAAGACCGCGAGTTTGGGGCTGGTTACCCTGTCCATGGGTCTGATGTGAAGGAAGACCGCGAGTTTGGGGCTGGTTACCCTGTCCATGGGTCTGATGTAGAAGAAGACCGCGAGTTTGGGGCTGGTTACCCTGTCCATGGGTCTGATGTAGAAGAAGACCGCGAGTTTGGGGCTGGTTACCCTGTCCATGGGTCTGATGTAGAAGAAGACCGCGAGTTTGGGGCTGGTTACCCTGTCCATGGGTCTGATGTAGAAGAAGACCGCGAGTTTGGGGCTGGTTACCCTGTCCATGGGCCTGATGTGAATGTTTGGTACCGACTTGTATTGGGACTTGCCCCGTGCGGCACCCGTACGGGACACCTAATAGTTTAAATTTTCATTGTCGTTATCTGGTTGTTCTCCTTGAGAAGATGAAGGAGAAGGTTCTTCGTTAACCTCAGTGTAATGTACGCGTGGACTCAGTTTCGGAGCCATTTGGAATGGAGTAAATGGTTGACTCCCTTGGGAAAATCGTTTATTATTATAATCTCGGATTTTACAATTTTCAAGGACGTGCCCAAATCTCTTGCAATATCTGCAGAACGGCGAGTCCTTGGACGTGGAAGGAGCTTGCTGTGGGTAATAGTTAACAGTATTGGTCCTTGGTTGGTTTCTATTAATTTCGTTTCTTTTATAAAATTGTTCATTCGGTTTAGATTTGATGGGATTATTGCGGAAGGAAAATTGTTGAATTTTCTCTTCCGACATAGCGAAATTTATTGCGTCATTTAAGGATTTAGGGTCTCTACTTCTCACTAGGTTACCAATCCTAGGGTGAAGTCCTAAGGTGAATGTATGTAAAGCTAATTCTTCCATAGCGGCTTGTCTGCCTACCAGTTCGGTTTTTCTTGTAGTTGAAACGGTAACTTCGGTGAGGAGTTTTTGCAAACATGTTTCAACTCGGAGGGAAAATTGGCTTACGGTCTCTTGGCCGCTTTGTTTACAATCTTGTAAATCGGTAAGTAAGTGAGCGTAATGCTTACGCTCACCAAATTGGGTTTTTAAGAATTCCTTGAGGCTTGACCATGAATCGAAATCTTTAATTGAGCATGCCGTCTCGGCCTTGCCCTCTAACTGGCTAAGTATATATCTAAAAACTACATCATGTTGCTCTGAGGACGCGAGTGCTACAGCACTGTCGCAGTTTCTTAAGAAGGCTGTTAATTTTTCTCTGTCACCGTTGAATGGCTTAATAAATTTTAGGATAACATTTAAAGATATTTCACTTTTGTCGTCTGTTGTATTAGTTTTCAGAGCTGACCTCGGTTTTTTGTCGTCTGTCATTTTGTACTTTAATTAAAATTAAATTGAAAGCAAATCCGTAGGCAAACGCTTGTTTAGTAATCTAAGTTATTAAGTTACTATGTTGCTATAAATTCGCAGAACGATGTGGCGAAATGCGTGGGCGCCCCTTCGCTGCGAGGATGTTTTGGCTTATTGATAAAGATGATTTACAATAAAGAAATGGTATTATAAAATATCTTAATACTATACACGCTTAATACTTAATTTAACTATTAATAAAATGTTCGATTTTGAGATGTTTACTTCTAGTTCACGATTGAATTAATATAATAAGGATGACTCACAGAGTTAGCAGGTTACACTTCATCTTAAGTTACTCTGGATATGTAGGATTCTTGCATAGAAGGTTGCAGGAAACGGCAGTGAAGGCCGCTAGAATACGACGTCGTCACCCGGTCGGTACTGGATGCTGGTTACGTAGGGCTTGGTTGCTCCTGGACGGCTTGGCACCTCTTACTGTACAGTGGACTCGATACGGCGACGTGACGTAAAGGTTGAGCAGGATCGGATCTGTTTTGTGAGCACTGGATTTGATATATAGTCACTTTAGGGCACTTTTCCACTTTTAACACCTTGAACAGTTCGAATATTTGAGGACTTCGGATTTGATGGGGGATATTCGTAATCCCACCACGCTGCCACCAATGTTAGGAATTGAAAAATGAATTTCTTTTTAAAAAAGGAATTTATTTATAGCTAGGAATATTAATATTAAAGTTCACAAATCAAGGTTTAATTGTCAAGAAATTCGGTAAACCCTTTCTGTGTGACGACCCGATCTCAACTGAAGCACACCCCGCGACTGTCAGAGATGGTTAGCGGGGAGAGTGATGACACAGTACTACATAGCTTTTATACTAACACTATAGGGATGTAACAGAACGTACGCAACTCTTAAAAAATTGGTAATTATGACGGTTTGTGCATTCAAATAGTGTCACAACACATTTGAAAAACTTAAAAAGGTTTTTAACATTACTTTTAAAAGTATTCCGACGATTTATGTTAATAAAAACAAAATTTGACTTCATAATTTGTATAGTGATGTGCGTGTGAACGTGTGTAATCGTCTGCGCGGCATTAGTATTTTTAGATTCAAATTTTAAAAATTCGAAGTATGGACATTATCCTTCTATACGTTATTATTCTAAGGTGCCGGACATTAAGTGCCTGACCGGTTTTTTCTGTCAAACTTGCAAAAATAGGTATAAATATGAAACACTAAAAAACAAAAATATGAAATACTAAAAAAAGAGCACCTGAAGTCGTGTAGACATAACTGGACTGAAAACCTAATAAAAACGAACAAGAAATGATCATTTGTAATACTAATAGGGACATAGCCAATCAGTGTAAAAAATGATCATTTATGTTTTGTTTGCAAAAACGGATCTTTTTAAGACTTGGTATAACGACACGTTACACACTTTTTAAACACATTGAAGAAGACGTAATGGGATTTAAAAATACTTAAAGAAAAACTTCATTATTACGTATTACATTTTTATTCATATGATATTTAAAACATTTTAATGCTTCATCTCAACTGCGATAAGCCTTAAATTTTATAAAACGTGCATGCAAAAAATGCTTCTGTCATCCTCCTCATCAGTTATAGTGAACTACACGTTCAGAATAATCTCTGCGCCCATTAGAATTTGAATCGATATTGAAGTTCAAAACTGCAACGCCTCTGTCAACAGCAGTTATTAGTTGTGTTGAGTCAAAATCAAGACAATACACGGGTGATGAATTCCGTTGTGTGTAGTACATCTGCAAAGTAAAACGTAATGGTCGGTATACACGACAACGATATATCGTAGCGATTTAACTGCGCAAACCGTTTGTGCAGTTTTATCGATAGTGTGGACGAAAATCGATGCAGTTATCGTTGTCGTGTGTACGCTCTATGGACGTTCGATTAACTGCACAAACGGTTTGCGCAGTCAGATCGCTACGATTTATCGTTGTCGTGTATACCGACCTTAAGTAAACATTGTTATAGTCCATAAAATATAGCTTGCTCTCTGTGACAGATGTCAACGAAACCAACAAAGTAAGTTTGAACGAGCGACATGTTTACAATTTCATTTTGTATCAAATATATTTTCATTCTTTTCGTGCTAGTTTTATTGCAACTGAATTGCATTATATTTTAAATATAAAAATATTAATATTCATCCCTAAAATGTACCTCATAAGTACTGAAATACCTAGTAAACATTATTATATATAATATATATAATAATATAAATATATTATACATAAATGACGTTCACACACTTACAAAGTCATACTGGACTGAAAATAAAAAAGAGATGGGACAGTCGATATACGTAAATCGATAACCGATCTTTATTAAATTATTCATAAAATAAATAAACCCAATACAGTACCTATATAAAACTCTCAACATATTTTTCACAATTAAAACAGACAGTTACATTATAAAATACATAAATTGAATTAATTAAACATTAAAAAACTACTTTTCGTCTCAGAGTAGATGATAACATTATGTGCGCATTATTGTCAATAAACTAGACATATTTATTTATAAAACAGTCGTAATTGATTTATTGATCTAACGACTGTCCTTATTTGGCAAAAAATGATATATGTTCTAGCAGGAACGCTCCAGTGATGACGATAATAGTGACCTAGACCTTGATTGTACTTCTTTTGAATAATTAAAACAATCAAAAAACACTTAGTTTGAAATAAATTCAAAAAGATTTTCATTGATTGTATTTTAATTATAATAGAAAATCACAATTATAAAAATAAAGAGTTTTATCGATAAAAAAACTACGCACTTTATCGTACGCGTGACAGCACTAGGGACAACTGTCACAGAGATCATCCTATATTTTATGGACTATAATTATGTATGCAGTTTTGCCATAATGCACTATGATGTATGTGCTTAAAATCCTGTAAGGCACCCTAGCACCCCATGACGTGCGGCGTCCCACAGGGGTCGGTTCTGGGGCCGACCCTGTGTAACATCGGCTACGACTGGGCGTTGAGAGGAAGCCTCCCACCCGGGCTGGGCGTAATTTGCTACGCCGACGATACGCTCGTCACAGCCCGGGGTAGGACGCTAGATGAGGCAGCACGCCTAGCAACTCTCGGCACCGAGGAGATTGTCAGGCGGATCGAAGCGCTGGGGTTGAGAGAAGCCCTGGATAAGATGGAGGCCCTCTTGTTCCATGGGCTCCGTACCGCCGGACCTCCCGCCGGCGCTTCGATCACTGTCAATTCGGTCAGCATCAGCATCCAGGCCCACTTGAAGTACTTGAGCCTGGTCCTCGACGGGCATTGGTGGTTCCGGGAGCATTTCCGTCGACTTGTACCGCGGCTTGTCGGGGCGGCGTCCGCCCTTTCTTGACTGATGCCGAATGTGGGCGGACCCAGCGCTACGTGCCGACGGCTGTACGCGGGGGTGATCCGGTCGATGGCCCTGTACGGCGCACTGGTATGGGCGGGGTCCTTGACCGTCCGTCTGAGGGCTCTCCTGTGGCGTCCACAGAGGGCCATGGCGATCAGGGCTATACGCGGCTACCGCACGGTGGCGACGGAGGCAGCGTACCTCTTGGCCGGAAATCCCCCGTGGGACCTAGAGACGGATATGCTCGCCGAGCTTTACCGGCGAGTGTCGGAGACGCGAGCCAGAGGCGGCATAGTCTCCGTCAAGGAGATTGCCGCCTGGCGGGTCGACGTCCGCTGAGACGTCATTGCCCGTTGGGCAGTCCGTCTGGAGAGGCCTCGGTACGGTGTCAGCACCGTCAAGGCCTTCCGGCCGGTGCTGATTGAATGGTTAGGTCGGCAGCACGGGGTGTTTTCCTTCTGACTGGTGCAGGGTAGTGACGGGGCACGGTAGCCTCGCCAAGTACCTGCACAGGGTCGTTAGGTGGGAGAGCACACCATCCTACCACCACTGCGATTGCGACGAGGACACGGCGCAGCAGACACTCGAGGTGTGTGCCGCGTGGATTGGGGAGTGCCGTGAACTCATCGCAATCATTGGTGCCGACCAAACTGGGACGCGGTCGCCGCCTTCTGTGAGGCCGTCATCTCACGGAAGGAGGCGGCGGATCGTGCGCGAGAGGAACTCTTAGGTGACATGTTCCGCCGCTGGCAACTCGGGCGGCGCAGGCGCGCGTACCTGCGCCTGATGCCGCCCTAGCCGAGGCCGCGGGTGACCGGAGCGGGGACTTTAGTCCGTCACCCGCGGAGAGTCTGACCGCGCGACGGCGACCGATGTCCGGGACAGGGACGTCGAGGGGTGAGGGTACCCGAAAGGGTATTACGTCGGGCCGACCACTGAGGATAAGGAACTCGGCACTGGTGGTCGGCTCCGCCGGTGGTCGGTGACGTGGGTACGGGTGGGTTATGGGTCCGCGCGCTGTCCTTTCGTCGCCCCGGACGGAATGGACGGCGTGTGCACTTACCACAGCCACCCATAAAAAAAAACAAAAAACAAGTACACCCTAGCACGTAAAATTATAGCAGTTGAAGTTTATTAAAGATATAATATTAAGATTATTGAAGTTAATTCATTGCTACGTCACTTCTTTCTAACGACTTAGTTTCTCACCTTTAAGTATTACACAACATACGCGTGACATTGAAAATACCAATGCGATCCTAGTAGATTGACAACTACTTGTGCATTACATGCCACGGTTGTCCGAGCAGCACAGTCTCGCTTAAAGCGAGATGGGTATCCCGCCGGGCTGGCCACGGACAAGGAACTCGGTACCGGTGGTCGGCCTAATGGCCAAGGGGAGGGCATACGGTAGGTTATGGAGCCGCGGGTGGAGTCCTTTCATCACCCCGGATGGAACGGACGGCGTGCTTACTGTCCATAGCCCACCCAAAAAAAAGAAAACAGCGGTCCGACAAAGACGTCATTTCGTTTACTGGAGTTTATCGCAGGTCTTTTCATCATGCGTGCTAGCATGCTCTTAATTTAAATAAGCAATTTGTATAGTTCAAATATAAGCATTTTCCGTGTGGTGGTATGGACGGCTTAGGGTTCAGCCATAAACTACGTCACATTAATTTCGTGATCATTTGAACGCTTAATCTTTGATAAATTGATATTAACATTTTTACTGAAATATAATTAATAAACGATAATTTAGTTACAATTTGGTAATAAATATTATACACTAAACCGTCTGGAAAGCGTTCTCTAATATGGCAATTTAATTACCATTGTGAAGGACTCAAAGGCAAGCATGGCACAGAAAAAACTCTTTATTCTATTGACTTTTTACAAGCACTAACCTATGTATACGCACGTTACGCGCATTATTGCATAATTTGTATTCCAGAGGAACCGTACATTTTTGCTAAATATACAAAAATAGGATATGTGCTATTCTAAACTATATCTGTCCTATATCTCTGCCAAACATTCATGCTGTTCACTCGTTTTATCGTGATAGAGTAATAAACATTCATCATCTTTCTCATTTATAAAAGTAGCGAGATTGATATTACCCGTGGGTATTGTAAAAGACGATTATGTGATACTAGCCACCCGACCTCGCTTCGCTTCGGTTCCAGTCGCCCTACCTGCATAGTTTACGTTCCCGTGGGAATACCGCGATAAAATATAGACTGTTACTCCTTATATAGACAGCTGGTAGTAAAATATTAACAAAATCGGTCTAGCCATTTTGAAGATTACCTCAAACAAATAGACAAAAAAAAACTTATTTTCGGCATAGGTGTCGTGCAAATAACAGCGCAGTGTGAGCATGAAAATAAGCCAGTATTTTGAGATTACAAACAGACAGTTCAATCTTGGGGGGCGCGGCCGGAGCACCTCCTCGTGGTGCTCCCTGGTAACGTCCATTTGGACGTCATGCGTCCATTTGGACGGCCAAGATGCCGGCAGGTGGGGGTCTCCGCGTGCGGCTCTGGTGGCAGAGCGCACGGCGGATCTGACCCGGGCCAATAGGGCGGATGTGCTTCATGGCACTACATCGCCAGGGACGGTTGCGTGACGGGTCGGTCGCTCGCGAGCGGCCAGACCCGGAAGGCTCAAACCGTAATCCTGAGTAGGGTCAGGACCGGGGGTCTTCGGACCGCGGGGAAGAAAACCCCTATAAAAAAATTACCCCTAATCCTAAGTTTGGCCACTCGGCGAGGGGATGAATGGTTGGTGGGTTAACAAGCGCGCGAGCGTCCAGCCGTTAGAGTGATAGTCAAGGCAAGACTTAAAAACGTCCAACAATATGGCAGGAGTTAAAAACGACGTATATGCTACCAAGCCGGGGAGTCCCTCACTGTGCCGATTTCTGAGTGCAAGAGGCGCACAATTACCGACACAGTCAGTCTCGTACGTATGGGAGGGAGACAACGACTGCTGTGTCCGCCGAGAGCCCGACGCAACAACAAGAGGCTCACCGGGGGGAGGGGAAAGAGGAGAAGGAGGAGAGAAAGAAGAAGGCCCGGAAGAAACCGAAGCGCTCCGCCGCGGCGAAGGCCCGTATGGAGGCCGTAGCTTCAAAGGCGCGGCGGGAGCGGATTAAGGCGGCCGCTATTGCTGCATGCGACGAGGGTGGCAGCACTGCTGCCGCAGGGCCGTCGCGGGAAGAGAGCGGTAGAAGCAGCGAGTCTGAGCACGAGGGCGGCGTTGCCGCAGAGCCGTGCGCAAAAATGCCAGGCGACAGCTCCGAAGCGAGGCTGTCGAGCGATGAGGGCGGCACTGCTGCAGAGCCGTCACAGGATGAGGGCGGCAGTGCCGCAGAGCCAACTGAAGAATTGGAGACCGACACGGGCTCGGAGATGGCGTTGACGGACGTGGGCGGAAGTGCCGCAGGACCGTCTGAGGACGAGGAGCCGTGGGTCGGTCGAAGAGGGAAGGAAGGTGGCGAGCATGCTACGTGGCTGTCCGGGATGATGGTTGGTGGGTCGTCCAGGATGGCGGATGGTAGGGCAGAAGAAGAAGAGGATAGGGAGGTAGAGGTTAGGGGGGCCGCCGCGGCGGCGGCCCTAAACGTTAGGAGGGAGAGGGGGGAGGCCCTCCCCCCGAGCGTCCGGAAACGCCTCCTCAACGGGGGCAGCTCGAACACCGACTCGGAGGGGAAAACCACCATGCCTCCTCCCAAGGTCCCGACCATGCCCCGTGGGCGCAGAGGTCTAGGATCGGCGGTGGTGGCGAGGCCAGGGACGCCCGGTCCGGCCGGCCACGGTGGCGAGGTGGCGGCCCTACAGGCCACGAACGCCCGCCTTAGTGGGGAGGTCTCCGGCTTGCGGGAACGCAACCGCAAGCTGGAGACGGAGCTATCGGCGGTGCGACGGGAGAACCGCGGGTTGGCCAAGGAGATGGCCGACCTGCGGGCTCAGTTCGCGCGCCTGGCGCCGGCCACGCCGCCGGTGCCGTCCTCGTCACCGAAACGGGCTGCGCCGGGGAGGGCGGGCCCGTCGTCTGCGTCCGTGGCGCCGTCTGCGTCCGTGGCGCCGGCTGAGTCCGTCGCGGCTGCTGCGCCGGCTGCGCCCGTAGCGGCTGCTGCGCCGGCTGCGCCCGTCGCGGCCTCGGCGCTTCCTCCCCTCGTCGTGGTCCCTCCGCCGGCTCGTGGCCGCGCGAGACCTCGGAAGGGGGAGGAGCCGCCGCCCGACGAGGTGCACGGCATGTCGGAGTCGGCGGTACGCGTCATCTTAGCCCGAGTAGGGGTGATGGTGGATGCGCGTATCGCCGCCGTAGCGGCCAGGCTCCCGCCTGAGCCGCCCCTCCGACCGCCGCTCGTCGCGGACGGGGCGAGGCGGCCGCAAGCATCAGCTCCCAGCCTGCTGCCCTGTCAGGGTGGCCGCCGTGAGCTACGCTGCGGCCACGGCTGGTCCAAGGGGGCCAAGAAGGCAAGGTGCCGGCTCCCGCCAAGGCCGGGCCGCGGCCGGCGCCAGCGGCTGCAGCACAGGCGCCGGCCAGCGCACCCGCGACCGCTCCTGCTGCGCTCAGCGCTGCTGCCAGGCTCGAACAGGGCTGGCAGGTGGCTAAGCGGAGCAGGAAGGCACGCGGCCAGAAGCGGAGAGCGGCGGCCAAGAGTGCCGCCGCGGCCGCCGCTCCCCAGGTGGGAGCCGGCAGAAAGGGGAAAAGGTCGCGCAGGGGCGGGGCCTCAAGTCGCCGAAGACGGCCGCGGTGGTCATCACCGTGCTGCCTGAGGCGGCTGAGAGGGGCCTCAACTATGAGGCCGTCCTAAAACGCGCCCGGCGGGAGCTGGACGTCTCCGACATCGGGGGCGTCGAGGCGAGGACCCGCAAGGCCCGGACAGGGGCTCAAATACTCGAGTTCCCTGGGGCCGAGGGCGCGAAGACGGCCGATAGTTTGGCCACGATGTTGAGGGGGCTGTTCGGGCCGGAGGATGGTGTCCGAATCGCCAGGCCTGTCAAGTGCGCAGAGATGCTTCCGTGACGGTGGAAGACGTCCGGGAGGCCATTATAGCGCGTACCGGATGTGCCTCGGACACCGTCCGAATTGGCACCATCCGCACTGGTCCGGGCGGCGTCGGTGCTGCCTGGGTGCAGTGTCCGGTGGAGTCGGTCAAGCAATTGGCCGACTCAGGCAGGCTCCTCGTGGGCTGGAGCTCGGCACGGGTAACCGTGCTAGAGCCTCGGCCCGCGAGGTGTTACAAATGCATGGCGGTCGGGCATACCCGACCGACATGCAAAAACTGCTTTGATTGCAGCGGGCTATGTTTCCGTTGCGGTCAGACCGGACACAAGGCGGCATCGTGCTCTGCGATGCCCCACTGCCCCGCGTGTGCGGCAGGCAATAGGCCTGCCAAACACCGCATGGGCTCTGGGGACTGCAGACCCCCGGCATCGGCCCCGAAGGGGCGGGACGGCCCATCGACCGGGCCAGTCCCCGCTCCGAGCGCGACCGCCCGTCAGCGCGGAGGAGGCGACGATGGATACGGACCGTTAATGGACCCCGTATCCATTCGTCTCCTCCAGGCCAACCTCAACCACACCGCCGGTGCGCAGGACGTGTTCCTGCAAGCCATGGCGGAGTGGTTGATAGGAGTAGCCGTAGCCGCGGAGCCGTACGTGGTGCCCGACCGGCCTAACTGGTTGGGTAGCACCGATGGCACCGTGGCAATCGTCGCCTACACGTCGTGGCCTTCGTCGTCTCTGACCCTTAGGGACAGGGGCGTCGGATACGTCGCGGCGGACTGGGGGGAGATTACACTCCTCGGAGTCTATCCCTCCCCTACCTGGAGTGTGACCGATTTCGAGGCCTCCCCCACCATCATGGAGGCCTCGTTACGGCGAAAGGCATCGCGCCAGGTCTTCGTCTTGGGGGAGTTCAACGCCAAGTCCGTGGCGTGGGGGTCTCCCCGGACGAACGACCGAGGACGGGTGATCGAGGAGTGGGCGGCGGCACTGGGCCTCTGTTTGCTGAACAGGGGCTCGGTGCATACGTGCGTGCGACAACGGGGCGGGTCGATAGTGGACCTTTCGTTCGCTAGTCCCGAGGTCGCCACACGCGTGGGGAGCTGGCGCGTCGTGGAGGAGGTGGAGACCTTGTCGGAACACCGGTATATCCGAATGGAGGTCTCTCCGGCAATCCCGACGCCCAGCAGAGGTCACGGGGCGGATGGACGTCCTGCGTTCCCGCGATGGGCTGTGGGTCGCTTAGACCGGGACCAGCTGGCGGAGACAGCCATCGTTTACTCGTGGCTGTCCTCTGCCAACCAGTCGGACGGGAAGGACGCCGAGGCTGGCCGCATCCGCAGTGCGTTGACACAGATCTGCGATGCGGCCATGTCCCGGGTACGGCGTCCGCGCCCGAGGAGGGCGGTCCCCTGGTGGTCCCGGGAGCTGGCGGATCTCCAGGCCGCGTGCATTCGCACCCGGAGGGCCTACACTCGCAGCCAGCGGCGCCAACGCGACGCGGGGCGAGAGGCCTTGCTGTATGAGGGCAACCGCAATGCGCGGTCGGCGCATTTGGGTTTAGGAGGGGTCGTTCGACGATCGCGGCTCTGTTGCGCCTGAGGGCCGTGGCGACTGAGGCCGTCACCGGTGGGGGAGTGCTGTTGGCGGTGTCCCTAGACATCGCCAACGCATTCAATAGTCTGCCATTCAGCTGCATCAGGGAGGCGCTCCGGTATCACGGAGTGCCAGCTTACCTGAGGCGGCTAGTGGCAGACTATTTGGTGGGGCGCAGCGTCCTCTGTACCAACCGAGGAGACGTTGTGCGAATGCCCATGACGTGCGGTGTCCCACAGGGGTCGGTCCTCGGACCCACCCTGTGGAACATCGGCTACGACTGGGCGTTGCGGGGGAGCCTCCCGCCCGGGCTGGGCGTGATTTGTTACGCCGACGACACGCTCGTCACAGCCCGCGGTGGGACGCTAGAAGAGGCGGTAAGCCTGGCGACCTATGGCACCGAAGAGGTCGTCAGGCGGATCGAGGCGCTGGGGTTGAGGGTCGCCCTGGACAAGACGGAGGCCCTCTTGTTCCATGGGCGCCTTATGAGCCCTCCCATCGGCGTCTCGATCACCCTCCGATCGGTTGACATCAGCATCCGGGCCCATATGAGGTACTTGGGCCTGGTGCTCGACGGGCAATGGTGGTTCCGGGAGCATTTCCGCAGGCTCGCTCCGTGGCTCGTCGGCACGGCGTCCGCCCTATCGTGGCTTATGCCGAACGTGGGCGGACCGAGCGCTACGTGCCGACGGCTGTACACGGGGGTCATCCGGTCGATGGCCCTGTACGGCGCACCGGTGTGGGCGGGGTCCTTGACCGTCCGACTTAGGGCCCTTCTGTGGCGACCACAGAGGGTCATGGCGGTCAGGGCCATCCGCGGATACCGCACGGTGGCGACGGAGGCAGCGTGCCTATTGGCCGGGACTCCGTGGTACCTGGAGGCGGAGATGCTCGCCGGATTGTATCGGCGGGTGACGGGGGTGCGAGCGGAGGGCGGTGAGATCTCGTTAAGGGAGCTCATCGCCTGGCGCGTCGACGCCCGCTGAGACGTCATTTCCCGTTGGGCAGTCCGGCTGGAGAGGCCTCGGTTCGGGGTGCGAACCGTGGAGGCCTTCCGGCCGGTGCTGATGCAGTGGTTGGAAAGGCAGCACGGGGTGCTCTCCTTCTGACTGGTGCAGGTTTTGACGGGGCATGGGTGCTTCGCCAAATACCTGCACAAGGTCGTTAGGAGGGAGAGTACACCGTCCTGCCACCACTGCGATTGCGACGAGGACACGGCGCGCCATACGCTCGAGGCCTGCGCGGCTTGGGCAGTGCAGCGCTGTGAACTCGTCGCAATCATCGGTGCCGACCTGACGCTGCCAGCCATCGCTAGGGCGATGGTCGACAGTGTCGGGAATTGGGACGCGGTCGCAGCCTTCTGCGAGACAGTGATCTCACAGAAGGAGGCGGCGGATCGTCTGCGCGAGGAGCACAGCCTCGATGAGGAGATCCGCCGCCGGCGACTGGGGCGGCGCATGCGCAACTACCTGCGCCTCATGCCGCCCTAGCCGAGGCCGCGGGTGACGTGACCGGGGATTAGTCCGTCACCCGCCGAGAGGCTGACCGCGTCAGGAAAGACCGACGTCCTCCCCGAGGGGGGGACGTCGGTCGATGGGAGGGTACCCAACGTAGGGGGTATTCCGTCGGGCCGACCACTGACTACAAGTAAACCTGCTCCGGTGGTCGGCCCAACGACGAAGGCGAGGTGGTTTTCGGGTGGGTTGCGGGAGTTGCGTGCTTAAGCCCCTCTGTCGCCCCGGACGGAGTGGTGCGGAGGCGCGCCGACCGCAGCCCACCCACAAAAAAAATCTATGCCTGCCTGACAATCATGGTATAGAATGTCGATTTCCCTCTTATTGAAGAGGAGGCCTGAGCCCGGCAGTGGGATGTCCTATACGTCCCCCTAATAATAATAATAAGGAGCATTAAAAGTAATAATATCACCTGCACGTGATGTGGGGTCTGTCGTGCATCAAATAGCACACAACGGGAATCTTCATCTGATCCAACTATAATACCATTGCCGCTATCCGTTTTTACGCAGTGTAAAGTTGAATGGAATGGATCTTTTACGCTGTACACCTGCAATGTTAAGAAACGAAGTTAAAAAATATTTATAAAGGCTAAAATTTAATTCGCGTGAATGTCCGTGCGATGACGGAATAAGAATACAATTTACCGCTCTCTATCTTGCCCGTGGAGGTCCTAAAAGAGGACTAAGGGATATAATACGCATATGACACCTATGCAAGAGAAGGAAACCTCGAAACAAAATCCTATACCAACCTGTCTGACCAGCGTGGTACATTATGGGTCCATTTCCCTTTTATTATGGAGCCCAGCAGTGGGACGTATGAGCCGAGATGAATGATAGATATATATGATTTTTTATCTTCTATGGGTTGGACAGTTAAGACATAAATCGTACAATAAAAATGAAGGGATGGAAGTATTACTTACTTGCAGTTTTATGTACGGATGTTTTGTTTTGAAGGCATTCAGAATAACGGGCAGATGGATAATGTGAAGCATAGTATAGACTAGAAGGGAGTGAACATAGCCATGAAATTCTAAGAATGTGTGAAAGATGAGCAGGTATTGGGTCATATATTTGGGATAGAAGACTGTAGAAGAACGGGTGTAACCGACATAATCCGAAGAATTAGCACGTTGAAATGGCAATAGTCAGGCCACGTCGCTCGCCGAACTGACCACCGTTGAAGGAGAAAGATTCTCGAGTGGAGACTAAGAATCGGAGGAGTGGAGACTAAGAACGCAGCCTAGGATGACCCCTGACTAGGTGGACTGACCACATCTTGAAAGTCGCATTGAACAAGTGGCACGGGACTGTTCTGAGTGGCATGGCTTATGTCCAGCAGTGGATGTCTCCAGGCTGATGAATAGATGGATATTTGGGCGAAATGCAAGAGGATGGATATTTGGGCGAAATGCAAGAGGATGGCAATCACGGCATATTTTCCAAATTTTAGTGACAGTTTACAGAATAAGTAGAATAGAATAGCATTTATTGTCACATAATAACTAATAATTATAATACATGTTTTTAATTTATTTTGACAATAGGAGAATGCTCAGCATTGTGCTGCATAGAAATTATGCAGGGCTGGTTTTCAGAAAACCCCTTTCCTCAAACATATAAGAAAGAAAAATAACAAAAAAAAGAGAAAAGAAAAAAAAGAAAAAGGAATAAAATAACTTACAATAAGAATGATAACAATATAAATAACATTAATGTATTGAATTATGAAGAATGTGCTTTTGTATGATGAGTTCGCTTTTTCATTTTTGTGTGTATGAGTGTTGAGTGTTTGTTTGCGTGTGTGAATGTGTGTATGTGTGTGCGTATGCGTGTATGTGGGCAGCGATTGACGTATGTATTTATTACAAATTTGTAGCTTATGTAAGTAGATTTTTAGATGTTAGAATCTACTGCACTAGCAAAAACCTCTGACAAATGATTTTAAGAGCGTTATCGGTAATCGGCACTTCTCGCATTTTAGGTTTTTTGCTACGGTCCGATATCGACGCACACTAATGCGCTACACACACGCGAGTTCATAGAATGACCAGTCTTGAGCCTTGGCGCTTATAATAATCAATCTCTAATATATTCTTCGGAGAAGTAGAGGAAGGAAGGAATGTACCCCGTGCTGCCGACCCAACCACCCCATCAGCACCAGCTGAAAAGACTCGACGGTCCTGATACCGTATTGAGGCTTCTCCAGTCCGATTGCCCAACGAGCAATGGCGTCTCGGCGGGCGTCGACCCGCCAGGCGGCAATCACTTTGATTGAGGCTATATGTGGCTCGCGTCTCTGATACTCGCAGTTAAAGCTCGGCGAGTCCGCCTGCAGGTCCCACCGGAGAGTTCCGGCCAAGAGGCACGCTGCCTCCGTGGCTGCCGTGCAGTAGTCGAGTATGGCCCTAGTCGCCATGGCCATGGATGTCTAACAAGTCCAGTCAGAGATTTAAATCTACCCACTACAGAAATTAGTTATTAAATTTTGATCCACATTTTGCTACATATTTATTGCTAGTACAAGAAGAAAATGATTCTCTATGAAAAAATTATATTGTGTATGGTTAGTAATTATTAAACAATAAATTTGAGTTAGCTGATAATCTTCAGAAGATGAGGCTGCATAAATGTTCCGTTCGGATTTTTGATGTGAAATATCTATAGGCGGGGTGAACATGATCGTCGCGTGGCATTAAAAGCGGCGTTAACGCCACGCTTTGCGGTAACGACTTCAAAATAATTTTGATGTTTCACGTCTGCCAGGCGTCCTGAGTGACGGCTCACTTCTCTTTTCGTTTACTCTTTTGAAACTATAAGTACCTTACAGTTTTGTCGTGTGTTCTCAAAGTCCGACTTTACACCACCTGCATACGGCCTATCATGACCTATGCCAGCGTGGTGTTCGCACACGTAAAGCCACACAGGATCCACAGGCTACAGACACTACAAAATCGTTTCATGCGCCGAGCTACGGGAGCACCGTGGTTCATACGAAACGTCGATCTCCACATCGACCTCGAACTGCCGACCATCAAGCAGTTTATGAAACGGTGCTCTCAGAGCTACTTTGACTCTGCCATGACACACCCCAACCAACTAGTGGTTGGGGCGGCTTCCTATAGACCCTACAAAATCTCATCCATCGGACGTCCTCGACGAAGAGGACGACAATATCACACTCGCTCAACAAAGAGCCTACACGGCCCGCGAGGCCTTAACAAATAAATATCCGCGGTTCCGCCCTCGCCGTCGAGGTGGGAAACCGCGCCGCGCAAAAGTCACGACTAAAACGTGGGCACGCCCACTTTGCTTCCAGCGACGCCCCAAGCCGAGGTCCGTTCCCCACAGGGGGAGCCCTTGGGCTATGTCGCTTAGCATACTTTTCTCCGGGTTGAGAGCCCTCAGCGCTCACCCATAGTCCGCGCCAAGCTGTCAATGCCATCTGCGGCCAACAGCTGTACACAAAAAAAAAAAAAAAGAAAAATCCTGTGTTCTCTTTTTCCTTGTAACCGATTTTATTCCCAAGATACAATCTGCTTTTTTGACCCATCACCTAAAACGTAAAAAGATTCTATATTATTCTTTATAGAGATCGCATGAAAGTAATTAAAAGAATTAGGTAGTAATAAATACTTACGAATCAAAACCGATCAGTCGCAGTATACGCTCAAGTTCGTATTGTCGTCTTTTACGTTGTGAGCGGAGAGCTCGAGCGACGTGACCCTGCTCCGTTGAGCGCCAAGGCGCGACTGGCTTATGAACAATTATGCCGTTCAATTTATAGTAATATTTAAAATTTAATTACGAGGGTGACTATTCGTATTTCAGTTTGGTTTTTTTTTTACTGCTTCTACAATAGTCGAACAAATAGTGGATATTTTTTGAAATATTCCAAGGTTAGTATTATTCACAAAATTAAATGTTTTACAGGAGCCATTTACGTCAAATTAATCTTAAGGAAATATTTTTTTTTTTAGTTTTAAAAGGAAGAAATCTTGAATTTCATTTTATACATACCCAAGAACAGTAATTTTCCTAACATCTACAATTTTTTTCGAGCTGCCACGACTTATCGTTTATTCGTACCGGCACTTCAAAACTCAGCGTTTTCGTAAAATCTCATTAACTTAAGTTCGAAATACCCTTGCCTTTTAATAAAATAGTTACAATATTGAGTTATAATTCTGTACAAGCACAATATAAAAATGTGTTTAATGTAGTGGTTATATAAATTTTTAGTAAGCTATTATGATGAACGAGTAACCAGTCCTCAAAAAACCACATTTTTGGGTTTACGGCCGCTTGTTACCGATAACGCTCTTAAGAAACAATGAGATGGGATGAGATTTATGAGATTTACTTCTATTTAATTTTTAGTTGTTTCTAAACATTAAAGTTATGTTTGATTTTGAAACATCAGATGAATTTACAAAATTTCTCTCATTTTATTTTTCTTTTTTAAGACACACTCCGCACTAAGGAAATAATCCTTGTATTATGGGGGACTTTATAAACCAGAGCTTGCTAGTCGAAGGACCACAGGTTGAGAGCCCTCAGTGCTCACCCACTAGTCCGGGTAAAGTTGTCACAGCCATCTGCGGCCAACAACTAAGTCACACACAAAGAAAAAAATGTCGAGGGGGATTTCGTCAGTCGATCGTCGCCCGGTGCACATTACACGTTATACTAACGGCCGTTTTTATTATAACAACTAATAATTGGACTATTAATAGTGATTATCAATTACATCAATTAGTTAATTAAATAATGGGATTAGGACAAGTTTAAATGATGTCGGCCTCTCTAATCCTACAAACATATAATTAACGGACACAAATTACATCCAGACTCGGGACAACAATTTGTGGATCGCACAAAGTGTTGTCATCCGTGGGATTCGAAACCACGACACTAAGGCTCGACCGAGATGGGTTTTTCGTTCTCGGCCGAGACCGAGACAGAGAATAAAATAATATCTCGGCCGAGACCGAGAATAGACAAAGCGTGAAAAAAAAATTTAAAACTGTTAACTTTTTAATACACTACTAATTGTTTAACAAAATTAACTGTTTTAATAATCAAAGCTAAATAACATCATATTATAACATTAAACAAAAGCAATTTTTCGGCATTTTCGCCCTTCAAAGAGTGTCGCCTCTCGTCATACGATTGTTCAGCTTCGCTAAACAGTTGTTCACTTGCTACGCTAGTAGCGGCGCAGATAAAAACTTATTTGCTGCAGGCTTACGCACCTTATAAGGTGACGAAAACCAATACTCAAAATTATAAGCATTTCTTTGCAGTCTTGGCTCTCTAAGGAAGCTTTCTAGCACTATTTCGATCACAGAGCTTGAACTGTATTCATCATTGGTCATTGGCTCGTCTTCCAATTCTATCGAATCATGAGCTGCCTATAAGTTGAATTGATTTGTTGTAGCCATGTTTGACGAGTTAGTTGAAGATGCCCATGTGGTCTCATGAGAATCTGATTCACAATTCAGCTTTCTCACGCACTTACACCAATCGACTTCGCGCTGCGGCGCATGGCCACGCGCAGTAAAATTTGAATGCCGATCCGAACAAATTTACAATCTCGGTCATGACCGAGAATCTCGGCTATAATTAGCCGAGAACCGAGACAAATTTCTCGGTTGGATTTGTGGCCGAGAATGCCAAGACCGAGATCTCGGTCGGGTCTTACACGACACTGGCACGGTAGGTATCTTAACCACTAGACCACTTGGGCAGTCATAAGTGTTTTTTATTCTTATAACAAAATTACCAATTGGCCAATTGACATATTGTAATGCAGATAGGACGCCAACGCAATTTACAGTCATAATATTAAAGCTTGAGAACGCTGGGATTTAATGCACATTGAAGGAAATACATTTCGAGTAAAAGAATCTATTAAAGAAAATACCATACCACTTTGTGTATTCTCGTGTCCAATAACATCAGATAACCAAAGTGGTTGACAAATACTATTGTATTTTCATTGTGCCACTGTATGTCGTATGTTGATTCCCAACGATGCTCCGTCGCTCTGGCTGTCATCAGAAATTGATTACTGCAAGAACACTCCAGATATAAAAAATATTGATATTCGACAAAACATATTATCTTTACATGGAAATACATTGATGAAAAGCCAATTATTTTAAACAATTTATCAATTCTGCTCATAGTCCATGCAGACTGCATAATTATAACTAAATATATACGGGGTGTATGAGGTTATGGGGCAACTGTTCAAAAGGGAGCTTGGCAATGGTGGTAGGAACCCATGAAAAAAATTTGAACGAAAAATATCGATTCGTTAAGGAATTGGAGACATGTAAAGTTTTCAATTTTGTCATCGCTTTTTCGTGTAAATCTGATTGAAATGTATAAAGTCAATGATATTTAATACGCAACATATTCATACTTTGTTAAATGTTCAATAGAAATTGAATAAATCAATGATTACGTTCGCATAAGCAAGACAAACTTCGCTTCAGCTGAGCTGATGGTCGGCAGCGTCAGGTCAGCACCGATGATTGCGACGAGTTCACGACGCTGCGACGCTGCCCTGCCCAAGCGGCACAGACCTCGAGCGTATGCTGCGCCGTGTTCTCGTCGCAATCGCAGTGGTGGCAGGACGGTGTACTCTAACGACCATGTACAGGCATTTGGCGAAGCATCCATGCCCCGTGAACACCTGCACCAGTCGGCGGCACGGGGTGCTCTCACTCACCACTGCATCAGCACCGGCCGGAAGGCCTCCACGGTCCGCACCCCGAACCGAGGCCTCTCCAGACGGACTGCCCAACGGGCAATGACGTCTCGCCGGGCATCGACGCTCCAGGCGGTGAGCTCCCTCAAAGAGACCACACCGCCCTCCGCTCGCACCCCTGATACCCGCTGATACAAACCGGCGAGCATCTCCGCCTCCAGGTCCCAAGGAGGAGTCCCGGCCAACAGGCACGCTGCCTCCGTCGCCACCGTGCTGTATCTGCGTGTGGCCCTGACCGCCTGACCGACAGCGGTGTGACCCTGAGTCGGACGGTCAGGGACCCCGCCCACACCGGTGCGCCGTACAGGGCCATCGACCGGATGACCCCCGCGTACAGCCGTCGACACGTAGTGCTCGGTCCGCCCACGTTCGGCATAAGCCACAATAGAGCGGACGCCGCGCCGACGAGCCGTGGAGCGAGCCTACGGAAATGCCCCCGGAACCACCAATGCCCGTTGAGCACTAGGCCAAATACCTCATTTGGGCCCGGATGCTGATTTCAACCGAACAGACGGTGATCGAGACGCCGATAGGAGGGCCTATGCGGGGCCCATGGAACAAGAGGGCCTCCGTCTTGTCCAGGGCCACCCTCAACCCCAACCCCTCGATCCGCCTGACGATCTCTTCGGTGCCTAGAGTCGCCAGGCTTGCCGCCTCTTCTAGCGTCACACCGCGGGGTGTGACGAGCGTGTTGTCGGCGTAACAAATTACGCCCAGCCCGGGTGGGAGGCTCCCCCTCACACAAAAAATGCCTTAAGGTTCATTTGCAGGAAATGAACCTTTAAATGTTACATATTATGTAGGCATGTACAGACAGGATACATGTAGGTATGTAACGCGTCGGTCAACGGTCATTGGCCGATCATCAGCTGATATTAAAACGAAGTTTATCTCGCTTATACGAACGTAATCGTTGGTTTATTCAATTTCTAATGAATATTTAGCAAAGTCCGATAATGTTGCAGATTAAGTATCACTGATTTTATACATTTCAATCAGATTCACACGAAAAAGCAATGACAAAATTGAAAACTTAACATGTCTCTAATTCATTAACGAATCAATAATTTACTTCAAATTATTTTCATGGATTCCTACCACCATTGATTAATTCCACCAGTTGCCTGAATCCATACACCCTGTATAGCCTGAAATATTTGCATTATACGATTGTTATAATACTCACGTATTCACATCGAACAAAAGAGGTCTGCTATTTCCATTTAACCCAATAGCTAGTTTGTCTTCCATTTTATTTAGTGATAAACATTTACCTCCAATACAGTCTTCTAATGTAATATAGCACATATCTGTAAAATAATAGTTATTTAAATAAAACTTATTATTGTGATTTACATTAAGGATATTATTGAGGTTCGTAACCTTAATCGAAATTATCAGATAAGTAAAATTAAAATATATTTGAAATTGAAACTGTTATAAAAGTTTCGCATAGTTTCAGAAAGGGCCGGTAACCAGCCGAAATGACTACCTATTCTACCTAAACATAAGCATATCTAGAAATAATACATAATGACGACAATTAGCAATTTCCCTTACACAATTTTCAAAAATTTCAATATCCGTAACTAAACTATTCAAAACTATTAATGTTATTCTCATATACACATCCAGCATTTCATAACAATAACATTCTTTTTTTAACACGCTTTTATTAGTTTCACCTGTATGTATGTTTGTAACCGACCCCTTTGAGCTCGATTTTGTCCTACTTTGAACGATCAGATTTAATTCAAACTTTGCACACCTGTCAAAGACTGATGACAATGCAATAATTCGATTAAAATATCCGATTATCCTTATTAAATTCGCCAGGATTCATCAATTTCTTTCCGCATACTATGCATGAGAGTAAGAGAGATAGTACTAGTGCGCGAGCTACGCATGTGTTAGCTAGATAATCCGCATCCTTTGCATGAGAGTAAGAGAGACAGGACTAGTGCGCGAACTACGCATGTGTTAGCTTGATAAGAAAATAATGTTTAAATGTATAATTAGTATTTCACACTTAATAAAAATTCATCATTAATTGTAATAAACTTCCGCTACGCTCGAATATTTTATCTAAATTGAAGTATTGTTCGTTGTTTAAGTTATTATAAAACATGTAAATTTTGATACCTAATTCTAGAATATTGGTTTATATTTTTAGATAACTATTATATTAATAACTATTATACTATATTATTGTAAGTGGCTCAATAATGACTTCCGGCAATATTTAAAAAAGATGTCGCTCTTTTGTATACATTTCCGCCAGGCGGTACTTCCTTTGTGTGGTTTTAAGAAATAAGAGATGGTTTTTTTTTTTTTTTTTTTTTTTTTTTTGGGTGGGTCGCGGTCGGCGCGCCTCCGCACCACTCCGTCCGGGGCGACAGAGGGGCTTAAGCACGCAACTCCCGCAACCCACCCGAAAACCACCTCGCCTTCGTCATTGGGCCGACCACCGGAGCAGGTTTACTTGTCGTCAGTGGTCGGCCCGACGGAATACCCCCTACGCGGGGTACCCTCCCATCGACCGACGTCCCCCCCTCGGGGAGGACGTCGGTCTTTCCTCACGCGGTCGGCCTCTCGGCGGGTGACGGACTAATCCCCGGTCACGTCACCCGCGGCCTCGGCTAGGGCGGCATGAGGCGCAGATAGTTGCGCCTGCGCCGCCCCAGTCGCCGGCGGCGGATCTCCTCATCGAGGCTGCGCTCCACGCGCAGACGATCCGCTGCCTCCTTCTGCGAGATCACTGTCTCGCAGAAGGCTGCGACCGCGTCCCAGTTCCTGACGCTGTCGACCATCGCCCTAGCGATGGCCGGCAGCGTCAGGTCGGCACCGATGATTGCGACGAGTTCACGGCGCTGCACTGCCCAAGCCGCGCAGGCCTCGAGCGTGTGGCGCGCCGTGTCCTCGTCGCAATCGCAGTGGTGGCAGGACGGTGTACTCTCCCTCCTCACGACCCTGTGCAGGTATTTGGCGAAGCTCCCGTGCCCCGTCAACACCTGCACTAGTCGGAAGGAGAGCACCCCGTGCCGCCTCTCCAACCACTGCATCAGCACCGGCCGGAAGGCCTCCACGGTTCGCACCCCGAACCGAGGCCTCTCCAGCCGGACTGCCCAACGGGCAATGACGTCTCGGCGGGCGTCGACGCGCCAGGCGGTGAGATCCCTTAACGTGATCACACCGCCCTCCCCGCGCACCCTCGACACCCGCCGATACAACTCGGCGAGCATTTCCGCCTCCAGGTCCCACGGGGGAGTCCCGGCCAATAGGCACGCTGCCTCCGTCGCAACCGTGCGGTATCCGCGGATGGCCCTGACCGCCATGACCCTCTGTGGTCGCCACAGAAGGGCCCTAAGTCGGACGGTCAAGGACCCCGCCCACACCGGTGCGCCGTACAGGGCCATCGACCGGATGACCCCCGTGTACAGCCGTCGGCACGTAGCGCTCGGTCCGCCCACGTTCGGCATTAGCCACGATAGGGCGGACGCCGCGCCGACGAGCCGCGGAGCGAGCCTGCGGAAATGCTCCCGGAACCACCATTGCCCGTCGAGCACCAGGCCCAAGTACCTCATATGGGCCCGGATGCTGATGTCAACCGATCGGACGGTGATCGAGACGCCGATGGGAGGGCTCATAAGGCGCCCATGGAACAAGAGGGCCTCCGTCTTGTCCAGGGCGACCCTCAACCCCAGCGCCTCGATCCGCCTGACGACCTCTTCGGTGCCATAGGTCGCCAGGCTTACCGCCTCTTCTAGCGTCCCACCGCGGGCTGTGACGAGCGTGTCGTCGGCGTAACAAATCACGCCCAGCCCGGGCGGGAGGCTCCCCCGCAACGCCCAGTCGTAGCCGATGTTCCACAGGGTGGGTCCGAGGACCGACCCCTGTGGGACACCGCACGTCATGGGCGTTCGCACAACGTCCCCTGCTCGGTTGGTACAGAGGACGCTGCGCCCCACCAAATAGTCTGCCACTAGTCGCCTCAGGTAAGCTGGCACTCCGTGATACCGGAGCGCCTCCCTAATGCAGCTGAATGGCAGACTATTGAATGCGTTGGCGATGTCTAGGGACACCGCCAACAGCACTCCCCCACAAATAAGAGATGGTTGCCATTCTACGTTACTGTATTTTCAAAATTGTGTTCTATATTGATTAATAGCGAATTTTCAACAACCAAATTGTAAATAATCAATAGAGAATTGTATCCTGCATTATACAGAGAATAAATAAAAGTTTATCAAGCACGTTTATATTTCAATTGGCAAATTGTAACAATTCCGAAGCTGGGATAACACCAAGGAATTCAGATGTATCATACCACCTTGGTGTGAACGTATGCCCACAGTGAGGTATGTAATAATCTTATAATCAACTTTATTCTACGTATGTTATGGTATAGTGTTGTATAAATGTTATCAAGTAACACTTACGACCTTACATATACGGCTAGTTCGGATACATACATTTTAATTTGTGAACCGACTTTATTATTGTTTTGTAATTTAATTGATAATTTCATAAGCGAGTAAATGGTTGACTCATATTTGTGTAAGTTGATATAACTTTCACACAATGGACGCCCTTGCGTGTCAGCTTCCTACGTAATAAATATTTAGTGTGACATATCCTGTAAAATATTTGCACGTAAATAATTATTAGAAAGATTAAAATATTTTATTTTTAATATTATCATAATAATACATATCATCTCTGGTTATCGTAACAATTTTAAAACATTGTTCATCTTTCGCTAACAAATTCGTTACAATAGGTATTGTAAAAAGAAAAGGTGTTAAATAAAACTATTAACTCGGGCACATTTCTTTTCTCATATTACTGATTTTATTTTAAATAATGAAAAGCTTAGGTGTTGCATAACCACGGTGGTTATGTAGTTTCTCGATAATGAAATTTCGTTTGTATTAAAACACTGATTGCTATGTTTTGGCGGAAAAAGATACTCGTTGTTTGAATTTCAATTCCAGTACATTGGACAATAGATTGAAAAATATATTGAGTGAGGATGCCGAGTAACCGGTCCACAAGTAGGCGAAGGCCTATTGGACGGCATTTGAGCCCTGATTTTGGAGAAGCCTCGAGACGCAGCCGACCCCGAACGCGAGACGATGTTTCGAGGCACGGAAATAGTACGCCAGTAACACGTTACGCCGAAGATCATGATGCTAAACAACAAGGATCGAGAATATCACCCGAACGGATCGAGTCCTATGAAAAGCGTAGATATAAGTCAGTTATAACACCGCCTTTGCAGGGTCAGGTATCGTTTATGTCATCAAAGGATAAAATAGATTGTTACAGTAGAGAGTATAGACTCTACACTGTAGAGGTACTAGGCAGAGGCGTGACAGAGTTCAGACTACCCGTGATGCGAGCGTTGTAAGGTCACGTAGCCCAGTCCAAACGCAGATCGACAGGGAGTCTTCACCTGTGACTCCGCAGCCTTCATCTGTTGATACAGTGAATTCTGAATTACTGAAATGTCTTAAGGAGTCTGCAACTTATCACAGCTGTAAATCCACAGAGTAGAGAAAGGTTCACTGACAGTAACGTAGTGCCAGAATTTGATCCTAAATCAAAAAACGTCATCGTAACTCAAATAGTTACGATTTGCTCATTGGCTAAACTGCAACAGAACAATCCCACATATGGGTGATCAAATCCAATAAAATTTGATGATTACCGTTAAACGAATAATAGATAATACACGGCTTGTCCTAAGATCACTTATGGCCGTCACGGCTGACGGTTGTATAACTTTGAAAGTATTCACAGATACAAATTTTAGTGGCTTAATTTTTGTTGAAAATGGTTATCGTCCTAACTACAACATAGAGATTGGTATTCACAAGATTAAAAATGGTAATTGCTATTTAACTATTCTAAATTATGATAACAAAGTGATTCAATTTAAATTAAAAAACTAATAAACACGCTTTTATAGAAAATTCAACTAAAAAATGGAAAATAAATAATAGTTTAAAAAAACTAAAAAACACGCTTTTATAGAAAATTCAACTAAAAAATGGAAAATAAATAATAGTTTAAAAAACTAAAAAATCACGCTTTTATAGAAAATCTAACTAAAAAATAAAAAATAAAATTTGATAAATTTAGATTAAGAATAGTGTAAATGAAAAATAAATGTTTATTATTGTAAAAAAGCGTGGGGTGCATAGTGTCAATAGTTATAAACATTTAATGGCAGATATGAGAAGGATCATCACTGAAAATATCCTAAAAAGCAGTTTAAACGAAATCTAACCGTTTGAAGTGGATCAAAATCAAATCCACTGGAGTCAGTTACATACAATCAAACGTACAAGTGAAGACACTGCACCCCACGCTTTTTTACAATAATAAACATTTATTTTTCATTTACACTATTCTTAATCTAAATTTATCAAATTTTATTTTTTATTTTTTAGTTAGATTTTCTATAAAAGCGTGATTTTTTTAGTTTTTTAAACTATTATTTATTACATTAGGGAACATACTCATACTACATGACTTGTTTAGATGGGAGGGGATCATCAATAAACTTGAATAAAATTGGGTCTTAATTTGTACAACAGATGGTCACAGAGGCGAAGGGCGAAAGTTAGATGAGAATAAAAAAGTAAACAGTCGCTCAGGGCGCGTGGCAGATGTGGAACATCGAAATTATTTTGTACTACTAATAAATACTGCATAAAAGAACAGATTATGACAGGAACTAATATGGCATAAAATATTAATAAAATATTACGATTTATATTATTATTTTAAATATTACATAACAATTAGGGATAAATCAATACCAATGAGTACTCATATGGTATCGATACTTTTCATCCGATACTACTAGTATCACCGTTCGACATCATAGCTCCAATGGAGCCTACACACTTCTCTCACGCAGTTGGGCACAGGCCCGACGTATTAGATATAGCCCTATTAAAGAACATAAACCTTCGTTTATGTCTAATAGAGGTAAATATCCGGTTGACCGAGCTTCGCTCGGAATATTTTTGTCGAATTTATTTAGATATATATTAATAAAAAATAAATAATGAAAATTATATAAAAAACTACAAAAAGAGAATAATAATAACACCGAGATTCGAACCGACGCTGTTTAAATGTCACATAATCCAAAATTAAAACCGCCCGCCTCCCCACCCGAGCTATCGGAACTCATGACGTTGACAACGAAATTTGAATTCATATTCTTTTATAATTTAATGTCATTGTTTGTTTTGCTAAAAACACGGACAAAACAACATTTTCTATAAATAAAACCTAGCTAGATCGATTTTTTGGACCCGAAACCTCTAGTATGCCAAGTTTCAACAAAATCGTTGGAGCCGTTTCCGAGATCCTGAATATATATATATATATATACAAGAATTGCTCGTTTAAAGATATAAGATACATGAGCTTAACTCAGATCACCGCCCGGTGGTCATAGACTTCGCCCCCCGATACGGCCCCTCAGGCCACACCCCTCCCACTGAGAAAGTGTGCACAGACTGGGAGCGACTGAAGGTTAAACTCCAGTGTCCCTCCTCGTCGGCTCATCTTGACAGTGGTTGTAAAAACTTAAATAACAAAGAGGACATCGAGCCCGCGGTCGACGCCCTCACTGGTCACGTACAATCGTTAGTTAACGATTGTTCACGGAAGGTGCCTGACACGAGCGATCGTAGATGGCGCTTACCCGCTGACGTCCGCGACTTACTGAGGCGTAAGAACGCAGCCATAAGAGCCTACGACCGCTTCCCCTGCGAAGATAACCACTATCATATGCGGTCAATGCAGAGGGCGGTCAAATCGGCTATACAAGGATTCAGACAAAACAAATGGGATGCCACCTTAAGCGAACTGGAGCCTTCGCACCAGGCTTATTGACGGCTAGCCCGTTCTTTCAAAAAGGACACGGTGTCCACCATGCCACCTTTAAATCGCCCCAACCAACCGCCGGCGTTCGATGACGATGAAAAGTCTGAATGCCTGGCGGCCAACCTTGAGCAGCAATGTACGTCGAGTACACAGTACATAGACGCGCGACACACCGATACCGTTAACATCGAAGTGGAACGATGTACATCGCGTACGCGTACCGCAGACGCTGAGCCACAAGAGCCTATACCAACAGTGACAATAGAGGAGGTTCAGTCGATTGTTAGAGGTCTCCACCCTAGGAAATCCCCCGGTTCGGACGGTATTTCTAACAGAGTTATTAAACTCTTCCCTCATTCAATATTATTAATTTTAACAGCAATTATTAACGCCGCATTAGTTAATTTTATATTTCCTAAACAATGGAAACAAGCCGTGGTAATAGGTATACCTAAACCCGGCAAGAGACGTACCGAACCGTCATCATACCGCCCGATTAGCTTATTAAACAGTTTAGGCAAAATCTATGAACGCGTACTACTTAGTAGGCTAAGAAAGTACGTAGAGGTCAATAACCTCATCCCGCCGATTCAGTTCGGCTTTCATACGCAACACTCTTGCGTCCAGCAAGTACATCGAATAGTTGAGTATACAAGTTATAAACTGCAACGCGGTTTATTCACGGGTATGCTTCTATTTGATGTAGATAAAGCGTTCGACAAAGTCTGGCATAATGGCCTTATTTTCAAGTTAATAAAGCTTAAAATCCTCCACTACTTAGTTATGATAGTTAGGGACTTCCTACTCGAATGTAGCTTTCGCTACAGAGTGAAAGGTACTCTATCAGCACCGCACCCACCAGAAGCCGGCGTCCCCCAGGGATCGGTGCTCTCTCCAATTCTCTTCTCGCTGTTCACCAGCGACATACCCCAACATAGTAGATTACAAACAGCATTATTCGCTGACGACACTGCCATCTTTTATGCAGGTCGTTCTCCTAAAACAGTGACAGCCGTTCTCCAAACTGCGGCTACCGCCCTAGCGAAATGGACTAGGAAATGGAGAATCGATATTAACCCCACCAAGAGCCAGGCGATCATATTCCATAGGGGGAAAGATCACCACCACCCAATGGCTCAATGCCCACAGATAAAGATGTTCGACCAACCCATCCCCTGGACAAGTGCTGGACAAGTCCCGTGTGAGCATGAAAAAAGCCCATTATTTTGACATTACAAACAGACACTCCAATTTTATTTATTGGTATAGATTTATATTAAATATTCATATACCTACTTCCGCATAGGTAATTTAATTAGATAACAATCTGCTAATAATAATATGTTTTAATATAATGTTATAGATATACATAGATTTATAAAGATCAAAAGCAATATATATCCCTATAACGTTACATTAAAATATATTGTTATTTTAGGTTGTCGTTATAGATCCTGTGTATGCTGACAGTACCGTCAAAATTGGCCGCCATTTATAATCCCATTCTTTATCTGTACGGGTAGTAGATATAGTTTCGATGTATCTGTGACGAGTTAAATATGGTTTGTTTACATTAATTGTTTTTTTTATTTTGGTCTTAGTTCTATTTTATACTGCGTATACAGTGGGTGAAAATGAGCATAAATATAGACTATATTAAAGACAATAACAAAACTTTTTAAAATAAAGTTGATATAAATTGATGGGACCGCCAAGGCCCTCTTTTATAAATATTTTTTGAAGTGTGAAAAACAAATAAAATACCTATTTTTCTTCGCAAGTACACCTAGAAAATGTAATGCGTTTTAAAATAATAAAAAAAAATTACGTAAATTGTTGTTCCATTGCAATTTCTGATCTTAATACTTAGTGAGGAAGTAAAGTGCACCACCACTTTGATGACCCACCAGCCGCCACTGGTCGAAAGTGAAAATAAATATCGATATATCGATATTTATAAAAATATCAATATCGACGTCTATATAATGAAAAAAAATATCGATATATCGGTCTTTAAAAAAAGTAAAAAGTATTTAGTTCAGCCTATGTAATTAATGTCAATAATGTATGTTTGTATAAAATGTATATTATTTTAATATACAAAAATTTTAACAAAACTAAGGTATTTTTTTTAATATTTTTTTTTTTATTAGGCAAAAATTTACAAGTATCAATAAACTAAAGAGCTATCTTTTAGCTAATATTTTATCTATACAAATAAATAAAATTGAAAGTCACAGGTCAGGAAGGTCACAGGGTTATTCAGCTCCGTCCCGGGGACAAAGGGGCGACGCGCGGCCCAATAACCCACCGTAGCTCGTCGCCTTCGTCGTTGGGCCGACCATCGGTACCGAGTTCTTTATCCTCCGTGGTCGGCCCGATTTACACTTCGAGAATCACACTGTCAACTAGGACCGGTACAAGAATAGCATAGGCATTTGACATAACTTTCGTCTTGTCCACGTTCATTCGCAAACCCACTAGTTGGATACCCTACGGCGATCATTGAGCATGATGCATAGATCCTCCATGAATTTTGCCATAACGACGATATAGTCTGCAAATCGAATGTAAGAGCTTGAAGACATCTTCCTGTGAAGTGGTGAACACTGTCGGAGAGATGACGTCTCCCTGTCTCACGCCTGTCTGCAACTGTATCGGTTTTGTACTCTTATCCCGGATACATACTGACATTCGATAGCACTTCGATATAACGATTGTCGATTTGGCACCGTTAAAGGGATGGCAGCACCGCCCAAGTTTCGACGGAATCAAATGCTTTTTGATAATCCACAAACTCTATACACAGAGGCCGATTGTGGATAATCTGCCGAAGAGTGAGTATATAGTCTATGGTGCTATAGCCTTTTCGGCAGCCGGCTTGTGCGGGCTGCTGGAAGTCATTAAGCTTGTACGTGAGTTGATTGGTAATACTAAAGTTCGAATACTAAGTGACAGTACATTGGAATAAATCGATTATCATGTTTGTCAATAACCATAATTGTCCTTGCTAAAAGTGACATATAAACGCAACGCAATCAAAACATACTAATCACAGACTACACAGTTACTGTTTTACTTTTGTTTCCTATCTTTTACGGTTCTAGGTTCTAGCGACTAAATTTACACAAGCAAAAAAATATCGTTTTTGATACGATTTTCGATATTGGATATTTAATATCGATACATCGATATATCGGACGGATCAAAATATTTTTAATTGTGATAACTCAATTCTTTTGTGTGATTTCTGTAATATTATAACATAATAGTTATATTCGATGCCTATGACGATATTATTGTGACAAATGGTTGGAACTACAGTTACTATTATATAGCGTGGCGACGCCTCGCCACGGCATGTGTCGCCACGCTGGCAATCGGTTTTACGTGCGGCTATAGATGTTTTACATCATAAAATAACTCGCATAGTATAGGTATATTCCGTTATGTTTTTATTATCTATATATGAGTTTACTGACTATACTCACTATTTTTGTTGTTAGGTATAACTATGTCCTCATTATTTCTTAAGCTATGTAATAGCATAACTGGACTTCGAGTAGACACTGCCAAAATTGATAATTGGTCCCTACTGTTAATAAACTCTACCGCTGAAACTTCAACTTGACCATCTTCCAGACAATCTTTTATATGGCACTCCAGCTGTGGTTTGTTTTGTATACTATTATTTTTATATACAGCCACACAGCCATCTCTGCAAAATACACTTTCTTAGAGATTTCTTTTTGTCTATGCATATTATACCTGCTATTGTTAAAACACCAACCTATTGCCACAAACTAAAATGTTGTTCTTCGTAACAAATCTGGATACATCATTAGTTCTTTCATCCTGTCTTATTATTTTAGGCACATCCACTTTCCAAAAAGGTTTTGAACAATTTGGTGTTCCTTTATTATCTGTCTGATAACATACAACTTCAGATCCAACCGTTAATAACAAAACTTCCGAGTCATGAAGTTTCAACCATGGCATGTAGTCTGTGTGATGACAGATAAGTGTCTGCAAGAGAATAATATATTTCTAATTATGTATTTTCTCAATATAAACCTGCATCAAAACATTACACAGATGTATTTATATTATAAATATACAAAGGCTGTATCAGGTTATCGGGCAACTGTTCAAGTATGTTGTAGTTTAACGGTCATAGATTGTAATTAGGATGTATATCACACAAAAAACAATGTAACATAAACGTTATAGTGATTTAAAAAATGTGTGTCTAAGGGTTTATGCCTTAAATGTTACGTATTATATAGGCATGTACAGGCAGGATACATGTAGGCATGTAAAGCTTCGACTGTATAAATAGGTATGAATTGCACAAACACTGCAATCGTAGCGTAGGTACAAAGGCGCCTCCGCAATGTTCATCGGCCAATCAGCTGATTTAAAGCGAAGTTTGTCTTGCTTATGCGAACGTAATCATTTATTCAATTTCTAACGAGCATTTAACATATATATACAGGATGTATCAGGTTATGGGACAACTGGTCAAACGGGGGATAGGCAATGGTGGTAAGAACCCATAAACAAAAATTGAAGGAAAAATATCGATTCGTTAATGAATTAGAGACATGTAAAGTTTTCAATTTTGTCATTGTTTTTTCGTTTAAATCTGATTGAAATGTATAAAGTCAGTGATACTTAATCTGCAACATATTCGTACTTTGTTAAATTGTTCAATAGAAATTGAAAAAAGCAATGATTACGGTCGCATAAGCAAAACGAACTTCGCTTTAAATCAGCTGATCGGCCGATTATCGTCGCCGAGTCACGTTTGTACCTACAGTCCCATTGAAGCGTTTGCGCAATTCTAGGTATGTATGAATGAGATTATACTGTCGAAGCTTTACATGCCTACATGTATCCTGTCTATCCATGCCTACATAATACGTAACATTTAAGGCGTAGACTGTTTGACACACATTTTTGAAATTACTATAACTTTTATGTTATATTGTTTTTTGTGTAATATACATTTTAATTACGATCTATGGCCGGTACACTACAACATACTCGAACAGTTGCTCCATAACCTGATACACCCTGTATACAGGGTGTATCAGGTTATGGGGCAACTGGTCAAAAGGGAGCTAGGCAATGGTGGTAGAAACCCATGAAAAAAATTTTAACGAAGAATATCGATTCGTTAAGGAATTAGATACATGTAAAGTTTTCAATTTTGTCATCGCTTTTTCGTGTAAATCCGATTGAAATGTATAAAGTTAATGATACTTAATACACAACATATTCATACTTTGTTAAGTGTTCATTAGAAATTGAATAAATCAATGATTACGTTCACATAAGCAAGACAAACTTCGCTTTAAAATAGCTGATCGGCCGATGACCGTTGACGGCTCGCCGTTGTTACCTACGCTCATTGAAGCATTTGCGCAATTCTAGATATGAATGAATGAAATTATACTGTCGAAGCTTTACATGCCTACATGTATTCTGTCTGTACATGCCTACATAATACGTAACATTTAAGGCATAGACTCTTGGACACATTTTTTTGAAATCACTATAACTTTTATGTTATATTATTTTATTGAAGAGTATTTTCCGTGTGGTGACGGAATAAGAAAACCATTCACCACCCCTCTCTTACCCGTGGCTGTCGTAGGAGACGACTAAGAGATTATAATACGCATACAACGTCTATGCAAGAGAAGAAAAACTAAAACCTATGCCAACACGTTTGACCAGTGTGGTGTAGTAGGTCAATTTACCTCTCATAATGGAGGAGGCTCGAGCCCAACAGTGGGATGTATAAGGGTTGAAATGATGAAAAAAAATGATGAATGAACAGTATTTAGGCAAAATTTAAAGAAAGTCAATGAAGATTTTTTTCACCCCTTAGGGAATGAATTCCAAAAAATCCTTTCTTAATGGGTCCCTACGTCACAAAATAAAATTACGGTCAAAATTGCATATTTCTAGCTTCAGTAGTTTCCGCACGACGTTGATGACTCAGACAACCAACTTCTTTATACCTATTTACACCCTTAGAGGGTGAAAATTCGCCCATGACGTGCGGTGTCCCACAGGGGTCGGTCCTCGGACCCACCCTGTGGAACATCGGCTACGACTGGGCGTTGAGGGGGAGCCTCCCGCCCGGGCTGGGCGTGATTTGTTACGCCGACGACACGCTCGTCACAGCCCGCGGTGGGACGCTAGAAGAGGCGGTAAGCCTGGCGACCTCGGGTACCGAGGAGGTCGTCAGACGAATCGAGGCGCTGGGGTTGAGGGTCGCCCTGGACAAGACGGAGGCCCTCTTGTTCCATGGGCGCACTATGAGCCCTCCCATCGGCGTCTCGATCACCGTCCATTCGGTCGACATCAGCATCCGGGCCCATATGAGGTACTTGGGCCTGGTGCTCGACGGGCGATGGTGGTTCCGGGAGCATTTCCGTAGACTCGCTCCGCGGCTCGTCGGCACGGCGACCGCCCTATCGTGGCTTATGCCGAACGTGGGCGGACCGAGCGCTGCGTGCCGACGGCTGTACGCGGGGGTCATCCGGTCGATGGCCCTGTACGGCGCACCGGTGTGGGCGGGGTCCATGACCGCCCGACTTAGGGCCCTTCTGTGGCGACCACAGAGGGTCACGGCGGTCAGGGCCATCCGCGGATACCGCACGGTGGCGACGGAGGCAGCGTGCCTATTGGCCGGGACTCCCCCGTGGGACCTGGAGGCGGAGATGCTTGCCGAACTATATCGGCGGGTGACGGGGGTGCGAGCGGAGGGCGGTGTGGTCTCGTTAAGGGATCTCACCGCCTGGCGCGTCGACGCCCGCCGAGACGTCATCGCCCGTTGGGCAGTCCGGCTGGAGAGGCCTCGGTTCGGGGTGCGAACCGTGGAGGCCTTCCGGCCGGTGCTGATGCAGTGGTTGGAGAGGCGGCACGGGGTGCTCTCCTTCCGACTGGTGCAGGTTTTGACGGGGCATGGGTGCTTCGCCAAATACCTGCACAAGGTCGTTAGGAGGGAGAGTACACCGTCCTGCCACCACTGCGATTGCGACGAGGACACGGCGCGCCATACGCTCGAGGCCTGCGGAGCTTGGGCAGTGCAGCGCTGTGAACTCGTCGCAATCATCGGTACGGACCTGACGCTGCCGGCTATCGCTAGGGCGATGGTCGACAGCGTCGGGAATTGGGACGCGGTCGCAGCCTTCTGCGAGACAGTGATCTCGCGGAAGGAGGCGGCGGATCGCCTGCGTGAGGAGCGCAGCCTCGATGAGGAGATCCGCCGCCGGCGACTGGGGCGGCGCAGGCGCAACTATCTGCGCCTCATGCCGCCCTAGCCGAGGCCGCGGGTGACGTGACCGGGGATTAGTCCGTCACCCGCCGAGAGGCCGACCGCGTGAGGAAAGACCGACGTCCTCCCCGAGGGGGGGACGTCGGTCGATGGGAGGGTACCCCAATAGGGGGTATTCCGTCGGGCCGACCACTGACGACAAGTTAACGCTGCTCCAGTGGTCGGCCCAACGACGAAGGCGACGTGGTTTTCGGGTGGGTCGCGGGAGTTGCGTGCTTAAGCCCCTCTGTCGCCCTGGACGGAGTGGTGCGGAGGCGCGCCGACCGCGGCTCACCCACAAAAAAAAAAAAAAAGAGGGTGAAAATTAAAAAATGCTGAAATAAGTCTTTATTTATTTTTATTAAAGATTTTTTTCTCGCTATACAAACTTTACTGCTGCGGTTTACCCCCTTAGGGGTTGACTTTCAAAAATCCTTTCTTAGTGGGTTTCTACGTCACGCAAAGAAACTAATGTCAAAAGTTCATGTTTCTGGCTTCAGTAGTTTCGGCTCTGTGATAAGTCGGTAAACTGACATCACTGCCTGTTTTACACCCTTAGAGGATGAAAATGGACATACGCTGAAACAAGTGTTTATTTATTTTCATTAAAGAGTATTTGTGCTTAATTTGAAGACAGTAACTAAAGATTTTTTTTCTTTCCAAGCAGACTTTACCGTTACGTTTCACCCCCTTAGGGGTGGAATTTCAGTAAATCTTTTCTTAGTGGGTGCCTACGTCACGAAATGAAACTACGGTCCAAATTTCATTTTTCTAGCTTCAGTAGCTTCTGCTCACCTGTTCCTTTATATGTATATTATTGTTAACGCCCCGCAACACCCCTTGCAAGTGGAATTTCGTAAAATCCGTTCTTAGCTGACCTCTACTCGACGAAAGGAATATTTCTGCCAAATTTCAAGTCTGTACGCCTTATGGTTCCAGAGATATGGTGATGAGTCAATATATCGCTCGCAAAACCCTCCTCTCCTATACAGGGTGTATCAGGTTATGGGGCAACTGGTCAAAAGGGAGCTAGGCAATGGTGGTAGGAACCCATGAAAAAAATTTGAACGAAAAATATCGATTCGTTAAGGAATTAGAGACATGTAATGTTTTCAATTTTGTCGTCGCTTTTTCGTGTAAATCTGATTGAAATGTATAAAGTCAATGATACTTAATACGCAACATATTTATACTTTGTTAAATGTTCATTAGAAATTGAATAAATCAATGATTACATTCACATAAACAAAACAAACTTCGCTTTAAAACAGCTGATCGGCCTTGGACCGTTGACCGCTCGTCGCTCGTAGGTACAAACCTACACTATAGTGTTTGCTAAATAGCATGGCAAAAGAGGTGATTTGGTGACCTTCACCACGATATCATCAAATCCAAGTAATTTATCGCTAATTCTATCGCTCTCCATATAAACCGTCTTATCGTTGTAATATCGTGGTGAAGGTGTCTAGGCTGTACAGAGGTTACAAAAATTTGTCTGCGTGTAATTTGTTTAGAATTTTAATTAAGAAATTATTAAACACCTACACGTGCAATAATAAAGCATACGTATACGTTACCTACCTTACCACTGCCCTAGCATGAAACTGATAGCTAACCTATCTTAAGGCTAACTTTTTGTTAAATACGTAAGGTGAGGTAAGATAATATACTAAAATAATTTATTTATGACTTTACAAAAATCTATAGTTCTGGACTGTCACTTCCACTACTGTTACTATCACTGCTGTCTGATACATGAATTATGAATGCATCAATCTTTCGGTATATACATACTGTCATCGAGGCCCATCATTTTTTTTTCAATATCTTTTACGTGCTCCACACGGAATGTCAAACAAAATGGCGACTGGGCCACACGACGCCACTGATCTCGTACACCTGACGCTAAAATCAGTTAAGAAAAGATTTTATGTTTGATACACATAACCTAAAATCTTGCATCTACTTGTGCGATCCTTTAGGTTTATTACACCTGACGGTAAAATGAGTTGAAAGAAATGTCTCATAACTTAAAACTTGGCATTTTTTGGGCGTTACATAACTCTTCGAAGCTAATTACGTATTTAATTATAGGATCTATATTATATTGAATTTATATAAATATTCTCGGTACTTTAATTTTAATGTTACTTAAAAACTTTTGATATTCAGACATTTGAAAGTAATTTGGCATTGTTATCAATGATATTATTTATAAAATAATAAAATGTCGCCAGTTACAAGTTAATCTGGTATTTTAAAACAATGAAATACATGATTATAGGATATTAAAAACATATATTTTCTATGGTAATTTTACTAGATTTCGTAAAATTCTAGGTTGTGCTGTTTGTAATGTTGCTTCCTGGTAGGCATCTACCAAGAGAATTTTGCGATACAACTTTTCGATAGATTTGTATAGTAAGCGATAGATTTTTTTGCATTTTAAGATATCGTGGTGAAGGTCGTCTTTTGCCACGTTATATGGCACTGAGTATATCATTGAAACGTTTGCACAATTCTAGGTATTACTGAATGAATTTATACTGTCGAAGCTTTACATGCCTAAATGTATTCTGTCTGGACATGCCTACATAATACGTAACATTTAAGGCATAGACTCTTAGACACATTTTTTTGAAATCACTATAACTTTTATGTTATATTGTTTTTTGTGTAATGTACATTCTAATTACGATCTATGACCGTTAAACTACAACATACTCGAACAGTTGCCCCATAACCTGATACAACCTGTATATACAGTAAAACCCGTTTAAGACGATTTCGCGGGGGCCCGACCAAAAACGCGTCTTAGGCGGGAAAGTGTATTATGTGGGAAAGGGAAAAAACGTGCCATTATTATTTATGATATTATATTAATACTAGCTGACCCGGTAAACGTTGTTTTGCCATGTAAATAATTTCTAGAGAATTTCTAGTGTAGAAAGAAAATAACTAACTTATTGGCAGTGTGAAAGGGTATGGTATATGAGTGAATAAGGCATGGAGCGCTGTGAACAATGAGGGAACATAAAAATAACAAAACATCAATCATTAATTTTTTTAATTTATTATAATTTATTTTAAGTAATAATTATATCATTAAATCATTACATAATCTTAATCTCTTTATACTACAGCGTGAACAATATTTTTTGTTAGCCCGTCTTCAGCTAATACCTACAAACTTGATGGTTTACCCACGCAAGAGCATGCAACGACATAATTGTCCGTGTGAAAAACATGGTGTGCTCAAATCTAAGGCACAAACAGACATTGTTTAGTTTTGGGATTTATTAATCGTCATTGTAAATGGCAATCTAATCGGAAATTGAATTGGCACATACAGATTGCCAATTCAATTCACAGGAATATAATAGGTATTCGTGGTATTAATATATTTTCACCTCGAAACTTGCCATTTAAAATGGTGGCTTTGCGAAAACTGTAGAGGGAGTGAGAGAAGGCTTATTGTTTGAGAAAAATAGGAGACCATCTTCATTCACATCCCTACTCCTATTAATATATTCCTGCCAAATTTCAAGTCTGTACGCCTTATGGTTCCAGAGATATGGTGATGAGTCAATATATCGCTCGCAAAACCCTCCTCTGCTATGTACGAGGTCTGTTCAAAAAATACGCGGACTGAGGTCATAAAAAAAATCCAATATACACTCATTTGCAAAAAAAACGGGCACCTAAGCAATGAACCATTTCTAATGTTAATATTTCTTTGTTTGATAATTATAGGTAGTTTTATCCACACAATTTGCTAAATTAATAAGAAAATAATCGTTTTCATCAGTATTTCATAAAATTTAGATACAATTTATGGGAAATAATGCTAAACCTCGCTAGTAGTGTATATTCGCTAGTAGTGCATATGCTCATGAAGTAAAAATAAAAAAGTTTTTTTGTTTGTTTTTCTTTAATAAAGTAAAAGCAGATAAATGTTTAGTATCGAGTGTGACCCCCTCTAGCTAAAATCACAGCTTGAATTCGTCTGGGCATGCTAGCGAGTATATCCCGGATACTTGCTTGCGGAATACGTTCCCACTCCGCAGTAATCACATTCTTCAGCTCTCTGATGGTCTGCGGAGCCGGGTGTACTGATCTCACACGCCGTTTCAGAACGTCCCAGACATGCTCTAGTCGGGACTTCGAGCTGGCCAATCCAAACGACGAATGCCGACCTCTTGCACATACGCATTAACATCGCGGGATCGGTGGGCGCGAGCATTGTCGTCCATAAAAATCGAGTCTTCACCTAGAGCGGCCAATGCGGGTTGTGCATGAGAAATTAGAACTTCCGTTATGTATCGATGCCCAGTCAGTGAGCCGTTTTCAATGAAGACTAACTCTGTACGATCCATTGAATTTATTCCTGCCCAAAACATAACAGAGCCCCCACCATAAGGTGTGATTTCTTCGAAACATGCCTCTGCAAAGCGTTCTCCTTGTCTTCTTAGCACTCGCCGACGTCGATCTTCACCGAACAGAGATGTCCTGGCTTCATCAGAGAACAAAACCCTATTCCAATCGTCTTGAGTCCATGATTCACAATTTCTAGCGAACCTAAGCCTGTGAACTCTGTGCTCACGGAGTAATTTGGGGCCGCGGGCCGGGCGGTGACTGCGTATATTGGCAGCGAGAAGCCTCCTCCTGACCGTCCATAGACTAATATGCACATTTCTTACTTCTTGGAGGTTGTTCTTAAGATCCACATACGAAGATTTGCGATTTCTCAATGCGCGACTCACAAGAAAACGATCATCCCGTGGTTGGGTACATGGTTTTCTTCCAGAACCAGGCCTTCTCTCGACGGAACCAGTCTCCTGATATCGCTGCCAGGTCCTTTGGACTGTCGAGCGACTAACATTTAGCCTCCTAGCCACGAAACATTGGCTGCAACCCTCTTCAAGCAGCGCGATAATTTTGGTAGCTTTTACCACTTTATCTACCATTTTTGATACAGCCAAACAGCATTAAATAAAGCTTTGACAGTCAAGGATATGAAATTAATCGATAAAAATTGAATAAAAGTTATGAAAGTCGATGTTAACTTCTGGAACTTCGCGCCAAAAATGTAGGATAAAAAGGGGTTTTCTGTAAAAATGAACATCAAATGAAAAATTGAATTTAGAACGTACTTTTTTAAATACCACAGCATTTTTAAAACCGGCCAGTAACGTGTACAAACGATTGAAACCTTTTTGGTATTGTATCTTTTTAAATATGAATGAAAATCAAAACCGCCCGTTTTTTTTGCAAATGAGTTTATTTAGGAGTTACACGTCTGGGTCCCCTTCAAAGTACTCTCCTTCCCAATGCACACACTTATCCCAACGGTGTTTCCACTTGTTAAAATAGTTCTGGAATGCTTTTTTTGTGACGGCCTTCAGCTCGTTCGTCGCATTTGCCTGAATCTCCGGGATTGGTTCAAGTCTTCTTCCTTTAAGGAGTTTTTTAGTTTTGGGAACAAGAAGAAGTAACCAGGTGCAAGATCAGGTGAGTAGGGGGGGTGGGGAAGAACAGCGATCGAGTGTTTGGCCAAGAACTCAGGTCGTCGGTCATCAGGCGTGGCACAAATTTCACAGCGACGCGGTACATTTTCAATTTTTTGGTCAAAATTTCATAACAAGACCCAACTGATATTCCACACTCTTTGGCAAGCTTCCTAATGGTCAGACGTCGATTTGCGTGCACCAGGGTGTTGATTTTGTCAATGTGTGGGTCGTCAGTTGACGTTAAAGGACGCCCAGGACGCTCATCGTCGTCAATCGACTGTCGACCACCCTTGAAACGTTCATGCCACGTGAAACATGCAGTACGCTTCATGGAAACATCGCCATAAGCCGTGTTGAGCATGGCAAATGTTTCCGTTGCAGATTTCCCCGAGTTTTACACAAAATTTCACAGCAATTCATTACTCCTTCAGGCTGTCCATTTTACAATCCGACAAACGGTGAAAACACACTTTACTGAAAATCGTGTAGCTTATCAACAAATCAAGATATTTGCGACCGGCAAACGGCGTTTTAATCAGCTGATCTGTACGAAGCTAGTGATACCAAACAGATGCTCCTGCAACCAATTTGCGCTGCGCAATTCAAACAGTCCGCGTATTTTTTGAACAGACCTCGTATATATCTATACCAATAAATAAAATTGGAGTGTCTGTTTGTAATGTCAAAATAATAGGCATTTTCATGCTCACACGATTATTTGCACTATACATATGCCTAAAATACACTTTATAATTTTTTTATCTGTCTGTCTGTTTGTTCCGGGTAATCTTCAAAACGGCTGGACCGATTTCAAAAATTCTTTCACCAATGGAAAGCTATAATACCAGGGAGTAACCTAGGCTATATTTTATCCCAGTATTCCCACGGAAACGGCAACTACGCAGGAAAGATGACTGAAACCGAAGCGAACCGAGGGTGGGTTGCTGGTATAGATATATATGTTTTTTTGTTACTGGTCTATGGCTGTATACAAATAACTGGATCCTGTGGTCTTATCACATAAACTACTACTACCACACTAGTTAAAAAAACAAATATCATCCAAGTAATTATGGATTATTTAATTAATCATGATTTGGAATATTTTGGTAAATATGATTTTCTCCACAGCATCCAAGCAGTGGGACCACAGAAAAATTAATAAGATAGAACGGCCATGTGGGCGGGGCAAGCGTGCCACAATTGCGATCAAACGGTCTTAATATTGACGAAATTCGTTTTACCGGCTCTTAGTTGCGCTCATATTGTGACCTTGGACGAAGCTCCGACAAAAAAGAGAAATATGCCGTCTTACGCTGTTACAACGTGTCCAAAACGAAGTCAGTTGCGTAGTTATAGTCTAAGAAGGCGTTTCTTATAATCATTAAGTCCATAAACTTATTAATTCAGTGATATTTCGTAATTTTATGACAGTATTATGTCGTTTACAACAAACAATTATGAAGTAACAAAAAGAGCCAAACATTATACATCGTCTGCCATACATGGATATCACCTTTTATTAGTTCAGCAACCGCGCAATGTACTGCGTTCAATGCGATATCACTGAGAACCGCCTTAGCATACGTTTTCATTCAAAACATTGACGTTCTTCTTCTTCTTTTTTGTCTTGGCAATCAGCTACAAATACGTGCCATTTTTGCCAGTGTCGAGTTACAATTATCTTTTCAAGTTCTCAGTTTCTTCATGTCAGTAATGGTCTGTCAGTAAGTCAAAGTGTCGCCCTCAACAGTGTAATGGCCACTGTTAAGGGTATCTTCTGAGAATTTTGGTGGAAATACAAAGGCATGTATAGCAGTTTTATATCATATTCACTACACCTCAGCAGTTCTGTCGCTATATATTACATAAAATGCCATCAAGATTATTTAACAAAACACGTTAAGTCCCGTACAGACGTTGGCCGAGCCTAGGCCAACGCGAGCGTCGGCAAATAGGTACAAGGCGAGTGCTAACTTCTACACGTTGGCCGAGTGCGGCGAACGCCAACGCGAGTGGCTAACGTAGACGAGCGTTTGTAGAAGTGTCTACACGTTGGCCGATGTCAGTGTTCATTGTGCACTGAAACACGTTGACATTAACGTTGTTGCAGCTTCGACTATTTATTTAATGAGCGTATATAACTATTATCTCAGTGTATACCGCAGTAAAGTGGGAAAAAAAGAAGGTGGTTGATACTGAGTATTCACAGAAATAGAACAATGTAAGATATATCCGTGTGGTGACGGAGTAAGAAAAAAATTCACCAGTCCCTATCTTGTCTGTGAATGTCGTAAAAGACGATTAAGGGATATAATACATAATAAGCATATAACATATATGCAAGAGAAGGAAACCTCGAAATAAAACCCTATACCAACCTGACTAGCATGGAATACTAAGGTCAGTTTCCCGCCTATTGTGGAGGAGGCGCGAGCCCAACAGTAGGACGTATATTAGCTAAAATGATGATGAATGATGAAGATACATTTTGATACTATAGGTAACATATAGGGTGACTTGGATCTAATTATTTACGTCGCATATCTAGAAGTAGTGATGCAAAATTTGAAAATATAATCATTTATATTGAGCGACAATATCACATTAAACACGTCTAACCGCGATGGATGTCAACCGTGTAATGACGACTCGGCCAACGTGTGGACGGCATTGGCCGAGCGTAGATGAGTGCCTTTGATTTGTGCACAAAAACCGACACCGAGGCGAAGTGAGGCAAGTGATCACGAGCGACGGCGAGTGACGACGAGTGAAGACAAATCAGCTGTCCACACGTTGGCGCTTGTATTCACTCGGCCAACTAGGCAAGCGACGGCGAGCGTTGGCCAACTAAGGCAAATCGGATGTACACACGTTGGCGTTCACCATCGCTCGCCTGCACACGGCCAACATGTAGACGCCCTATTAAAACACTAAAGTATTTGCGCTGTAGCATGGTGCGGGTGACAGTTATGGCGAGTTTCGTTTCACTCTTGAAAGTTGCCGCGATTTATAATTATGATCTATTAATTCAGCTGTACCACATCGGTAATATATTAAATCACTAATAACTGTAGTAATAAAGGTATAGCTTCCAAATTAAACCCAACTAGAATGTTCTAGCCTACAAATCAAATGAAATTGAAAGAAAAAATAATCAAAGTGGTATGCGTATAACGTAACACCAAAGACGTATTTAGTGATGGGATGTACTACTACGAAGAATTGTCGATTAAAAAATAAATAAAAACGCAATTTGTGCGCTCAATTTTTTATTGTTAAAAAGTATACAATTATTACATATTTACTTAAATTTTTCATTCAATTTTAATCCTCTTCTAAACTCATATCAGAGTCAGGAACATCGGAATTGTCACTTTCATCATCCGTATCTGTGACGGATATTATTAAAGATGTCTCAATTATGTTATCAATACGGACGTCACGATCCCAATCAATAAAAATATGCCACGAAAAAATATGAAATACCAGTTGTTTTGAATGCGTTTACGAAACTTTTTAAAATTTTTGAACTATTAAATTAATTGAATAATTTGTATGAATATATTTTTTCCTATATATAATTTTCGTGACAATAATAAACAGAACAACATTTATTTATGCTACGAGTATAATTAGTGATAAAAATTTAATTGCGAATCGTCACATCCCTAGTCACCTGGTATTGACATGTGTCACCCGCACCATGCTACAGCGCAAATAGTATAAGATATTGATATAATACAAGAACACCACATGACACTTCAGATTCCCGCCAAAAACTCAACATTGACACAGTATAGTCATCTATCCAGTAATGTATCTCGGCCATAACCTTGAATTAAATGCCTAAACGTAAACATGTGATAGGGCTGCCCGCCTCCAGCATTTTAATTACATTTGCCTACTTTGTGTTTCCATTTAGTTTTGTATATACTTTTCTTATATCAATACCAATAAATAAAATTGGAGTGTCTGTTTGTAATGTCAAAATAATAGGCTTTATTTGCACGACACCTATGCCTAAAATAGCAATTAAAAAATTTTTGTCTGTCTGTTTGTTCCGGGTAATCTTCAAAACGGCTGGACCGATTTCAAAAATTCTTTCACCAATGGAAAGCTATAATATCAGGGCGTAAATTAGGCTATATTTTATCCCGGTATTCCCACGGGAACGGGAACTACGCGGGTAAAACGACTATAACCTATGACCGAAGCGAAGCGAGGGCGGGTTGCTAGTAAACAAATAAAATACTTTGTGAATTGAATAGGAAGTGTTCAATAAGAATGCGTGTTGAATTTTGATTGGTAGTTTTAATTAAAAAAAAACATGTTTATGTTTAAATAACAAATCGGTCTATAAATTTAAATTATCTAGTGACAGACAGACGGTCAAATTATTTTTTTCTAGTACTATTCATACACACAGTACACTAAACATCTATTATTATTAATAATAAAATACCACGTTTTTTGAATTATATAAACTAACAAAACAAAACACATTATGAGTTTTAACACAAGGGTACCTACCGTAACATGATTCATGAACCGCCTAAACTACCTATTTCACTCGTGTCAATCACTTTATTTATTAACCCAGACAACTTTTTTTGACGTGACAACGTCTTATAAATTGGTTTGCCGGGTGACACTTCAAGAAACTGCGTTACGCTCCGCTCACGTTATGCGCTCACAATGAGAGCGAGTGAGAGGCACGCGTCCCTTTCACTTTTTATGTCTGTCTCTCTCGCTCTTAGGCGGGCTAACCATGCCCGAGTGTATGTGTAAAGGTAAAAATAAAATTTTGTTAATATGAAATTCAGTGCGAGATTCTTTGTATAAATTAATGTTTTAAATATAATTCTTTGTATAAATAAATGTTTTAAATTGTTACTATTATTTCATCCTTCTTCCTACTATACGAATGAATATTCACATTAAAATTATTTTACCACTCAAAGTCTTTGTCACGTAAAACTTTCGCCCGTATACCGACTTTACAGGCAACCAATTTTTTTTCGGGAGATAAAAGGAAATTAAAACGACACACATTATGTACCTACCTACTAGTAAGTAAAATTATTTTATAATCTTACCTTTCAGAGTTTCCAGGTAATCTAAAAAAAGTTATCTCTGGATTCGTTATTGACAAATTCATGCAACCAAAAACAGCACAATATACCCTACTTGTCATATTAAATATGTGTATAATTATGTATTTTAGTGAAAAATTCGCGCAGTTATTGTTAAAAAAACAACACACCGTTCGTTCGTCACTGCAGAACAGTCGCGACTAGACATGTGTAACACTGCGCTGCGCCGCGCAATTGCGCCAACTCAGTTCACTGCGCTGGAAGTATCAACTCACTTGTAGAAAATGTGTTAGCGCACGGCGCAATCGTCGCAGCGCCGGCGAATCTGAACAATTTTTTTACTTATGCGCCTATAAGGCAGGCTATAGTCGACCTTACTGCCTTGTCTTACGTAGCTTACACATAATTTTCTTTACATATAATTTATTATTAGCGTAAGAGATAAGTAACATCCGTCAGTAAGCCGTTACCATTAATTGGTTGCTGAAAACCAAATACACTATTAAACATATTAACGTAAATCACTATTATATGATATTCACAACATTTCAACTGTATTACATATTAAACTAGCTGACTCAATACAGATGTTGTTTTGTTCAAATAAAATAAAGGAATGTTCTTTGAAATTGACAGCAGCGCCACCTACCGAGTCCAGTTGTGAATCAAAACCATTCTCGTAGGTATCCCTTTGAACATACACAAAACATTTCATCAACATCGGTCCAGCCGTTTAAGGTGAGTTTCAGTGACGTACACAACAAATATATATAATGTAAATAAAGATAAAATATCAGCAAAATTATTTAAAATATAAAACTAAAAACAATAATTCATTCAAGAGCGTAACATGACACTCCCATATTCCCGCCGAAAAACTCAAGGTCGAACAACTCTGTGAAGTGTAAATAACTCTTTTAAAAATTGAGTTATACCTAGGTGCGCATTTAGTTGCTCATTCGGTTGTTTCATGTGTTGCGCCATGACGCAATGAGTTAGAAATGGAGTTATACCTGCAGTGGCGCAGATGGCGCACATTTCATTCGTAGCTCACTCGGTCGTGTTTACATTTTGTTGCGCCACGGCGCAATTTTGAGTTAGCGCAATGAGCCGGCGCAGTCTACTGCGCCTGAGTTACTGAGTTAACGCAAGGATTATCGTTGAGTTACCCATGCCTAGTCGCGACTGTCTACATGCCGAGCGCATGCCAAGATCGAGGCGCGTAGGTATAGCTCGCGTTTCGTCCGTTTGTATGAAGTTGAATTACTGGTAGATTATATTACCGTGACATTGACGTTCTTCTTTATTTTCTTTTTTGTTATTGGCAATCAGCTATTAATACAAGCCATTTTTGCCAGTGTCGAGTTATAATTTTCTTTTCAAATTATCAATTTCTTCATGTCAGTAATGGTCCGTCAGTAAGTCAAAGTGCCAACTCGAACAGTGTAATGGCCACTGTTAGGGGTATCTTCTGAGAATTTTGATGGAAACAAAAAGGTATGTATAGCAGTTTTATATCATATTCACTACACCTCAGCAGTTCTGTCGCTATATATTACATAAAATGCCATCAAGATTATTTAACATAACACGTTAAAACACTAAGATATTGAATATAATACAAGAACACCACATGACACTTCAGATTCCCGCCAAAAACTCGACACTGACGTTGATCCACGCGTATCGATAGTATTGTCCAACATTCTATAAGTTATCGATTTCAATAATTAGCTATGTGTTAATTTCATCATATAAATAAATATTTTAACTTTTAATTTAGTAATCGTTTCATACAGTTATATTAACAATATTTAAATAGGTATTTAAAAATCAATTATTCTGATATACATTACCTACATAATTTATCTTGTATATCTATAGTACATTCTTGTATATTTTCCGTGTGGTGAAGGAGTAAGAATATAATTCACCACTCCCTATCTTGCCCGTGGATGTCGGTAAAGACGACTATGGGATATAATATGCGCATAACATCTGTGCAAGAGAGGGCAAACTTGAAATGAAACCCTATACCAACATGTCTGACCAGCATGGTATAGTAGGTCAAATTCTCTCTCATTGTGGAGGAGGCCCGAGCTCAACAGTGGGACGTATGTGGGCTGCGATGATAATGATGATGATATATGTGTTTGTGTGTGTATATATATTTTTTAATAAAATTATCTTTGAACAGAAGATCTTACATGTTATTTGAAGTTTAATATTTTATGGTAAATACATTTTAATTTTAGATGACCATGAAATCAAAGTATTAGAAAACTATGGATTAAGGCAACTGGTAGTTATCTAAATACCAACTAAATCTAACACAATTTGTTCACAACATTTTGTAGAATACTAAAAATAATGGTAAAGTGATCAAATAGATATTGTATTTCATTTTTATTGGAAAACTAAATGTTTAATTATGTAGGTATTTAGTTGTCCTACTAAATAATTGTTCTATTCTTCGTTCAGATGGAATAATTTATGATAAGAATGAATTTCTTGAGACTTTACTTACTTACTTTACTTTCTTGAGGTTATTCATAACTAGTTATTATCATTATAAGTGTTGATTTCTAACTTTGCTTAAGTGTTGAATTTTTATTCCAAGAAATGTTGACATGATAGTCATCATCTCGGCTCATATACGTTCCACTGCTGGGCTCGAGCCTCCTCCGCAATAATAAGCAAATTTACCTTACTATACTATAGTAATCAGATAGGTTAGTATAGGATTTTCTTTTGAGTTTTTCTTCTCTTGCATAGATGTTATATGCTTACTATATCTCTTAGTAGTCTCTATATATTAGGATGGGACATCCGCGGGTAAGATACGGAGTGGTGATTGGTATTCTTATTCCGTCACCATACGGATAATGTTAGCACATTTTTGTTTACAATAAACAAAAATGTACTAACAAGTAGCAGTGTATCAAAAAAAATTAAATTCGAAAATTTATGAATTGTGAGAAATAAATAAAACAAAAGTATTTTTGGGACTAATTCCATCATTGTAACTCCTGTAAGCTAGGATCCAATGGTCTTTATACATCGCACTGAGGTTAAATCGTTAGGCGGTCCTGGGAAATAATTTTAAATATCTTGGAACCCGCAACAAATATAATTAGAAAAGTTAAACAGAAGGAGTTGGAAGAGATTGATTCCACTAAATTTACATATTAAAAAAGTATAAAATGTTAAACAATATTACAGAATAAAACATACGATACCTTAGACATATAACAACCAATTTTCCAATTATGTGAAATTCTACACCGATCATACCAGGACAATTCATTAAGCCACCTGCAATACAGGCATTATTTTATAATATTGTAAAAGTATAAGTTATAATATTATAGACTAGTACTATAGACATACCTATTTTCTTTATTATCTTGTAAAATAATCGATTTTTTTGAGAATGATCTCCATATCCTATTATCATGTTTTATAATATCACATAGGGTTTTGCAAGTTAACATGACATTTCGCAGATCGGATAGCCTTAGCTTTGTGAAAATATTAATTAAAATATCTAAAGGCAGTATTAATAAACTATCTGTACACATTGCTGGTTAAAAGAAATATTACGAATTTATCTCACTATTATTCTATATTCTATAATTCTTAACTTATCACAAAATAAAAGGCCTGTTTTGACTTTTGACAGTTCACGCCCAAAAGAAAAGAAGTTTTCTATTTTTTACCGATCTAAGGCTGAGGCCGCACTACGGTTTTTATCCGCAAGCGGTTAACCGCAAAACCGCTCGAGACGCACGCACTGCGATTTTAAACCGCAAAACCGCCCCCGATTTGCACAGTTTAAAGATGGATCTCAAACGAGCAGTATATATTGTCGCTCGTCGGCTACTACGAAATAGAAAAAAAAAGTCTACAAAAATTCGCAAAATTTGTTTTTTTTTTTTCTTTTGGCATTGTGCTAACATTTGCCATTATCAAAAATTAGGGAAGTATTTCACGAAAGGTATATAATTATACTTATTATGCGGCAAAACAAAAAGGATCAGAGGAGTAGGTTTACTAAAATAGGAGTAGGTTGAAAGTGAAACTTTACATAGGTACATGTTAAAATATATATTTACAGTCTTACATTCTAATATTACTGGTATCAATAAAAGAAGCTAAACATATACACAAGGATCTAAAGAGGAAAGAAGGAGATAGATATTGGTAGGAAAAGGAACATTAAAGGAAGTAAGTTCATTAAAGAAATGTGAGTGATCATATAATATACATGAAAAGAAAAGATGATTTAAGTCTCCAAATTCACCACAATCACAGCATGGATTAGTACGTATTTTCATTCTTACTAACTGCGCAGGCACACAGGTATGCCCCAAACGCATTCTAATGAGAATAGTAGTTGCTCTTTTACCCAGCCTTAACTTTTTAAATGAGGAATTACAGAACCAATTATGTTTAAATCAAGAATAATTGCAGGTGAATATATTAAGCTGTGAAAGTATAGTTAAAAATACCTAAACGTTGGAAATTAAATATCGGGGCTGAAAGGTTTTGAAATCTCTTATAACTGTTAACTAAGCATGGAATCATTTTACGTCCCCAGTAAGATGATATGGAAACTAAATTTACCAAATGTTGAACCCTAGGAAAAATTTGATGATTCGTAAACTGACAAGTGCGATAATAGAATCTATCCGACAAAAATTGTCGCCTCATGTAAAGAGGCGCATCGCCACATTCAACCTGTAAGGCATTGATAGGGCTGGATTTCATTGCACCTGTAACTATCCTTAAAGCTTTAGATTGTATGCCGTCCAGCTTCTTCAGTGCCGCTACATTGCAAGGTTCTAATAAGAATGTGCCATAATCTAGTAAACTTCTTATTAAGGCGTTATAAATTAATTTTAAAGAAGTAGGATGTGCTCCCCACCAAACTCCTGTAAGACATCGTAGCAAATTTATTTCACATTTTGCAACGATGTATTCACAATGAGCATGTCCAGTGAGCTTTGAGTCTAAAATAATTCCTAAAAATTTTGCATGACTTTTTTCTGGTATAATATCCATGTCATAATAAACATTTGCAGGCGACGGCTGGCGTTGGCGGCTGTACACTACAGCAGTACTTTTTGGTGCCGATAGTTCTATACCATGCTTATCCAACCATATTTTTAATCCCCTTAAAGCTAATGTTAATTCATGTGATGCAAGTATAATGGAACTGTTAGTAGAGTAAAGTAATAAATCATCTGCGTATTGCAATATGCTAACAGAGTCACCAATTGATGTCACCAATGGCTTTCAGATCATATGTATAAATATTGTATAACAATGGACTTAAAACTGAACCTTGTGGTAGACCTTTCCAAGCAATCCTTGGAAGGTCCGCGTTATCCATGGAGATTTTACGACCGCAAAATATATTTTTAATAAAATTAATTAAAATAAACGGGATTTGTAGTTGATTTAATTTATTACATAATATTTCTATATGAACATTATCATATGCAGATTTAATATCAAGAAATGCTGCCACTATTGATTTATTATTAGAAAAGGCGATGCGAATGTCTGTTGTAAACACACTCACACTATCGATTGCACTCCTACCCTTTTTAAAGCCATACTGGGTATTGGGTAAAATATTTTGATTTTCGACGAACCATTTAATTCTATTTTTAACTAGACGTTCCGCAATTTTGGCAATAACCGGCGATAGGACTATGGGTCGGTATGATGAGGAGTCTTCAGGATTCTTATTTGGTTTTAAAAAGGGCAACACTGTTTGTGATTTCCAATCTGCCGGCAAGTCTCCTGTCATCATGACAGAATTGATAAGTTCGAGGAAGAAATTTAAAGCCTTATCACCTAAGTGTGCAAAAAAAGAATATGATAGACCGTCTTGACCTGGTGCAGTATCTGTAGTCACAGATAAAACACTCTTTAATTCATACAATTTAAATGGAGAATCAAGTCCCTACGGGCATGAGCGTAAGTTTTGCGGTATGGGATTTAGGAACAAATCCCTAACTGATGATGGAGCTAGTTTATCAAGAAAACTATTATATAAAAGAGGCGACATGCTCACAAAGTTAGAGTGGCTAACTCCAAGTCTGTAGCATTTTATTTTACGCCAAACTTCCGAAGAGTGTGTGTTAAGTGATATGGAGGAACAGAAGTTCTCCCAACCCCTTAATTTCTTTTCTTTCAATAGTTGCCGGCACTTGTACATAATATGTAGAAGTTCATCGAAGTTATCTTCCGACATTTCAGAATTATATTTAATTTCTGCCCTTTTCCTTTCAGCAAGTGCTGCACTGCAGTCCGAATCCCACCAAGGTGGGGATGTTTGCTTATAGCTAGTGCCTACTTTAAGAGGAAATATTTCATTAGCTGAATCTATCATACAAGTGATAAGAGTCTGAGTCTATTGTTGTTTGACCAGAGAAGCCTGATGACATTACATCAATTTTATTTTCTACATGCTGTATATATACATGCCATTTTTCCTTAATAATTCTATGCTTTATACGGGAAGGTGTTTTATTGTTGTGAGCGAGTTTAAAAGTTGACAAATTGATTATTATTGGGAAATGATCACTACCATGAGAAGATGGAAGTACACCCTTCCAAGTAATGGATGATGCTAAGTTAGGTGATACTATTGTTAAGACTTTTTTTTATTTTTGGATGGGTTATGGTAAGCGCACGCGCGGTCCAGTCCCTCCGGGGCGATGAAAGAACGGCGCGCGGGCCCATAACCCATCCGTACCCACGTCACCTCGTTGTTGGGCCGACCACTGGAGCAGATGTGACTTGTCGTCAGTGGTCGGCCCAACGGAATACCCTTTCGGGTAACCTCACCTCTCGACGTCCTGGGACGTCGGTCGCCATCGCGCGGTCAGCCTCTCTGCGGGTGACGGACAATTCCCCGGTCCGATCACCCGCGGCCTCGGCTAGGGCGGCATTAGGCGCAGATACTCGCGCCTGCACCGCCCGAGTCGCCGGCGGCGGAACGTGTTGCCAAATAGGAGCTCTACTCGCACACGATCCGCTGCCTCCTTCCGTGAGATTACGGCCTCACAGAAGGCGGCGACCGCGTCCCAGTTCCTGACGCTGACGAGCATCGCCCTGGCGATGGTCGGTAACGCCAGGTCGGCACCAATAATTGCGACGAGTTCACGGCGATCCCCCTCCCATGCAGCACACTCCTCGAGCGTGTGCTGCGCCGTGTCCTCGTCGCAACTGCAGTGGTGGTAGGACGGTGTGTGATCTTGTGCAGGTACATCCCGAAGCAACCGTGCCCCGTCAGCACCTGCACCAGTCGGAAGGAAAGCACCCCGTGCGTCCGCTCCAACCACTCCATCACCACCGGCCGCAGGGCCTCGACGGTCCTGACACCGTACCGAGGACTCTCCAGCCGGACTGCCCAACGGGCAATGACTTCTAGGCGGGCGTCGACCCACCAGGCGGTGATCTCTTTGATGGAGACCATGCCGCTGTGGGCGCGCGTCTCCGACACCCGCCGATAAATTTCGGCGAGCATCTCCGCCTCCAGGTCCCACGGGGTAGTTCCGGCCAGGAGGCACGCTGCCTCCGTCGCCACCGTGCGGTAACCCCGTATGGCCCTGATCGCCATGACCCTCTGTGGTCGCCACAGGAGGGCCCTAAGACGGACGGTCAGGGACCCCGCCCACACCGGTGCGCCGTACAGGGCCCGAACAGAACTATTGTTAAGTCTAAAACCCTATCATTACCATAGGGTCCAGTCCTTCGGGTAGGCACGCCATCATTTATTACACATAAATTATGATTACTGATTATATCAAGGAGCTGTTCTCCATAACAGTTTGTTCTACTACTACCCCATACCCTGTGTTGTGAGTTAAAATCGCCCAGGATAATAATAGGTCTAGGAAGACCAGCAAGTAAATCATTAAATTGAATGAAAGTTTGATAGGAAGGCTTAGGGATGTAAATAGACAGGAAACAGATTTTATTTAGTACACAAGCTACAGCAGAAAAATCAGAAAAAGAAAGTATAGTAATAGATGAGAAAGATAAAGAATTCTTAACAAAGAGAGCAGCACCTCCATAGCCATCAGATCTGTCGTGTCTGAGGCTGGAGTAGCTAGGAATTTTAAAAACTGAGCCTGGCCTTAGCCAAGTCTCTGCTAAAGCGAAGATAAATGGATTGTATTTATTAAGTAAATATATTAAATCACTTTTTTTATTTACTGCACTCCTGCAGTTCCAATGGATTGCTATTGATGTTTGGTCCATAATGTTTATTTAAATGTTTAGCTGCGTTGGTCGGTTCTATTATATTGGACTGTATAACATTAGTTAGGAGGACCATGTGGTTTAAGAAATACTGTTTTTCTATAAGAAGAATGTATGGGCTTAATTTGTGGTTTAGATGTATGATTTGCCTGGCCTTTGGGTGCAGCTGCAATCTCAGAATAAGGTCTGTAAAGAGATGGATGAGCTTTAGATGCTTCTGCATATAATATGCACTTTTTAGCCATAGAAAATTTAATTTGTTTTTGTCTAGAAAACTCTGGGCATGTTTTATTTGTAGCAAAATGAATGCCACCACATAGGCAGCATGATACATTGTCTTCATCATTATTACATGCATCACCTGAATGATCAGATCCACATTTAAAACAGCGTGGTTTTGATCGACACTGCATCTTAGTGTGACCAAAACGACAACAGTTATAGCACTGTATGGTTGGATAAGCATATTTTTGGACAGATAATGTAGTGTAGCACATGTAAACACGTTCTGGGAGAACTTGACCATCAAATGTAACCACAATGGTTTGTGAAGGTTTCTGTAGTAAATAAAAGTAATACTGTGTTTAATATTTATCATTTATTCTATTAATTCTCACTTGTTCCATAATCGTCGAGACGCGCGCCATCAAGTGACGTCACAATACTACAGACTAGAGGTGTGTAGTTCCGGACCGTAATAGTTCCAGGAACTATGTCCACCGTCGGAACTATGTCGGTCCAATCCGCGGTGTGAAATTAAACAGTTCCACATGTCCGAGTAACTGTCATGTGCGCCGGAACGAATTGTCGAACATGTTACGAACCGACTACAGAGCCGACCGACTCCGTCCGAGTAATCACGAACCGACCAAGGACGAGTATAGTTGGAATGTTATGATACTTTTTATGTTATGCAATTATGATACACAATGCGAATATTACACTTTGCGTTAAAGACGACAATTGATTTATTAATATTTAATTTTAGTTTCTTGCTCACTAATGACCTTGACTTCAGATAAGGGCCCCATTTCATTTAAATAAATGTTTCGTTAATTTTCTTTTTTTGGAATTTTAATTCATGTGAACTTTTTATATGTACAGTATAATTTGATGAAGGTTTTAGTTTTAAGAATGTATAATGCCTACTTATTGTTAGATTTTTCATTTCAATTAAATCGAAGAAGAGTTTGGAACTATTTAATTATCTCCACTGACACTGCTTATACAATCAGTGGACATAATTAAACAGTTCCTGGACATAATTTAACCGTTCCTAGACATAATTAAATAGTTCCATAGAAGTCAAACATTTGAAGTAATCTGATCTGAACCTGTGGAACTAGATAGTTCCGCGAACATGATTTCCGGACATAGTTCCGATAGAGAAGTGAATCGTTCCATGTTCAATCCGCTCCAGAACATGGTTTGCGCATGCCTACCACAGACTGCTACGTTTCTTGATACAACAGTTTCCATGTTGCTTCACCGTCTATGATTTGCTTAATATTTATACGCCTGACTTTTAATATCTTACTACATCCATTGGGGACATTACAACATTCTATTACCTCTTCTGGGGTTAAATCCATGAGTACACCACGTATTACACCTATCCGAGACACATTGTAGGTAGGAATGAAAGCTTTTAAATTGTTTGTTTTTATACTAGGATGTTTAAGAAAAGCATTGGCATCTAGGAAGTTATTAAAGGCCAATGATATTCTCTTTCGCCCTATTCTTTTTAGGCTTTCATTGACTATATTATTAAAAGAGTTTCTTTTTAAAAATTTTCCAAACGTAATAGGGTGGAATGTGGTACCATCATTGGGTGAATCTATTATTTTCTGTATATGTATAACATAAGGTGCTAAATTGGACTGGTTATAACTTTGTCTGGTAACTGGCGCTGGAGGCGGTACCTGCGTGACTGGAGCTGATTTTAATTCATTCTTTGATGAATTATTCGTGTCGCTATTAATTGGAGAATCTGATTTAGATATATTTTCTGTACAATCGCATGGAGGGTTGGAGCCAGATGTGCTTCTTTTGCGCTTGTGGCAATGCTTGCACTTTTTATGTAAACGTATTCTTTTATGTCCTTTATCTTTTTTAATAGAGAAATCTGTGTCTATACCTGACTCCGAGTTAACTGTAACATAACATACAGCCTGTGGAACCGTACCCCCTGGATCCAGTGGTTCATTCATGTTAGAATAATGTACAATTACAGTTCATAGAACATATATAAGTAAAAATATTTTAAAATACTCTTCTAATCAGTAAAAATTACAAACACAAATTTTAACAGAAAAAGCGCGGTCGTCCTCTTCAAAGCTTCCCACCTTTTTTCAAATATTGTGTTCATTCATTCTTCCTCTTTTTTTTGTCTTGACAATCAGCTATTAATACAAGCCATTTTTGCCAGTGTCGAGTTATAATTTTCTTTTCAAATTATCAATTTCTTCATGTCAGTAATGGTCCGTCAGTAAGTCAAAGTGTCGCCTCCAACAGTGTAATGGCCACTGTTAGGTGTATCTTCTGAGAATTTTGGTGGAAACAAAAAGGTATGTATAGCAGTTTTATATCATATTCACTACACCTCAGCAGTTTTGCCACTATATATTACATAAAATGCCATCAAAATTATTTAATATAACACGTTAAAACACCAAGATATTGAATATAATACAAGAACACCACATGACACTTCCAGATTCCCGCCAAAATCCATTCATTCATTCAATAGCCGTAGATCTCAGAAAGGTTACATTTTCAGAAACATAAAATTTTAAAAGAATATCTAGAGATTTTTTTACTAAACTACTATTGAATTCAGTCAGTAGCCAGCTTCCATAATAAAAATTGCATCATGTGCGTTCAGACATCACTTTCATAGATACAAAATATAATTAATTCAATTGCAACGAAACGACAATACGACTATTCATTGCGGTGGTTAGGGATGTGAAAAATAATCGATTTAAAAAAAATCGATTATTAATCTTTAATTTTTTTGTAATAATCGATTTTTACAATCGACTAACAAAATAAGAAAAATCGATTATTAATCGATTTTTTACTATCGATTATTTACAGCCAGATTTCCTAAAAAAGAAGGTCATCACGATTGTTTCATACTAAATATAGTATGAAACAATCGTGATGACCTGTTTTTTAGAAGTTTAGTAGAAAATAAAGCTCACACATCCTAAAAAAAAGGTTATCACAATCATGTTGGGGAAAAATCGATTATTTTATAATCGATTATTTATTTTTAATTAATCGATTTATTTTAAAGAACAAATAATCAATTATTGAAAAATCGATTATTTTCCCTCCAAGTCACATCCCTAGCGGCGGTAGGCCGAATACTAGTCAAAAAACAGTGTTACCAACTCCCTAAAATATTTATCCCTAAATCATAGTTAAAAACACCTAAAATTGTCACAATAGGCATGATGACGGTAACCAAAAATCACTAAAATAATGTGTTTATCTACTGTAACACAAATAATATATCTTGAAATAAATATTTATTTTCTTTTATAAGATGAGATTATTAGTTTATTTAATAAAATAAAACTACAAAATACACAAGTCCGCCATGCTCAGCTAAACACCAATCAAGTTGAATTACGTCACTCCTATGTACACCTGTCATTATCATCGCAAAATCAGTACTGTTAATTGTTTTAACTTGCATTTAAAGAGTATTTCGTGATTTTTATCGATCTCTTGCTTACTTTTGTGTTCCTACTAAAAAAATTTAAGTCAGAAGAAAAGAAGGATTCACCAAGGCAAACCGCTCTAATTTGCCTAGAGTTGATTTGTTAATGCCGGGAGAGTACCTAGCATCAACCAAAGACTTCTGTTCAGCAGAATTTAGAAATGTCAAAACTACGATGTAAATAAAATATTGATTAATAATCTTCTAACACCAATAATTTAAAATCTATTTAAAAATACGTTATTTAAATAATATTTAAAAATATGTTATTTAAATATTGGTTATGTTATTTAAATAATGCTTTTGTAAACTTGGTATTAAACTGCAGTTAAATAAAATCACACACCAAATAAAATATATGATATAAAGTAATTACGTCAAAATGATCTTCACAGAAATAAATAGTCTCCTATTTATTTATTTATATTTATTTATTTAAAATGACTTAGAATTTCGCCGTGCAAGATTAAGCCACTTATATATTACTATTTTATTGTGTGGCACATAAACAAACAGTTTGTTAGGAGTTTTTATTGATGTATTAATACATTGAGAAACCGCACACCACTTATAGACTTTCGAATTCATGTCTAAATAAAATATATCGGATTTTTTGCTTTAATTCCCTTACATTTACAACTCAAGTAAATAGACGTGACGTCACAAGCAGACGCCATGACACTAGGCACCGTTTTGGCGCTAATTTAAATGCATTTAATTAAAATAGCATTTATTTCTAAAGAAACTGTACTTATTGCAAAAATAATATATTTTTTGATAATAGTAGTCATTAAAGAATATTATAAAACAGTTTTGCAAAATTAGTCATCATGCCTATTACATGAAAATCCCCCTAAAAATGATTTCATTAAAATAAGAATAAATAATGAATTAATACCCGTACTGAAAATAAATATATATCCGGGCAAAAAAGAAATATGCCTCATATATGTGACATTTATGAGACATAGTTACTTAATAAACAATAATAATTATGTAAGCTCCAAGCTCTACTGGGACCGGTCTATCACCACGGACAGGACTATTCTTGCGAATAAGCCTGATATCGTGCTGATGGATACTAGATGTCGTTACGCTGGTATTTTTATTTTTTTTATATAAAAAGTCCCTAAAAATGCCCCTAAAAAAAACCCCATCCCACTTATTTACCTCCTAAATTTGGGGAGAAACCCCCTAAGTTGGCAACACTGCCAAAAAACCGCCCGCGGTTAACTCATAATGCGTGTGCGCCCATGTAGTTCTATAGATTACAAAATTTGCTGCGGTTTTTTACCGCAACAATTTTGTAACATTTTGCGGTTTTTAAATCAGTCGCGGATAAAAACCGCAGGTGCGGCCGCTTGGATTCGTTTTCCTGTTCCACAAACTCATGTGGTTAAAAACCGCCGCGGTTTCACCGTAGTGCGGCCTAGCTCTTAATGTTTTGAAGGTAATTAATTTTTCATTGACGGGTACCGCCCACTGGGTTAAGTGCTGTGCATAACGATTTTTTCATATTGTCCACAGACTATTAATAATCGGTTGAGGAAAAAATAAATCGATCAAGATATATTTTTTTAATACGCTTTTATTAGCTTCAGACGTATCTATGTTAGTATGTAACGGAATCTTTGAACATAATTTTGACCTCCTTCAAAACGTCGGATTAACTCGAAATTTGGCATACTTATTAAGGACCGATGACAATTCAATATTTTAAACAGTTCGACCCTTATCGTTATCCTTACTAGGATAATCAGGATTAGCGATTTAAGCGTATTTTTTTAGTTTTTTTAAAATATTATATTTATTTTAAAGCGGACTCGTACTTGGCCGGTGTTATTAATTTTAATACTAGTATTTAGACCAATTATTGAATTTTACCAGCTGTGTTGTGATTTTTCTAGATATTTTTGTAATTGAGTGAATATTATTGTAACAAATATATTAAATGATGGAAAATTTACCTTTCGTAACATTGTATCATTTCAAAATACCTACAATATCACAGTTTAAGTAAAATTTTATACTTATGCAAACTTGAATCGATTTATCGTAAGTATCGAGTACCAAGTCGTATGTTTTTTTTTTCTTCTCCACTCCTGCTAGGGATTGGAGTCGTATAGTTCATCACTATATAATAACATCGCTAAGAGGGAGATGCTCGGCAGCGTCAGGAACTGGGAACGGTCGCCACCTTCTGCGAGGCAATCGTCTCGCGGAAAAACGCGCGCGGTAGGAACGCCTCCACGACGACGCAATCCGCTGCTGGAGACTCGGGCGGCGCAGCGCAGGCGCCAGCGCAGACTAGCTGAGGTTGCGGGTGACTGAACCGGGGAGGACCAGAGAGAAGGCAAGTTACTATGTACCGGTGGTGGGCCCAACGGCGAATGCGACGTGTCACGGATGGGTCATGGGGCTGCGCACCACCCCTCCGTTGCCCCCGACGGAGCCGGGCGGCGGGTGCGCTGGCATGACCTACTCCCTGAAAAAAGGGGTCACTCTCGAGACTGTATACAAATAAGTCGAAGAAAGTCGTCGAAGTCAAAGTAGCTGTATACAAATAAGTCGTTACAAAATTACAAAAATCACTTGTTTTGAAACACGTGACGTCGACCAAGTCACTACTTCGTCTTTCGTTACGTTTCTTAAAAATAACGCGACGACTCACGTCTAATATATTTAAGCATGTATTTATTTTACGTATTTATTTATATATATATATATATATATATATATATATATATATATATATATATATATATATATATATATAATATTACTATTTATGTATGTATATATATATATATATATATATATGGAACAGTGTCTGAAACTGTTATTTTGCTAAAACTGACACAGGTGAAACAGGTCTCACAATTTAGCTGTTGTAGAGCACCCCTAGTGATTCGGGGCCCTGAATATCGTGTAGTGAAATAAGCGTTTATTTTTTTTTGTTCTGACAAGGAGTGTTAGCCTCAGATGGCTGTTACACCCTTACGCGGACTAGTGGTGAGCGCTGAGGGCTCTCAACCCTAAAAATTTAAGCAACGGGGCCCAAGGGCACCCCCTGTGGGGTACGAACCTCGGCTTGGGGCGTTGCTCAGGGCAATGTGGGAGGTCCCACTTTAGATTTACTTATTTTTGCGCGGCACGGTTTCGCACCTCGACGGCGAGGACGGAACCGTGGTCTTTTCTTTGTTGCGGCTTCGCGAGCCGTGTATGCTGTTTTCTGAGCTATCGTGATCTCGTCGTCGGGCTCGTCGAGAGCAAGTCTCGGTCGAGTGACCTTCGAGATGCGGGACGGGATATAGTTGGTCGCAGCGACCACTAAGGGGTTGGGGTGTGTTGTGGCAGAATCAAAATATCTACGGGCACACTGTTTCATATATTGCCTGATGGTCGGCAAGTGCAAGTCGATGTGGAGATCGGCATTGCGTATGAACCATGATGCGCCCGTAGCCTTACGCATGAACCTATTCTGAAGTGTTTGTAGCCTATGGATCCTGTGTGGCCTAACGTGAGCGAATACTACACTGGCATACAACATGATGGGGCGTATGCAGGCAGTGTAAAGACGGATTTTGCATTTGAGCGACAGCTTACTCTTTGGGTTGAGTAAGTTGTGTAAACGACCCATAACGAACGCTGCACGCGAGCGCACAGTGGTCATGTGTCGAGCGAAGCTGAGACGATTGTCAAGGGTGACGCCTAGGTACTTGGCATTTGACGCCCAGGGGATGGGAATAAGCGTTTAACGATATATCGATGTTTTATAGTTTTAAAATATCGCCCATCCCTAAGCAGTAGTATCTACCATAGATAATATACATATTTATAGGAATCACAAATTATAAAGTAGTACAGATAGGACAGTACGTCACTATAGTAAGTTTGGAATACAATCATCTTTATCCACTTGGCGGCGCTTGTGAGCTTGTTAGTATTACCTAGGTAGCTATATTTATATCTATATTCTTTGTTATCTATATACGTATAGATGACTTGAAATTAAAATGGAGAGATTTTTTATTTGTATCTTTATATATATATTTCCTGTATAAGTTATACGTGATTATGCAAATCAGTAACGAGCAGTAATACTTGTGATTAAAACAAAATGCGCAGGAGTCTTACGAACAAGCAGCCATCTATAAACCATGTAAACGCAATATGCAGTGTTTCCACTTTAAGGATTGCCTTTCCCCACGATTCAATTCAGATTTACCCTTTTTGGGACTTATTCCCCTTCATAAGTTATTCTGCTGTATAGTTGTCACAAGATAAAAAGCTCGTTTTGACAGTTCACGGCCAAGAAGTTTGCTATTTTTTACCCATCGAAATGTTTTGAATGTAATTACATTTTTCATTGACGGGTATCGCCCACTGGATTAAGCGCTGTGGCATAACGATTTTTTCATATTGTCCACAGACTATTAATAAAAAAATAAATCGATCAAGACATTTTTTTTAATGCGGACTCGTACTTGGCTGGTGTTATTAATTTTAATACTAGTATTTAGACTAATTACAGAATTTCACCAGCTATGTAGTGATTTTTATTGAAAATTCGAGACGTCAATATTGACAATATGAAAATGAAATAATATATATACGGGTGACGATACCTCAATTGACAATTTGGGCTCATCATCTTAAGAAAATGATTGACTGAAGATTCACTTTTTCTCGATATTTTGGTGATTGAGTGAATGTTATTGTAATAAAAATATTAAATGATAGAAAAATGACCATTCGTAGCATTGTATCATTTCAAAATACCTACGATATCACAGTTTAAGTAAAATTTTCAAATCAGAACTTTAATCCAATGCACTTTACAATACATATTCAAATCGATTATATACTCATACAAACTTGAATCGATTTATTGTGAGTATCGAGTACCGAGTCGTATGGTTAATCACTAATTACATCGGTAAGTCCAAATGTCAAAACGAGCCTCTTATTTTGTGACAACTATAGTTCTTAGCTTTGGCACTAGTGTAATAACTAAAAAAAAACTTCGACTTCCTTCTAATGGTCGGTATACACGACAACAATATATCGCAGTGATTTGACTGCGCAGACAGTTTGCGCATTTAATCGAACGTCCATAAATTGTGTACACGTTTATGATATTTGCGACGATCGTCCATTTGCAGCAGAAATTCAGGCGAGAATCATGTCATCCTTGATGGAAAATGATAAAGTACTGGTGTCGCTCATTTTATGTAAAAAGCAAAGAAAATCACGTATGTGGTGTAGAAATTGGATTCTTATAAGGAAATCGTATGACTTGACGACTGAAAGTATCTCTCATGTGAATTTATTGAGAGAGACACACACGTAAAACATACACGCCGAGGCCTCTGGAGGGAGGTATGTAGTATGTGGTGTAGAAATTGGCTTCTTAAAGGGAAGTCGTACTCTCATGTGAATTTATTGAATTTTATTGTTTTTTTTTTTATTATAGTTTCCCTATTGGCATTAGAATCAATAGGTTTGTACATATCAATTAGCCTATCGTGGGCAGCATTTTTCTCGTTGCGATTATGATAGTCTTTGCTTTTCTTACTCCAGAAGCAAATTATAACTCTGTATTAACTCTTCCAATAATTTCTGGTTGTTGCTATTATTATTATCATCTTGCTACATGTTGAATTGCATCTACAGCAAGCGTCGTGAACGAACTAAAGGATCACTACGACTTCAATCCACATCCTACGACAAAACTGTGTAAACATGATCGACAACAATTTTTCGAATAGTTTTTGACACTGCTCCGATCGTTTGCACCAACCAGAAAATTTTGAGATGATTTTCGTACATACTATCGATAAAACTGCACAAACGGTCTTTGCAGTCAAGTCGCTACGACATATCATTGTCGTGTATACCGACTAGAAATATATATAACTTGCACGTGTCACCACTGTTTTTTTTTTATACAGTAAAACGTAGGGGTAAAGCCTAGCCTAGAATTTGCCGCAATACTTTAGCCTAGGCTTTACCCATGATTTACCGCAATTTCCCCTTTTCCTTCCCTCTGGACCTAATTTCCCCTCAAAAGAGGAATTTCCCTTCATTGTGGAAACACTGGCAATATGGCAGCGGCAGACGCTGTCATTCCGTTGTCATTCTATCAATTCGCCAGCGCCCCTAGTGTCATTTTATTATTGTAACCCAAACTTCTAAATTATTAATAAATGTTCTAGCTGTCAACGCCCTGATAGGAATGGTATCTACTTATCTAGTCTTAATTTAACATGCATTTCGAAATTAAAATTGAACGGAAACTATTGAAACGAATTATGAGTGGTGAAAGAAAATAAGTAATATAATAATGAACTATGTTTTGAGGGCGTAAATTCAAGCAAACTTGGACTAACTGTAAAATATAGCTGCAATTTGTTATTTTGTGATTTTATACGACCGTCCTATTGTTGTTGACTACTGCATTCCAACTGTGAACAGCCGTTGCAAATGTTCAAGGGTTTGTATCACTAAAATTGCTTGTGTAGAATAATGCTCAGGTTAATAAATAATGTTGTACCCAAGAAGGAAATCGTGAGTGTACTCTAAGATTACGTCTAACTTTATCAAGGCCGTGCCATCTCGTGCCAGGTACCTACGTACCATGCGTACAGCCAGCCAGACTTCAGTTGTTACAACTGCGGAGTAATAAATCAGTGTTTTGTGGGTGGATCTCGATATCATTTTTATTATCGCGAAGTTGATTAGCGTCAAAGAAGTACTCTATAATATTGTCAACAGTCGTGTGTTTTGTTTGATCAGTGCGCAGTCTAAAGCGGTCTTTGTCCTCGCGTTGCCGTATATTATCTAGTCACGAATCACAATCATCTGTATTGCGTTTGAAATCATTAACATAAAGTGATTGGTTTTGCAAAATTTGTGCTTGATTACTGGGGCTCTTTTCTAGTAAGTTCTATGATTTTGTATAATTTGTGTTACTGACATCAAAATCCTATGAGTCATATTTTTCTTATTAACATCATTAAAGCAGTTGTGTGAATTCAATTTTTTGCTTGAGTATTGTTTGTGTTTAAAAACTGGAAACGCCACTTCATAACTATGATAACATACATATTTAGAATTTACTTTAGGTATTATAACACTATAAGATAATTACATTTTGGTTTATTTAATGATACAAAATTACATATGATTTAATCCTATCCTATTCTTTTGCTGCAATTTGTAGAGTTATCCTAAATTTTATTAAATTTATAGTGTCACTGGTTATTATTTTCTCAATACAGCCTGTATCACACATCAATTCAGCCTGTATCATGTTCACAACAATTTTTTATAACCAAAGGTGTTTAATATCCAAGAATTATATCTCCCTGGTTTAATTGTATATATTAATGTGTGATCCACATTTTTATAATATTAATTGCCAACAGTATGAAAGGTAATTATTTCATATATATTTTATATTAGCTGTTATTATTTATTCTTTAGATATTCATTTATGTTAATTATTATGAGAATTTATTAATATGAAGAAAACCAAACTGAGATTACGGTCACTGGATTGGAACATGACCTTACTATAATATATACATGACAGGTAATATAAAATACATTTTAAATATATATTTTAAATTTAACACTTGTTTAAATTACAGAAATCAATGATTTCAAACGAATAATAATGATAATAACTTTTCAAACATTTATCAGCTTTGTTATCTTTTAAAATATAAAATATTTATATTAAGATTTTCATTGTTAATTACTAAATATTTTTCACTAAGCCAATAATATAAGGAATACTAGCATTATTAAATTTTTTGATATTAAAGACTAATGAGATCTATATGTATTTTATAAGTTCTTTTATGTAAGTGAAAATTCATTTATTAGCTTTTAGTAATCATTTTAGTTCATATAAGTACTACTAGTGGTAACTACTAGGCTCAACCTCCTCCATAATGGAAGAGGAATAGATTTACTAAACTACCAGCATGGCAGATGGTTGATATAGTATTTTATATTGATTTTTCCTTCTCTTGCAATTAAATTAGCTGCTTGCATACCTTAGTCATCTTGTACAATCAGCTACAGAAAGGAAGTTTGGGGACACATTGTAATTGTACTCAGTGATCACACGGAGTTTAGGCTGAACAGAATTTATTGCAAATTCATTAGTCTGACCTATTTCATATATACATTTATGAAAAGACAAAATATATATATAAGCTAGATTTATATTCAAGGATATCAAGCACTGTTTTTTTTTCACAGATATGAAGGGACCAGCACGGCCCGCACCCTCAGTGCCTGGTTTAGGTGTGAACAGATACTCACCAGTAACTAATTGGGACAATGATCCTTTTGGTGTAGATGTTTTTGAACCATCTCCACATTTCACACAGAAGAAGAAACCACCACCACGGCCACCACCGCCCAAAGTTGGCTCCAGAAACCCAGATATACCAACTAAGCCTTCACACTTTGTCAGAAAACCAACAGTGTTATCCACCATCTTGTCCCGGAAGACTAGAACAACTGTAGCTAACCAAAATGTAAATATTGTCCAACATAATGCATTAGATTTTAATATTGATATTGATGCTCATAAAATATTTCCGAAATGTGAACCTAAAAATGTACAGACAGGTGCTTTGATAGATCTCTCTTCTCCACCCAGTTCACCAACATTTACAACCAGATCTAGTAGTGATGGCCTTAGTGTGGATAGTTTTGGTTCAGATGCCACTACCTCAACAAACCATCATAATAACCATAATGGAGGGAATGCTTCACAAACTGAGAGTGGTTTTGAAGATGACTTTGATCTATTCCTTAATTCAAAAAGACCTAGTAAAGAAGATACACTTGATGATTTCACTGCGCTAGACCCCTTTTCACCTCCACCTGCAGTAAACAGGCCACCTCTGGTCAGAAAACCAACTTTAAGCAGAGAGTTGTATGAAGGGGTAAATAATATAATTACTCAACCAGCAGCGCCGTTACTCAAAGGCCCCACGATAATAAGAGCGAAACCATTAAGACCTAAGCCACCTGACAATGCAGCAATACTCAAGAGTACTTTTGGAGATAGTTTCCCTGTGACAACTATGACAGTGAATACTACAAGACCGATACAAAAAATCTCTAATGGCTTTGGCGATACTTTTGTAAGTACTTTTTATTTATTACTCATATCAGTAATAGTACTTAAGCTTTTTTTCAGCACCGAAATCGTAACCATCAGTTTAAATACTATATCTATATTTCGTCACATGTTATAGAGGGGCAGCCTATTGCCGCTAAAAGGGCTCAATTTCAATATGTATTATAATTTTTTGTTCAAAAGATTTCGCGATTCGTGAAAATCAACCTTATCAACTTCTTTTTTGGTCATCCTAGAATTTTTAGCATCGCTATAGCATATTTATGCCTCTTAACGTAAATTAGTACAATAAGAATTAATACATTGTTAAATGCTTTTTTATTTTCAAACCGTTATATGGCCAACTCGATAAAACACCACAAGAAGAAAACACTTAAGCAAAAATAGTTTTTTTTAGAATACCTTTATAAATACTGCATTTTCATTGCTACTCTCATTTAGTCATTTAGTAACTTTCTTCGTTAACTAAGAAAGTTTGAAATTAGCAGTTAAGATATTTATTATTCGTAATTTTTATTAGTAAGAATGCACCTTATAAGTCGCCATTTCTCAAATCTCTTGTGGCCGTTGTTCGAGACGAATATAGATTGTATTACTTATAAAGGTTAATCCACTCATCAAGTAAAGCAATATTGCCAAATTATGCGAGTCGTTTGCCGGCATAATAGGTTAAGCAGTCGACTGTTTTTTGAAAACCCGATTATGCTCCGCGATCTATTTTTATTAAAATGTGTTCATTTTAAACACAAAAGTGATTACATTAACGATGTACCTATTTAGCATTTATAATAATTAATTAAAAATTCACACTAAAACTCGGTATGACGTCTTGGTCTATATTACATTCAGGGGCACATTTCATTCGAATTTTATCTCGATTTCGTAATTCTAACTTTTCACAAGCGGGATTGGTCCGTTCTTGAAGATTCATCGAGAGCGGAAAAGTTGCAAAAATTTCGAATTCGAAGTTTGGTCTGGATTTCGTGATATATTTGAATGACGAAAATTGCGCCCAGGTCTGTATATAGTCTATATGTCTTTGCGTTTGTACTAAGCGATTGGATAGTTTTAGATGTGTTTGAGGGGGTCCCTGGATGCTTTAGGTTCACAATTGAACGTAATGGCATTAAAATCGAATTCAATCAATTTTACTCTTTTATTTGTACCGATTAACATTAGTTGAGCATATTTTTTTTACGGATGTACTTCTTCTTTTGTGCGGTGACGGAGTAAGAATACAATTCACCACCCCTTTCTAATCTATGGGTGTCGCAAAAGACGACTAAAGAATATATTACGCATATAGCATCTATGCAATACATAGAAAACTCTGCATAAACTATACAAAACTGTATGACTAGATTGACTAGCGTGGTTTAGTAGGTCAATTTTCTTTCCATTGTGGCGGAGTTGGAATTATTATAATATTTCGTTAGATATAATTGTGAAATATGCAAAAATCTTCACGTAATAAATAGACACCCTTATGACCTTATTATCGCTTGATATACATATAATTCTTCTATAAATTGATTAAACTCCTAAATGGCGGAACCGATTTTGATGAAATTGTTGGTGCGTGGTCTCCAAATTCAACTGTAATGATTAGATTATCGAAGAAGAATTGTCTAGATTAACATTTGGACCTGTAATGTAATGCCATTATAAGAGCCTGCTGATAAGATGGGGATTTCTGATATTTACTCTAGTATTATCCGTTTGTGTTTTTATGGCGATGACGCGATATAAACCGTAAACATAGTTTTACTTCAAAATAAGGGCATTGATTAAAGTTATTTTGAACCAATCTTAATTACTAAAACTTGTTTACTTATGTGGCATGGGTATTGATTATGGAACGATAATTTCAATGTGTTATTTTAAACAAGGTAGAAACTGTTATCGAGATATCGTGCGAATATTGGATTCCATAATCATTCAAGTTACAGACGTAAGCTGGACAAAGTAAACAAAATTCTTTTCAGAAATGTGGCAGTGTAAAGTTCAATATTGATATAATTATGACGTTCGTAGAGCTGCACGAGTTGTGTGGAAAAAATGATTATGGTTTTTTTTTCTAGACAATCGTAAAATATTATCAATCGTAAAAAGATAAATATAAATCTTTTTACTGTGTTTTTAGGGTTCCGTACTCAAAGGGTAAAAACGGGACCCTATTACTAAGACTTCGCTCTCTGTTCGTCCGCCTGTCTGTCACCAGGCTGTATCTCAAGAACTGCGATAGCTAGACAGTTGAAATTTTTACAAATTATACTAAAAACCAAATAAAATGAATATTTAAGGGGAGCTCCCATACAACAAATGCGATTTTTTTGCCGAATAGTACGGCACCCTTCGTGCACGAGTCCGACTAGGCGGATTTTATATTAAATTGCTTTTTTGTATGTTTGTCCGGGTGGAATTTTGTAATTGTTTTTAAATATAACTGCCGTTTTTATATATAATCAGCTATATCTTTGAAATATAGACCATAGCTCAGAAGTAGATAAAAATAAAAAAATAAATATACAAATACATTTTTACAAATTACATTTTTAATTTGATTCTCCTTTGATAACTTTTGTCGTTTTTTATGTGGGTTACACAAGTATTTGTAGTATCCAGAGCTGTCTATTCGCGTAGGTACCCAATGAACTGATGGCTCTCGTGAACACCGTTTCCTGCTATGACTGCCTTTGGAACGTGTCTGAAAAAAGTATTTTTAAACGATTTTTGTTAGCTTGTTCATATTGAAAAGTATGAGACAATTCAAATTTTTTTGAGGACAGGTCTGGTCACACTTCGCTCGATCCGATAACCTATGTAAACGTACTTCCCTATTGCCATCTGGGCGGGCCACTAATCCGGTCCTTGTCATCAATGGTACATAATACTCATTAGACCGTTCCGTCGCCGACCAATACCTTCGCGTGTCATGCACGGACCGTTAAATCTGCAAGTAAATTTCGGTCCAGCTACGCTTCGTCCAATTAGTCATAGAAGTTGCACGTTTTTCCATGTTAGAACGGTCATAGTATAAACGGTGTAGCGTTCCATTTATAAACTAAATCTTATTTTATAATGTAATAGCAATTCGCCCTCGTTTTGCTTCGGTGTCAGTCGCCTTACCCGCGTAGCTCCCGTGGGAATACCAGCATAAAATATAGCCTATATTACTCAGGGTGAGTGTAGCTTTCCAAGGGTGAAAGAATTTTTGATATCGGCACAGTTTGAGTTTATTCATTACAAATATACATATATGTAGGCATGTAAAGCTTCGACAGTAAAATCTACGCAAATCATACTTATTTAAGGTATGATTTGCGCGAACGGTACAAAGGCGACTCGTCAACGGTCATCGGCCGATCAGCTGATTTAAAGCGAAGTTTGTCTTGCTTATGCGACCGTAATCATTGATTTATTCAATTTCTAATGAATATTTAACAAATTAGGAATACGTTGCAGATTAAATATCATCGACTTTATAAATTTCAATCAGATTTACACGAAAAAGCGATGACAAAATTGAAAAGTTTACATATCTCTAATTCATTAGCGAATATATATTTTTATTTCAAATTTTTTTCATGGGTTCCTACCACCATTGCGTAGCTACCGTTTGACCAGTTCCCCCATAACCTGATACATCCTGTATAATCCAAGTTTGATGTATTTATATCAAATAATTTTTAAGTTATGAAGGGCTTAATAGTGGCCCGTAATGGTTCATGTAAACACACGGTGCGGCTCGTCATTTCTGTTCGCTTGAACTTGGCTTGATACGCTACCGCGGGTCTAGACATTGCCAACTTCGATCGCCAACCGGCTGCAAGCATAGCAATTAGCGCATAACGCCCCCTTACCTATGTGCAACTGTGGACGTCAATAGGTTGAAGAATGTAGGTAACACACTTTTGTTCGTCGTATTCTAGTAATAAAGAGTATTTTTAACCCATTTCAAAAAAGGAGGAAGTTCTCAATTCGACTGTTTTTTTATGTTTGGTACTTCAGAACTGTTGTGAACCGATTTTGATTATTCCATTTTTTTTTATATTTAGAACCGCATAAACACCAATAATAACTAATACACAGAGAAGGAAAGCTCGAAATGCAACCTATACCAACCGATAGGTTTGGTATAGTAGGTCAAATTCTCTCCCCATATAGAGGAGACTCGAGTCTAAAAAGCGTTAGTTACCATGCTATTTGGACAAAAATTATATATAAAAATATCGCAATTGGTCGGCACTATTAGGGAAGTAGCTATTTATGTTCATAACCGTAGCGTTAATTAATTTGCACGCTAATATCAGAAATGTCCATGAGCTCCTTGTATTTAATGTCAGTTTTATAATAAAATTGCTCATAATATACATATGTATGAGCATATTATTTATAAATGTTTTTTACTAAAAATTGGTAAAGTGAGAGTAAACAATTATTGTAAATCTATCATCTCATCACGGCCCAAATACGCCCTACTGTTGGGCTCGGGCCTCTTCCACTATGGGAGGAAAATTTACCTATTATTATACCACGCCGGTCAGACGTGTTGGTAGAGGGTTTTATTCCGAGTTTTCCTTCTCCAACATAGATGTTATATTCATAATATATCCCTTAGTCGTCTTTTACGACATCCGCGGGATAAAGAGTGAAAATTTGTATTTTTGTGGATGTGTATGTATGTTTGTAATGAATAAACTCAACTACTGTGCCAATTTCAAAAATTCTTTCACCAATGGAAAGTTAACATCGGGGAGTAACATAGGCTATATTTTAATCCGGTATTCACATGGGAACGGGAACTACGCGGGTAAGGCAACTAAAACCGAAGCGGGTTGCTAGTTATAAATATAATAAAAATACTTACTAATTTTGTAGGTGCTTCTTTGGTTTTCTTTTGGATGGTTCGTAGTATGCGATGGTAAAATTCTAAGCTTAAATCTTGATTCCAACAAAAAAAGAATATTTATTTGGGGATTTATGCAGAAAATTAATGATTTTGTCGGATGATTCTCAACAGCAAGTTCGAAGTTGTAACTGTCTCATAAAGGGGATGCATTAGGCTTGTTTATTATTAACCTGAGATTAGGGGTTATGTATTGACATCTGGGTGTGTTACCTGCTTACCCCTTCAGAAAGAAAGTCTGCAACTGTAAACAAAAAAAGTACAACAATTAATAGGAAAAAAGGGTATAATTCTCGATTAAATAACGACATATTTTATTAAGTTACTGATTGTTCAATCATACTGAAACAGAAAAAAGACTTTCACAAAAGCAAGCAAGCGCTTGTAATAAAAATCTTACCTTTTTTTATTATGTTGTGTGTGTAATACTAGAATCTAATGTCACCAAGTACATGAGGTATAATATTTTTGAATATTGAACACTATTTACTTAAAAAAATACACTCATGAACACACTAACTTTTATAGTTTAATTATACAAAATAAATCACACAACAATTAATTTAAACTTAACGCCTACAACTACTATCACGCAAAGTCACTTTATCGACTGGCGATAGCCTCTTGGAAGCGATGTTAACTCCACTGTGGTCGACGGCGAACTGTGTGGCGATCTTTCTTTTTTTTTTTTTTTTTGTGTGACTTAGTTGTTAGCCTCAGATGGCTGTGACAACTTTACCCGGACTGGTGGGTGAGCGCCGAGGGCTCTCAACCCGCTTAAAGTTAAGCGACCCATCCCGAGGGCACCCCCTGTGGGGTACGGACCTCGGCTCGGGCGGTCGCTGGCAAAGTGGGCACTCCCACGTTTATGATTTTAACGCGACACGTCTTCCTTCCCCGTCGGCGGGGGCGGTAACGTGGATATTTACTACTATTTGTCAAGGCCGAGCGGGCTGTGTATGCCTCAGTCTGGGCGAGCGTTATAGTGTCGTCGGGTTCGTCGAGTATTGGTCGCGGTTGTTTAATCGCGGACATTTTAGAGGGGATGTAAGAAGCCGCCCTTACCACTAATGGGTTCGGGTGTGTCGCGGCAGAGTCGAAGTAGCGGCGGGAGCACTGTTTCATGAATTGCCTGATGGTCGGCAAGCCAAGATCTATGTGAAGATCCACATTGCGCATGTACCACGGCGCTCCCGTCGCTCGGCGCATGAACCTATTCTGTAATGCCTGTAGCCGATGTAGCCTGCGTGGCTTCGCTTGTGTGAACACTACACTTGCATACGTCATGATAGGACGTATACAAGCGGTGTATAATCTAACTTTATTACGGAGAGATAGCTTAGACTTTGCGTGTACTAAGCTGTGTAACCATCCTAGCACTAGCGCTGCGCGCGCGCGGACTCGCCCTATGTGAGGACCGAAGGTCAGTCGTCTGTCCAAGGTCACACCCAGATATTTGACCTCCCTTGTCCAGGGGATGGGTTGGTCGAACATCTTTATCTGTGGATATTCAGCCATTGGGTAGCGGCGATCTATCCCCTTATGAAATATGATCGCCTGGCTTTTGGTGGGGTTTATACCGATTCTCCATTTCCTAGTCCATTTGGCTAGGGCGGTAGCCGCAGTTTGGAGAACGGTTGACACTGTTGAGGGAGATTGACCTGCATAGAAGATGGCAGTGTCGTCAGCGAATAATGCTGTTTGTATTCTACTATGTTGGGGTATGTCGCTGGTGAACAGCGAGAAGAGAATTGGAGAGAGCACCGATCCCTGGGGGACGCCGGCTTCTAGTTTGTGCGGTGCTGATAAAGTACCTTCCACTCTGTAGCGAAAGCTACGCTCGAGTAGGAAGTCTCTAACTATCATGACTAACCGGTCGCCTTTTATAGCCTTGCTTCATTTTTATTTTTGAAGGTAGTTGCGGTATGACCAGTATTCCAACACGGCCTCTCCTGACACGAGTCCGTCCTCGGGCTCTTAACTTCGTAGGTCCGTGTCCAGAGTAGGTACCGAGATACATTCAGAGATATCTTCCTCATTGGTAGAGGCGGCTGCCATCAGCGGTCCCTCTTCCGTATCACGTACAGCACTGGTACGCGGCGTCAAGTCACCAATAGACGTCTCCGTGGCACTGGAAGGTGACTCGTTGCTTTCAGCAGCGGTAGTATTGGACTCACCATGTGTGTCTGCATCTGCGTACATAAAACAAGCAAGCAAGCAGACAATATCTCAGCAAAGAATAAAATCAAGAAGCACAGCTTGAAGCAATAGATTCCAATTGCCAGCTAGGAACACAAAATAATCAGCTAAGTCAGAGGCACGACGTGAAGCAGTAACTTAGCTTGCGCCAAATGAGAAAGAGGCACTACGTGAGATAAGCCAGCTAAACCAGAGGCACGACGTGAAGCAGTAGTTTAGCTCGCGCCAATTGAGAAAGAGGCACGACGTGAAGCGTATCTCAAAGGCGACACTCAACCATTTAGCTTTGATAGAGGCACTACGTGAAGCATATCTCAGCTATAAACACATAAATCTGCTAAGCCAGAGGCACGATGTGAAGCAGTAGCTTAGCTCACGCCAAATGAGAAAGAGGCACGACGTGAAGCGTATCTCAAAGGCGACACTCAAACATTTAGCTTCGATAGAGGCACTACGTGAAGCATATCTCAGCTATAAACACAAAATAAATCTGCTAAGCCAGAGGCACGACGCTATAAACACAAAATCAGCTAAGTCAGAGGCACGACGTGAAGCAATAACTTAGCTCACAACCGTTCTAAGTTAGAGGCACTACGTGAAGCATAACTTAGACCGGCGGTTGAGAGAAGAGGCACGACGTGAAGCGTACTCTCAACCTTTAACAGGAACGTCAATATTCGTTCAACCAAGCAATAACTCACCATCAAAGTATGCAGCACATACTTCAGGAGTCCATTCTCCATTCCACGGGATCATGTACTCTGCTGCTGCTTGGGTCGACTTCCCATAGGAGCCAGTGAGTAGTTGGAGTTCATACCGCCCGTGTGGTAGTATTTTCACCACTCGGTATGGTCCACGCATGCAGGAGTCCAGCTTGCCTGTTGACCGAGCTTGTTTTCTGACAAAAACTAAAGAGTTGAGATTAAAAACACAAGCGGGTTTTCGCCGCTCATTAACATAGGCATCTTGTCGATCCTTGTTTTGCTTAAGTCGCTCCGAAGCTCTTTGTCTGCTCATCTCGCGCAAAGCCTCTCTATTAGGACTTGAACCCTCCAAGGCCACGTCTCTAATCAAACATCGAATCAGTGGAGTTGCTGCATCAATTCCCACTAATAAATTGAGAGTTTGAGAGCAGAATATTGCGTAGCACGATGTTTCGTTATGTTCAGAACCAATTGAATTTTCCACATGACACTAGGCCATTCTTGTTGTCGATAATTGCATTCAATGCGCACCACAGTAGCGCTCTACCTGTCCATTTGACTGATGCATTTTGGAGGTGATGAGTTTCGCAGTCCATATCCTTAACCCAGTTAAGGAATTCGGCACTCTGGAACATGCGACCTCTATCGGCCACAATTAACTTTGGTGTTCCGAAAAGAGATATGACATTAGTGAAATGACGTTTCAGTTCACTAGCATCTTGTCTATGCATTGGGTACAAAAGACAGAGACAACAATTAATACGTGACGGTAATAGTTCACCTCAGGCAACGGTCCCAAAGCATCGATATGGACTGTATCGAATGGAGAATCCGCTTTCTCCCACGAACTAATTGGCTGGAAAGGAGTGCGTGCTACCTTTTTGTGAGCCATACATACCAAACAGTGAGCGATATATTTTTGCACAAAGGAACGCAACCCGGGAAACCAAAAGTGTTTGGTGATGAGATCAGCTGTCTTATCGACACCAGGATGTTCATGCTCATCGTGGAATATACGGAGAAGGCTTAACTTATGACCTTTGAGAATGTAACGGAGTAGTCGTGATTGCTCCCCGGTAGGAGTGCTTAACATAGAAGATACCATTTTTGATAATTGTAACGGGTATCATCTAGTTGTTCATGGGTCAGTTTCTATCTATGAAGCCTCCGCATCGGCCATCTGAGCTATGCGCGCACGGCTGCGAAGCTTTTTACTGCATATACAAAGTCCGCGTGGTTCACGAGTCCTTACGATATTCTAAACGGAAATAATAGTCTTGTAGGTACACCCACTAAGGAGCCACTCTAGGCAACAAATATTTATTACGTTGAGTAAACTTCAATGTGTTACAATACAATCGGTAACCACTATAAAATGTATCCCTACTAAGTAAGATATTACGGTTATGTTTATTAGACGGGATCTGTGACGTAGTACGAACGTCACTAATCGTTAGTGCTAGATTTAACATATACGGAGAAATATTTAACCAGGCCGTTGGGTGCAAGCTTGGCATTGGTAGCAGATGCTCGGATATGTGTGTTAGTAATACCACGTATGACAATAGCCGTAACCAAGTTCGTCACTAAGCCCTTGTACAATTTGTAGACGAAGTAAAGAACGGCGCGCATAATCCGCATATGTGGGGTATTCATCGGAGTTTTTACACATCACGTCAAATAAGATATTTGCGATATCGGGAGTCTTTGGGCATAACGGTTTAAATTCGCGTTTAAAATTACTCCACGAACGATCATGGGTTACCCATTCGCTTAACCAAAGTCTAGCGTCTCCGCGTAAACAGTCTCCTATTCGGGAAAGACATTCATGATCACTCCAATTATTTAGGGTCTTTGCACGATCAACCTCCGAGCACCAGTCGTCAATATTGTGCAAACTAGAGTCAAACGACGATATATAAAAGCTCTGATTTGACCTTACCGCGGTGTCGATTGACCTGATGGCATCAACAATTTTATCCGTTACCGTAGAGTGAGTTAAAGCACTGGTCTCCCCGTCGCAGTCGTCCTCACGGGAGTAACCAAGTGATGGAGGCGCCGGCTGAAGGGGCGACGGCGCTACCGCCTCGCCAGCGATCTCGGAAGGCTGTACGGGCACCGAAGGTGCCAGCGACAGCGACTGCGACGGCTCAAGACGGCACGGGTATAAACCATCCCGATGATGGCGAGAAGCGACACTGCGGTGACGCGACCCGGGGTGGCGGCGGCGACGACGACGACAGCAATCGCGTACGCTCACGCGCGCGCGGATTCTCTCGTTCACGGGGTATAGAGGGCGGAGGTGTGGATCTCGCCTCTAAAGCCGTGAGTCTAGTCAACATCGTTTCCACCATATGCTCAAACTTATTATCACGTGAGCGTTTACGATGTTTGCTGGATCGACGCGGTGAATTGCGTCGGTTACGACGATCTTCATCTGACATATTTAAGAAATTAACACACGCGTAGAATGTGGACGAAACAAATTAGGTACTATCCGACTTCCGATTTTGAATATTGAACACTATTTACTTAAAAAAATACACTTATGAACACACTAATTTTTATAGTTTAATTATACAAAATAAATCACACAACAATTAATTTCTTGACAGCTTAACGCGGGCAATGGGCGAGCGGAAGGCTCTCAGTGGCGATCTCAAACTGGTCGCCTTTTATAGCCTTGCTTCATTTTTATATTTGAAGGTAGTTGCGGTATGACCAGTATTCCAACAATATATTTAATGAAGCAATACCTATATATATTTGTATATAGATTTTTATTTCTCGTATTTAGAGAATCTGTTTTAATAGGAAGTTTAAAATAAAGAAAACTTTATAAGTTTCTTGATTAGCCCATCATCTTGTTCTGCCTTTACTACCGTGCGTAAAAAGCCTACTATGCAATGCTGACTAGACGAGTTGTCAATACTAGGTTTGTAAGCGATAAGATATCGCTTTGTCGTATGACACCGTTGACATTACATATATGTACATATAATGTAATATAACGTATATAAAAATTGTAATGCTATATTGAAAGTTTTAGAGTTATCGACTTGCTCTGTTGGTGTTTAAAATACTGGTACCTCATAATTCTATTCCTAGCCGAGGCCGCGGGTGACTCGACTGGGGATAGTCCATCGCCCGCAGAGAGGCAGACCGCATGAGGGCGACGTCCCGGAAAAGGTGTTGGGGAAGGACGGTATTTGAAACGGTATTTCGCCAGGCTGACTTCGGACGACAAAGAACTAGATACCAGTGGTCGGCCCAATGATTAAGGGGTGGGAATACGGTGTGTTATGGGGCCACGCGCTGTCGTCACCGCGTGTGCTGATCATAGTCCACCCAAAAAAAAAATCCCTCATAATCCCATGAGATGGCGTTATAAAACCTGTCAAAAACAAAAAAAAAACTAGTGAAACTTGGTCACTTGGTTGTAGGTATTAATATAATTATGAAACGAGTAGTAGTGACCTGCAAAAGTGGGTTATATGAATTTTAGTTTTAATACTGTAAAAATAATGCAACAATGTCTAATATAATATACCTTAATGTTTACAAAACTAATGATTGTGAAGCAAAACCATACATCTAATTTAAATAGATACATATATAAAAATAATGCAAACGTCAATAATAAAGTTGTTTTGATATCAAAACAGTATATGTAGGCTAGTTGTATTATTATTATACCATTTAAGATTCAAGCGTTATCTAATCTCATCCCATAACATTATGAAATTAATTCATCTACTCTAAGTATTGTGTAAACGTAACAAAAAATATAGTATAAACGCTTTTAATGGTAGTTTCGAATATGTTTATCCTCAGCCAGTGGCGGATTATCCCTAAGGAAAAACAGTCATGTTATGACAGGCGCGGGATTGTAAATAGGACTCGCGCGGCTGGTTTTTACGTAAAAAAATAGGAATGCCTTACAATAACGTAAATAAGCGAAGAAAGAAAGATTCGTAATACCAATTCTTCAGTCTTTCTTCATTGTCATCTTATACGTTAATCCCACGTACGTCCCACTGTTGGGCTCGGGCCTCCTCCACAATGAGAGGGAATTTGACCTACTATACTATGCTGCTCAGACATGTTGGTATTTCTATTTTTTTTTTTATGGGTGGGCTATGGTATGCGCACACGCGGTCCAATCCATCCGGGGCGATGAAAGGACGGCGCGCGGGCCCGGGACATGTTGGATAGGGCAGTGGTTCTCAAACTTTTTAAATGACGGAACCCTTTTGGGAAGCAAAATACTTGATGGAACCCTACAATAAAACAATTATTTTTATAAGGGTATTCTATATTAATCAGCATAATAAAAGTACAATGTATCAGTTACTAATTATTATTTACTTCACCACTTGGTAAGGACAATAATAGAAAACATTAAAAAAGAAAAAATCTAACTAGTGGGAGGTATGAAACTGTTTTTTATTTTTCATCAATTGCTTGATATCAGGTTTGATGGAAGAAAGTTGGAGTCTCATATCAGCTTCGGCGTCCAGTCTATTGCGATATTTTGTTTTCGTGGCTGCGTAGGTAGAGAATCCTGTTTCGCACAAATATGTAGTTGGGAACGGGAGAAGAATATCCAGAGCCATTTGGCCAAGCATTGCATATTCATCTTGGATTCTGCACCAAAAATCATTAAGAGGCGTCGTTTTGAACAATGACTCCATACTTGTGTCTGATGACATTTCTAAAAGAGATTCATATATCTCATTTGACATGTTTTCAGGCTTTTTCCAAGTTGGGTAAAAAAGGATTATGAATCCAGGAGTTCACTTTAATTTTTGTATTGTGTTCTTCGGGAAAATACTTTTCAAAAGATGCGCGCATAGAACTGAGATATTGGACCAATTCTTCAAACACATTATCTTCAAACATTTCTGAGTCGTTTTCGCTAACAAACTCACTGAGTAACGTAAAACTTTCTATTTCTTTCTTACCAATGCAAATGATCCAAAAATCTAATTTTCTTTTAAAAGCAGTTATTTTATTATAGGCCTGAAACACTGTTGTCTGTTTACCTTGCAACGATAAATTTAATTCGTTAAGTTTTTGAAAGATATCCGCCATAAAAGACAATCGGAACAACCAAGTTTTATCATACAAACGGTCCTTCAAATTAAAAGAAGTATCTGCTGAAAGAAACATTTGTAACTCGGCTCTAAGTTCAAATAGCCTTGTTAAAGTTTTTCCCCGAGACAGCCATCGCACTTCTGTATGGAGCAGCAGTGTTTTATGTTTGCTGCCATAATCTTCACACAATAATGAGAACAATCGGGATTGTAGTGGTCGTGATTTGATAAAATTAATTATTTTTACCGCTTCATCCATAACTAATTTTAGATTAGACGGCATTTGCTTCATCGCAAGTGCTTGTCTATGCAGAATACAATGACTGGAACTACAATTAGGCGCTTTATTTTTCATTCGTGACACTGCTCCTGCTGTTTTACCTGTCATCGCCTTGGCCCCATCTGTACAAATGTCAATGCAATTGTTCCAACTGAGATTATGTTCTTCAAAAAATATATTTATTTTATTAAAAATTTCTTCCCCGGTAGTGTTTGTAAGCAGCGATGAACACATAAGCATGTCTTCTTCAAAAGAACTTTTATATGGATATCTCACAATAACCAGCAGGATAGCCAAACCAGCGACATCAGTCGACTCGTCCATTTGCAAAGCGAATCGTGTATTTTGTAGACGTGTAACTAGTTCTTGTTTGACGTAGCTTGCCAGATCATGGATTCGTCGTGAAACAGTATCGTTTGATAGCGGAACAGTAGAAAGATGCTTTGCAGATTTTTCATCAAGCATACATTTTGTTATGTCTAATACACATGGTTTTATTAATTTCTCAGCGATAGTGTGCGCTTCACCTGCTTGTGCAATGCGATAGCTAACTAAGTATGATGCCTCCGTGGCCTTTTCGTTGGTAGTTTGTGTTACATGCATCATATTTTTTTGACTTTCTAATAACTGATCTTTTATGCGAACAAAAAATTCTTTATTCTTGTCTTTAGTCTCGGGGTGTACGGTTTCTAAATGTCGACGCAATTTGGCAGGTGCCATGGAACTATTAGGAAGCAGTTTACTACAGAGCATGCAGAGAGGTGAGCCGTTGGAATCAACAAATCCGAAACTGATATAAGATTCATCATACTTCCTTTTTTTCGTCTTTGAAACCGTCGAGCTTGACGTCGTGGCACTCGTGGCATCATCTTCTGGATCGGTGATTGCTAAATTCTCCGCGCGCATTGCTTTTGAACATTCAGCGTCATTAGAAGATGTTGTTGGAACACGTTTAACACCTTTAAGCCAACGTTCTATTCTTCTTTATTTATAATGTTACAAGTCAGGATAGTAGGGTTTAAATAATGCACAATCGTTACTGCGTATAAGAGACTAAATTTAGAACCTACAGGGAAGAAATGTATAAAACTGAGACAACAGAATACAGCAGGCAGTAAAACAATGAACACTAGTTTCTCGCTAGCGAGCTTGTAAGTAGGTAGTAACTTATCGCTCCGAACGCTAATCATCAACTGACGACGCCAACGCGCGATCGCCGCTTTTATACTTAGTCCTAGACTCGATCTCAAATATTCTCGAAAATACTCGAGTCGGCACCTTTGATAAACAAAAAGCAAAAATAAAAACAGAAATTTAAAAATAGCGTTGTAAACAATATCGACTTTATCCTTTGAAGTTAGAGACGAAAGTCGCTAGTTGACAACTATAGCGTCTAATTCAGAGGCGGCTTTTATCAAAGAGACTGAGCGCTTACAAGTATACTACCCGCTCGTTTTAAGTTTGCCGCTGGCGATAGGTATGAGTGTATGACGTTCGAAATTTTTTATTTAATTGTAACAATAAAAATTGTGTACGTTAGATATTTGGGTAAAACTATGACACATTATAAGTTTTAAATAAAACTACTTTACGGATTTTATCGCGTTTGTATTTGATTTTTGATTACCCGACGTTTCGAACACTTTACAGCGTTCATGATCACGGGTGGACTAAGATGTCTCACGTCCAACAAGTTATTGTTACTGCAGAAAATTTATAATTATCTACCCGATACAGAAATTAGTTATTAAATATTGACCCACATTTTGATACAAAATTTATTGCCAGTGTAAGAAGAAAATGATTCTATATGAAAAAATTATATTGTTTATGGTTAGTAATAATTAAACATTAAAATTAATAGTAATTATATTAAAAAAACTAAGTAATAATCTAGTATACTACCACCGGATCGGAACACGGTCACACTGAGAAAGATCCGGCAAGAAAACTCAGGTAACATGATGCTAAATTAAAGTTAATTTTGAAGGCGGCTTACTTTATGTTACTAAAAGGTTTTAATTTATAAAATTATCTTTAGTTATTATTATTGTGGGTCAAATCTATACAATATGAGCTCACGGTGTCTTGCAGTCTTGTGGTGGTCTTTTTGGATTTGTTTTTAATAATGTTTATAACAGGATCCCAGCTTGATGGTAATACCCAGCCATCCTCTCTATTGAAATTTTTGTGTTTTTTAATCTCAATAGCCTCGCGGACCATTCTAGGCAGGTATCGGTGTTCTTTTGCGAGGATTTGTGGTTTGTCAAACCTGATGTTATGGCGGGAGCGGTCCTGACTATGTTCACAGACTGCAGACCTAGTGTCCCGGCGGTGCTTCACATCGGCTATGTGTTCTTTGATCCGAGTTCTTATGGATCTCTTTGTTTGTCCAATGTAAGAGAGACCACAGTCACAGTCAAGTTTATATACTCCTGCATCTTGTAAAGGGATCTGGCACTTGACAGGTGGTAAGAATTGGCTAATCCTCTTCAGTGGCTTAAAATAAGTTTTAATGGAAGAGCGTTTCAGGATGTAGCCAATCTTGTCAGTGACTCCTTTGACGTAAGGTAGTATTGCAGGAAGGCGCTCAACTGTGGGTGGTTTCACTCGGTCTCTGCGACGGGGGCGAGGAACTGGCAGCTTGTTTGCACGTAGCACCTGCTTGACATGCTGCAGCTCCCCAGCCAGGTGTTCATCGTCACAGATTCCTCGTGCTCTCTGCAACAAAGATTTACACACGGTAGCCAACTGTGAAGGGGGATGATGAGAATCACCGTTCAAGTATCTGTCTGTATGTGTTGCCTTACGATACACTGTATGACTCAAGGTGTTATTAGGGTTACGTATAACCAAAATGTCTAAGAAGGCTAAAGAGTTATTTGACTCCAGTTCCATAGTGAATTGAATTTTTGGATTAATGGAGTTAAGATGGTTTAGGAATATGGTTATTTTGTCTGTGGGTAATATTGTGAAAGTGTCATCTACGTACCGCTTGTAGAACCTGGGTGTGACAGGTGAGCTTGATAAGGCCGTCTCCTCGAAGTCCTCCATGAATATATCGGCAACGACAGGGGAGACCGGCGAGCCCATAGCCACTCCATCTACTTGCTTGTAGAAGTCATCATTCCACATTAAATAGCCAGTTGTTAGGCATTGACGTAACAGTTCCGCATATCTCAATGGCATATTATTGTCAGATAGCTTCTTAGATATGGTTTTGATGCAATCCTCCACAGGTAGAGAGGTGAAGAGTGATGTGACATCAAAACTGACCATAGTTTCATTGTCAGCGAGATGTAGATCTTTAATTTCACTGACAAAATGGTAAGAGTCTTTCACAAATGCACTAGTGTGTCCCCGGAGTTGGGAGAGGACTTTCGCAACCTTCTGTGCTAATTTATAAGTCGGCGTGTCGATCTGACTTACTATTGGTCGCAGTGGTGCATTTGATTTGTGTATCTTGGGCAACCCATATAATTTAGGTGGTTTGACGCATGATGGTATTAGATTTTTCACGTCTAGATGTAATGTATCGGAGTACTTTATTATTAGTTTCTTTGTGTTCTTTAGAACGACATTGGTGGGGTCTGTTTTGACCTTCTTGTACGTTGTTTCATCCGACAAAAGTTGGTTAATTTTATCATTATAATCCGACGTATTCATAACCACGGTCGCGTTTCCTTTGTCTGCGCGCAGGATGACGATATCTGATTTATTCCGTAGGTTTTTTAAGGCTAAATATTGTTGTTTTGGAAGATTATTTTTGGGTAGACCACTACGACGCAATAAGGACGAGACATCCTGCCGAATAGCCTCCATATCTTCCTTTGGCACGGTATTTTTAATCAGAACATCTTCGACAGCACAAATTATTTCTTCATAAGGAATTCGCGTAGGTGTTACAGCAAAATTTAGACCTTTCGATAAAACTTGAATTTCGGTGTTGTCTAAATGTTGTGTTGACAGATTTATGACAGCGCGGTCTGCGTAAGAGTCTATGGTTGACGGGCGCGTTCCGTCCCCGTGCTGCGTTCCATGTTCAACGCGAGATTTTTTGTTACATAATTTTTCAAATTTTGTAACGTGTTTATTTTTGCATCTATTATATTTAGTTATTTCGCGCTTACTAACTTTTAAAAGTTGCATCGAACATCTAGGTAAGCGCGAAATAACTAAATATAATAGATGCAAAAATAAACACGTTACAAAATTTGAAAAATTATGTAACAAAAAATCTCGCGTTGAACATGGAACGCAGCACGGGGACGGAACGCGCCCGTCAACCATAGACTCTTACGCAGACCGCGCTGTCATAAATCTGTCAACACAACATTTAGACAACACCGAAATTCAAGTTTTATCGAAAGGTCTAAATTTTGCTGTAACACCTACGCGAATTCCTTATGAAGAAATAATTTGTGCTGTCGAAGATGTTCTGATTAAAAATACCGTGCCAAAGGAAGATATGGAGGCTATTCGGCAGGATGTCTCGTCCTTATTGCGTCGTAGTGGTCTACCCAAAAATAATCTTCCAAAACAACAATATTTAGCCTTAAAAAACCTACGGAATAAATCAGATATCGTCATCCTGCGCGCAGACAAAGGAAACGCGACCGTGGTTATGAATACGTCGGATTATAATGATAAAATTAACCAACTTTTGTCGGATGAAACAACGTACAAGAAGGTCAAAACAGACCCCACCAATGTCGTTCTAAAGAACACAAAGAAACTAATAATAAAGTACTCCGATACATTACATCTAGACGTGAAAAATCTAATACCATCATGCGTCAAACCACCTAAATTATATGGGTTGCCCAAGATACACAAATCAAATGCACCACTGCGACCAATAGTAAGTCAGATCGACACGCCGACTTATAAATTAGCACAGAAGGTTGCGAAAGTCCTCTCCCAACTCCGGGGACACACTAGTGCATTTGTGAAAGACTCTTACCATTTTGTCAGTGAAATTAAAGATCTACATCTCGCTGACAATGAAACTATGGTCAGTTTTGATGTCACATCACTCTTCACCTCTCTACCTGTGGAGGATTGCATCAAAACCATATCTAAGAAGCTATCTGACAATAATATGCCATTGGGATATGCGGAACTGTTACGTCAATGCCTAACAACTGGCTATTTAATGTGGAATGATGACTTCTACAAGCAAGTAGATGGAGTGGCTATGGGCTCGCCGGTCTCCCCTGTCGTTGCCGATATATTCATGGAGGACTTCGAGGAGACGGCCTTATCAAGCTCACCTGTCACACCCAGGTTCTACAAGCGGTACGTAGATGACACTTTCACAATATTACCCACAGACAAAATAACCATATTCCTAAACCATCTTAACTCCATTAATCCAAAAATTCAATTCACTATGGAACTGGAGTCAAATAACTCTTTAGCCTTCTTAGACATTTTGGTTATACGTAACCCTAATAACACCTTGAGTCATACAGTGTATCGTAAGGCAACACATACTGACAGATACTTGAACGGTGATTCTCATCATCCCCCTTCACAGTTGGCTACCGTGTGTAAATCTTTGTTGCAGAGAGCACGAGGAATCTGTGACGATGAACACCTGGCTGGGGAGCTGCAGCATGTCAAGCAGGTGCTACGTGCAAACAAGCTGCCAGTTCCTCGCCCCCGTCGCAGAGACCGAGTGAAACCACCCACAGTTGAGCGCCTTCCTGCAATACTACCTTACGTCAAAGGAGTCACTGACAAGATTGGCTACATCCTGAAACGCTCTTCCATTAAAACTTATTTTAAGCCACTGAAGAGGATTAGCCAATTCTTACCACCTGTCAAGTGCCAGATCCCTTTACAAGATGCAGGAGTATATAAACTTGACTGTGACTGTGGTCTCTCTTACATTGGACAAACAAAGAGATCCATAAGAACTCGGATCAAAGAACACATAGCCGATGTGAAGCACCGCCGGGACACTAGGTCTGCAGTCTGTGAACATAGTCAGGACCGCTCCCGCCATAACATCAGGTTTGACAAACCACAAATCCTCGCAAAAGAACACCGATACCTGCCTAGAATGGTCCGCGAGGCTATTGAGATTAAAAAACACAAAAATTTCAATAGAGAGGATGGCTGGGTATTACCATCAAGCTGGGATCCTGTTATAAACATTATTAAAAACAAATCCAAAAAGACCACCACAAGACTGCAAGACACCGTGAGCTCATATTGTATAGATTTGACCCACAATAATAATAACTAAAGATAATTTTATAAATTAAAACCTTTTAGTAACATAAAGTAAGCCGCCTTCAAAATTAACTTTAATTTAGCATCATGTTACCTGAGTTTTCTTGCCGGATCTTTCTCAGTGTGACCGTGTTCCGATCCGGTGGTAGTATACTAGATTATTACTTAGTTTTTTTAATATAATTACTATTAATTTTAATGTTTAATTATTACTAACCATAAACAATATAATTTTTTCATATAGAATCATTTTCTTCTTACACTGGCAATAAATTTTGTATCAAAATGTGGGTCAATATTTAATAACTAATTTCTGTATCGGGTAGATAATTATAAATTTTCTGCAGTAACAATAACTTGTTGGACGTGAGACATCTTAGTCCACCCGTGATCATGAACGCTGTAAAGTGTTCGAAACGTCGGGTAATCAAAAATCAAATACAAACGCGATAAAATCCGTAAAGTAGTTTTATTTAAAATGTATAATACTCGCGTAAACATCAGAAATCATTATTATAAGTTTTGTTGTCACGTGGGGGAGGGTACGCGCATTCCACAGACCGGCAAACTTAGAGCGAACGCGTTGTACAAGTATAAAATTGTTGAGACCAAACTTATGAGATATTGTACCAGCTAATGTAACACAAGCTTATACAAATACAAATAAATAAATAAATAACATTCATAGCGTTTTGTCTCCGCGCGGCCGCGGAGTCCGCACAGCCGCGGAGCGACCAGAGAGAGGTGTTTTGATTTTTTTATTTCTAAATTCTTGCGGAACCCCGACAGAGGTATCACGGAACCCTAGGGTTCCGCGGAACACACTTAGAGTATAGCTGGTATAGGGTTTCATTTCGAGTTTTCCTTTTCTTGCACAGATCTTACGTGCATATTATAACCCTTAGTCGTCTTTTGCGACATCCACGGGCAAAATAGGGAGTGGTGAATTGTATTCTAACTCTTTTACCACACGGAAATACAATAATATTATGACAAGTTAATAGTTATGATTGTGTGGTGCTAGATTTTTGGTTATGCTATGGTTTAACACTTCGTCCGGGGCGAGGGAAGTGCGACTAACATATGGGCTTTGATGACGTGCTAGATTTTTGGTTATGCTATGGTTTAACACTTCGTCCGGGGCGAGGGAACTGCGACTAACATATGGGCTTTGATGACGTGCTAGATTTTTGGTTATGCTATGGTTTAACACTTCGTCCGGGGCGAGGGAAGTGCGACTAACATATGGGCTTTGATGACGTGCTAGATTTTTGGTTATGCTATGGTTTAACACTTCGTCCGGGACGAGGGAAGTGAGACTAACATATGGGCTTTGATGACGTGCTAGATTTTTGGTTATGCTATGGTTTAACACTTCGTCCGGGGCGAGGGAAGTGAGACTAACATATGGGCTTTGATGACGTGCTAGATTTTTGGTTATGCTATGGTTTAACACTTCGTCCGGGGCGAGGGAAGTGAGACTAACATATGGGCTTTGATGACGTGCTAGATTTTTGGTTATGCTATGGTTTAACACTTCGTCCGGGGCGAGGGAAGTGCGACTAACATATGGGCTTTGATGACGTGCTAGATTTTTGGTTATGCTATGGTTTAACACTTCGTCCGGGGCGAGGGAAGTGAGACTAACATATGGGCTTTGATGACGTGCTAGATTTTTGGTTATGCTATGGTTTAACACTTCGTCCGGGGCGAGGGAAGTGAGACTAACATATGGGCTTTGATGACGTGCTAGATTTTTGGTTATGCTATGGTTTAACACTTCGTCCGGGGCGAGGGAAGTGAGACTAACATATGGGCTTTGATGACGTGCTAGATTTTTGGTTATGCTATGGTTTAACACTTCGTCCGGGGCGAGGGAAGTGCGACTAACATATGGGCTTTGATGACGTGCTAGATTTTTGGTTATGCTATGGTTTAACACTTCGTCCGGGGCGAGGGAAGTGAGACTAACATATGGGCTTTGATGACGTGCTAGATTTTTGGTTATGCTATGGTTTAACACTTCGTCCGGGGCGAGGGAAGTGAGACTAACATATGGGCTTTGATGACGTGCTAGATTTTTGGTTATGCTATGGTTTAACACTCCGTTCGGGGCGAGGGACGTGAGACGCCCCATAATCTGTCCTCTCTTACATGATTTGGGTGGGGCACCATTACCTGACCTTGACATCAGTGGTCCGTCCAGCGGGTGAGGTATTGCAGCCTTCTTTTAATCCGCCTCTATCTTCAGCAGCTATTTTATGTAACTAAACATAATTAAATTAGAACCTATTAACTCTTGCATGCCGTTTGTTACAGGAATCAAAACCATTTAGTTGGGATGAAGAAGATAGGTCATCTGATAGAGAACTGTCACCGGAAAGAGATTTTTCACCACCTATGCCGACAATTCCACCGCCGCCGCCGCCCGCAGACCTCGAGGAAGAAGAGACCAGTGTGTGGCCAGTAGATGTTCAGGACTTCACCTCTCTTGATAGTTCTATCAATGACGGAGGTGAAGAGCCCCACGCGATAGCCCTGTTTGATTATTTTACTGATCATCCGGACGATTTATGCTTTTCGGTGAGTCATTTTAATAGTTAACACTTGAGTTTGTAAATTTTCTGAATCCGCAAACGATTGATATGTAGGTATGCTAAATATCTATTAGAGTAAGTTCTGACTGACTTTACCTTATGTGATTAGAGTTGTTGAATATCAACCGTTTGGAAGATTATTTATTTATTTAAGACAACACCCTGCACTAAGGAAATAATCCTTGTATTGCGGGGGACTTTACAAACATATAATTAACGGAGACAAATTACATCCAGACTCAGAACAACAATTTGTGGATCGCACAAAGTGTTGTCCCGCGTGGGTTTCGAACCCCTGACACTGGCGCTGTAGGTCGCTATCTTAACCACTAACGCCATCTGTGCAGTCATATTTATATTAACTTTGAAAATTGTCATTATAATGCGTTGCAGTTAGAAAATTGTAACAGATCTTGAATTTGTAATAGACTGTCTTTTTATACTCTTAGAATATTACAAGGTAACAGTATACCACATATTTCGGCAGCCTTATAGCGTAACTAGCAACTCGCCCTCGCTTCGGCTTTAGTCGCCTTACCCGCGTAGTGCCCGATCCCGTGGGAATACCGGGATAAAATATAGCCTATGTTACTCCCTGATATTATAGCTTTCCATTAGTGAAAGAATTTTTGAAATCGGTCCAGTAGTTTCGGCGTCAATTCGTTACAAACATACATACAAATGATTTCTGATGTTTACGCGAGTATTATACATAAAAAATACATACAAACCTTTCCTCTTTATAATATTAGTATAGATAAGACCAGCAAACTGACGTGTAGTACTTGGTCATCAAGGCGCGCCTTTGAATATTCGTTCTTTAGTGTGAATGTAAATATAATATAATTCGTAAAATACTATATATTTTATATCTATCGCTTTTAAAGATGAAGGAAATATCCTCTTAGCAAACTTGCATGTTTAAATTTATTATACAAAATTAATTCGAAAATATCTGAAATTCGAACCTTGCAGTGATAATTTTATTAGAACCTGTCGGTATGCCATGAATAGCTGAGCTAATAGCTTGATGAGGTTTTAGTACCGTTACAATTCTAAAATATGTCTCATCACCATCATCATTACAGCTCATATATGTCCCACTGCTAGGGAGGAGCCTTCTCCACGATGGCAGGGAATTTGGTCTACTATACCACGCTTTTTCTTTTTTTTATGGACTATACCACGCTGGACAGATGTGTTGGTATCTCTATACTTTATAGGGTCTTATTTCGAGTTGCTTCTCTTGCATAGATGTTATCTGTCATAGATGTTGTCTTTTAATACACCTACGGGCAAGAAAGGGGGTGGTGAATTGTATTCTTACTCCGTCACCACACGGAAAGTATGTCTAATCTTAGAATATTATTAATCCCATTGAAGTGGAGGTCAGGCAACGATCGCACCGTGAAAAGTTATATGGCTTGAAAACTCGTTAGAATAGTTTAGTAACGCAGTGCGATAGGAGATACAATTTAGAAGAATGATGATACAATTACTTTTGATGAGGAACGAGATACAAAAATCCTGCACTAAAATATTTGCAAATAAATGCTAATTTTGTTTTGTTTACATGTCGTGGCGTTTAGCCAAAGTATCCGTCTATTTATAGAATTAACATGTAGGTGTAAGTTTTTGTATCATATCCCGTTGTTATTGCCACAAATTATTGTTTTTCTAAACATGTTTTTGACGCTCTTGACCTTTTCAACAGTTACATAAATAACACTCGAAATATTGAAAATGTTACATATTGTCAGATTAGATTTGCTTGAATAATGCGTAGTCTTGATAAGGTATCTGTTGTAAAAAAAAAACTGTTTCATACATCGTTGGGTAATCTATACATCTATACAAATAAATAAAATTGAAGTGTCTGTTTGTAATGTCAAGATAATGGGCTATTTTCATGCTGATACGGTTATTTGCACGATAGCTATGCCTAAAAACCGGTTTAAAAAAATTTTTTCTCTGTTTTGGGTAATCTTTAAAACGACTGGACCGATTTTGATTTGATATTTTACTATCAGGTAGCTGTCTATATAAGGGAAAATTTAGGCTATATATTATCCTGGTATTCCCACGGGAACGGGAACTACGCGAGTAAGGCGACTAAAACTGAAGCGAAGCGAGGGCGGGTTGCTAGTGGAAAATATAGCCGATTCATTGAAAACGTTTGTAAAAAATAACACCGCGTTTGAAATCTGATTAATAATTACGTATTAGTTCTTTAAAATTTTAATTCACTATAGAAATGTCGAGGTTAGAATGACCATGGGAGTTTCCTTGCCACTCCTTTCTTAGTATATTAGTGGTTGGTATCAGGGACGACATACTAGATTATGCATTTTTAAATCAATTGATCATCATCATCATTTCAGCCTATCGCCGTCCACTGCTGGACGTAGGCCTCCCTCATGTTACGCCACAAAGTGCGGTCCTGTGCCGTATACATCCAACAGCGCCCAGCAACTTTCACCAGGTTGTCTGTCCACCTGGTGGGGGGCGTCCTACACGTTTTAAATCAATGTATTATAAAAATTACTTTACACAAATATTAATGTAAATTATAAGATTAATACGTTTTGATGACTTATCATATTTATATCATTGTCTTAGTTCATATACGCCCCGCTGATAAACTCGAGTCTGTTCCACAATAGGAGGCAAGCTCACCACGCTGGTTAAACAAGTTGGTCTATTCCGAGTTTTCCTTTTCTTGCACAAATGTTATAAATGGCCTAGTAGTCTGATACCTAGCAGATAGGCGATGAATTTTGCTCTTCCATCGTCACCACCTTGAGAGACATTTCGTTTACATTATTATATTTATAAAGGATCAATACTTTATTTCTGTTGGTAATTAATATTATATATAAAATTAGAAAATTAAAAGAAAATAATACCAAAAATTGTAGATAATATTTTTGTTTTAATAAAACTCAATGTAATGTTTTTGGTCTTTAAAATCTTTTAGTGTCTGTGTGATCATGGTTGCTGTAAAGTTTATAAAACTTTTATATACTAAAAAATGGACTGACTGACTGGACTGTTTTCAATCTTGAACCATTTGCTTAATATCTATATTTATAAAGATTAATTTAATTAACGACATTGGGAAGGTTCGCAAGTAGCCGTAGGTACAAGGAAGTAGAAAGCCGAAACCTCCTTTAGCGTATAAGGAAAATTTGATGGCAAATAGGACCTGGGAGTTCCGCTGCGGCGATTGGGATGAGGCTACGTGAATAATAATATATACTTAATTAATGTGGTGCTTTAACGATACGTAAATTAGCATTCTTGATTAAGATATGTACGCTTTAATATTAACATAAATGCATTATTTTCTATGTAAATGACAGTTGAGATTTCTCAGTTCATCTAGAAATTTAACAAGTAGCGCACAAAAGTTCAAATTTGAGGTGATTTAGTATTGCTATAAATAGTAGCAGATATCGTTAGGAAAATTTTCACAAAAAATTATATCATTACCTTTACTATCTACGATTTTTATGTAAACAATTACACATTCTTAACTTCTATACACTAAGATACATTGGTTTGGTATATGACATTCAGATTTGATCTCAGGCAGGACAAATTTAAATTAAATTTGTTTTGAAAAGGGGGCGTCCATAAATTACGTGAGGTGATTTTTTAAATTTTCTGTGCCTCCCTCCCCCCTGGTGAGATGTCGTGAGATTTTATTCAACCCCCTCCCCCATCCCCCAATCTCACGTGAGATTTTTCAAAATTGTGGTTCTTACGTAAACGCGTTGGATTGTTATTGTAAACAGAAAAAAAAATTGCTTCGTGCTTTTATTTACGACTAGTTAAGACTAGTAATCAATATTGCTGAGAGTTTAATTATAAGTGTAATAAAAATTTAACAATAGAATACTTAAATCGTAACTACTGTGATTAAAAAAAGAATATCCACTCTAATTCAGTCCATGGAGAATCATGCGCGGTCTCAAGAGAGACTATTGGAACCAACATGTCCATATGATTTTCAGTAAAATCATCCGCCTCTTCAACTTCGTTCTGATCTAGCCAATCTAAGCCGTTGGCGCTTGCGCACAGTAACTCATTAGCTCGTCTTGTGACAATCCGTGAGGGTCGCACTTTGCGAAACATACGCGCTTGCTTAGCTGGTGCAATGTGGGCTGCTCGCCTGTGCTCTGCAGCTCTTGTGCTAGATGCAAAGTAAATACCGCATGTACTGTAAGCATCTTTTCTCTAAATCATCACGTACACTTGGGCAATAGAGATCATAAGGAGTGCTGATGAAGGCATTCAGCGGTTGAATCGGTAGGCAGTGGCGTATTAGAAATGGAGCAAATGACTTTCCGTCATGCTCTTTAAAGTCCGGAATTGTACGTATAACGTCGAAGTATGAATGAAATTATTTTTTTTCGAACGAATTAGTGAATGATCTTAATCTTATTACGATTACGCTTAAGATTAAATCTTAAACATGTACAATCTGGATTAAATGGACCAAAATACCTAGTATAATTTTTTTTGCTTCAATCAGAAAAAAAATTGCGTGATATTTGCCGAGACCACCCCTCTCTCCAACGTAAGATTAGATGAGATTTGACTCGACCCCCTCCCCCCCCTTAAACATCTCACGTATTTTATGAACGCCCCCAAACTAACTATGCAGTACAGGTGACATCAAAATTAGATGATCACGATCAGCTAATAAATATGACGATATATAAGCGAAGTATTAGCTGTTATTATTTAATGCAAAATAATCTTTATCTCAAATAAACGACAGCTATCCTTATTATATAACTAATCTCGGTGAACGTCTAGGCTTTTAAAACCTATAAATAACCTAAAAATCTTATCACGAGACCAATTAATCATTCTTTTGTGTCGTATTTAGAATAACCACAATATATTTTTGACACCTACTCTCTCCCGCAAGCATATAAGGTGACTAAAGGAATCGGACCTTGACACTAAGCACTTTCATTTGCAAAGTAGTAGTGGGTTTACCATTCATGTAATAACGCGTAACGTCCGTACCGTGAAGTTGCAAGTGGAGTTCTCGTTTAAATAAAAGAATCACATCCCCTTCGTGTCAAACTAATGCGTTTTCCTATACAGTAATACCCCGTTTTACACGCCCCCCTTATGCTCGGTTTCGCTTTTACGCAAATTTCAAATTTCGCATTAAATGTCTGGAATTACGCGAATTCAGCCCATAACTGCGTTATGAACACACATATTCATAGATAAGCATGAATATCAAACTGAATTGTGTGTCAAACAATTAAAACGGCGTTGGGTGTTATGTACGTAGTTTACAAGAACATAAAAGAAACGCTACCCAAAAAACAATAAGTAGATGTATTTTGCCGTAAAAAACATGTAATACTGCATAAAGTGTTTTTAGAATGAAAGTGATTGATTCAAATGATTTGTTTTTTTTTTATATTGAATCATAAACCCCGATATACGCCATTTTCATTTAACGCGAATTTTTACGGAACGTATTCCTCGCGTAAAGCGGGGTATTACTGTACTTAAATACATATAAATTTATTAATTTCGACGTAAGTGATACTCAAAACGACAGAAGTATGCATAATACAATCGATTAATTAATTCAAATTGACACTTTATAGCCGTTCGGATGGGTGCCACTTGTTCAAATTAGTATGAAGAATTTTAATATACTGTTTGTTTTTTTTTCTCATTACCATAATTATTATTTTACGCTTAACATATGTTATGACGTAAGTAAATAGTTACAATGAATCGTTAATCGCTGACCGTTACGTTAAATGGGCGAAACGTGGCTTGGAAGTTGTTGTTCCTAGTAAACTTGTTGTTTGGGGCGTAACGTAAATCACATCTGTTTTCAATAATCGCAAAGATCCATTTACCATTTTGACGCATGTTGGAAATTTTATTTATAAAATAAGTATTTTTTTATTATATATGTCAGTTATCAGTTCAACAGGAACTTATTATCGTTGCCACTTCCCACTTGCATACATTGTTTCAATAATTCCTTATTATGATCGTTGTAGTGGCATTGTTTAATGTAATAGATATTATTTATAGTGTTATATTATTTATTAATAATTATTTCTCTTTTATGTTTAAAAGTGATGCGACACAACTGTGAGCTCGAATCGTTCATTATGTAATGCATTTTTCAATCAGGAATTTCGCGGTAACACCACAACGTTTGAAAATATGTATATGAATATTGCCTGGGCCTGCCGGAGAATAGACTAGTAGTTAATAGCTTTACAACACACGTCATATTTCGATGTGAAGCCAAACTATAGGGATATATCCAATTAAACTAATTAAATACAATCGTTGGACGCTGCAAAAAATATAAATAGATAAAATATAGCCGCAGTTTTTAAATGCCATAGTGACGTACATATACTCGTCTGGAGTAAACAATATTATGAATTATTAATAGTTGTAAAGAACTAGCGCCATGTATGCAAATCGCAAAATAGTTAGTTTTCAGAAATAAATATAAATGGTGTTTGAAGGCTGCAAATAGTGGAATTACATTTCAAAATTTTCCTTTTTACTTCCATTTACATAAATGGTACTAATACTAATAGTATTTAATTATTTCTCATGTTTACGCGATAATTATATATTTTAAATCTGAATATTTTTATGGATTTTATTTTATATTTTATTGCGTTTGTATTTGATTTTTGATATCGCATCGTTTCGCACAATGTTCTGCGTTCATGTTCACAGCAGGATTAAGGTGTCTCACGTCCTGATTCTATATGAAAAAATTATACCAAAATAGTACAAAGTTGTACAAAAATATTGTTTCAAATTCCTTTGCTACTTTCGCTTATGGTTCTATATAAAGTAGATCATTAATGATTAATTAATTTACGTAGTATATACATATAATATCATAGAATATTTTTATAAAGCACAATAAATCTGACCTTGCAGTACAATATTGGGGAAATCCGTCTAGCTAGCAGTATTCTTTCTAGTCTTCGCATCGATAACCTTAATATTTTTTTTATTTCAAGTGGTATTCTTGTACGAGTGTTGCATAATTACTTTACTAGGCTTTATATTTACGTGACAATTCGACATATTAACTGAAATATGTCTATGTATGTAAGAACTGAGTTCAATTAGTAAATTAGTTCAAATGACATGTCCTTCTTTAAACGAGGTTTAAGAATAGTATTTTCTTCACGGTAGGCACCGGCCTGGCTGTGCCCCTGGTATAGCAAAGGTCCATATGCGGCAGTATCACTTACCACCAGGTGTGCTGCTTGCTCGTTTGTCACCGTTGGCAATAAAAAAAATCTAAATGTTTTATTTGTTGTCCTCGAATTGTACATTATTTAGCCATTAAAATGAAAACGCTTTCTCTACTGTTGGATTACGTTTGCTGCTTATCGCCCCTTGATATTATCAAGATTTCATGCGTCTCCTGCGCCGCTACCAGGCAAATTAAAAAAAAAACATTTGTATGGTTGTGAAAACAAGTTATGTTCTCATACTTTTATCCGAATTAATTCGAGAACTTTCGTGTGCAACATGCACACTTATATATCGTCATTTAGATTTATTCATATCTTTATATAGAAATTATCGTTTGACAAATATGTATTAGAATTATTGTATATTAAAGCAAATCACGTCTAGAATAGATAACGTCGACCCGGATTTCGAGCATATCCGATGCTCACACTCAGACCGAGTGCGCAGCGGCAGCGACGAGCCCTCCCTATACACTATATCTATATTCCTGTGGGCATAGATAGGTATAGAACATGGATATTCACTAGCTACTTAATATTAATATAACTAACTACTCCGATGCATCATCATAGTTATTGCGTTCTTTATGCACTCACGTAGGTTTAAATTGGGACTTCTTAAATTGGGATTGGGAAAAACAGTCCGACGAGGTCTTCTTGCCATTACACTATATTCTACTTCATATGTATTTGCTTGGTCAGTCTTACTTTTCTCCTTTAAAGCTTGTTTTCTCAAATATATCATAAATCTTCGCGACAGCCATAATTATATTTTCTTTTATGTTCTATTACAGATATAGTTGTGTAGACATAATTTAAAATTAGTTTACGATTAACAGAAAATAGAACGTCTTTGCGTTTGATAATCTAAATGCTTATTTATAAACTTGATAAATAAACATTATTCGCATAAATATATCAGTAATTAGGTAAGTGAATTATATCGGTGATATAAAAAAGAAATATATATCTGATAAACGTATTATTTCCTATATTAATTACGCATACAATTACTTATCTTTTTAAACAAAGCTAAGATAACTGTTATCAAGGGTCTTCACCTACGCTTAATGTCGGTTTAATGAGTCATCCGTTTCTATACCTGTTGTTATTTGCGTAAGTTATTACGGGAGTGTAACAATAATTAACAGAAATGAGGTTAAGAATAACGATAAATATCTGTGGTTTGATTATTATTAATGATTTAGACCAATGTTTCGATTGCTTATTAATGAATCTATACGTTGAGTGCCTTGTTGATTTAGTGATATCGGAATGAACTTTGTTTTATTCATCTGTTACGAAAGTACTAGAAGTCAAAAGTACAAAATCTGAAATGTGATTTTGAGATATAATGTTGCTTAAAAAATCTAAAGACGAATTGTAAGGTTCACATTACTCAGTCTATCTTTTAGGGATCTATGCGTGAGATTATAAACACAATATACCTACCTACATCAGTAGTGGTAGCTAGTAATAAATTTAGAAATGAGGTAGTGATATCAATGTCAAATCAAGGATCTTATGTTATTGAATTCATCTTTGAAATTATGCGCTTATTTAGTTATTACCAGTTGTACTTTTATCATCATTCAAATACTTATGTTTACATCCGTGAGATTTTCGTAAAATAATTACGTTTTGGTCAAACTAAAAATGCATATAATCGCCACTGTTAAATATAAAGTATTTGTTTAATTTAAATCTGGTTTTTGTAGAATATGATACGTTATATCAAACTTACGTCGTCATCATTCGCCTGCCTTTTATATGCGCTAGGTAGGGTCGGCACAACATGTTCTTACCGTCCATAGACTTCTGTCAGTCGTCATATCTGCACTCTCAGCTTCACACGCATACCATTCACAATTCATCCATATGAGTGTCCCACAATTCTTACGTCCATCTACAATCATATTGATATCCTCCTTGCCACATACCTTTTCAACCACGACAACCTCGCACTCTTGTCTTCTTTATCACTGATGCCACTTTCAGGATGCCCTTAGTATACGCATTTCTTCAATTTATATAACCTCATGCATTCATCTTAGCATACGCATCTCAGTAGCATGCACACTTCTTTCATCCGTCTTTTTCAATGCCCGACATTCAGGTCCATACATAGCGACAGGTCTCTGACACTCCTGTATTATACAAAATTTACATTTTTAAAAATTTTACTGCATGCCATGGCGTTTCCCACGATGTGGATTTTTAGTTGTTTTTTTTTGCAAATTTTTTAAGTGACTTAGCTAGTCAATTTATTTACCTACCTTCTTTTTGGTTTCGCCTTTTGCGTTTGTTTGACGCAATTCAGCTAATGTCCGTGATGGTAGTTTCGTAATCTGATCTGATGTCGGATTGCTGTAGCGCTGCAATGAAGTCAGTATCGAAATGCATTTGGATGTTATTCATTTACGAATTAAAGTCATTGCGTGCATGCGTACGTTGTACTAGCTCTGCGTTCTCGACGTCACAACTATATTTTTGCATCACAAAAAGTTTAGCAGCGATCGTCAAATCAATTTTGATGTAAACTTTGCCATTATCGGGCCTCCGAGGAGTATGATCTGGCCTGTTGTTTTTTTATCTGAGACTAATATAACCTTAATTACCCAAATCTGTGACGCCTAGAGTATGCAAGCCGTACAGGCACATACATACGCGTGCCTATTGAGGTCATTTAATTTATTTTTAATTATATTCGCGTGCGCCTAAATATCAGGGTTATGTCAGGCATTAATTCTGTTCTAACGCAGCTTTGTTAGATTCGTTATGATTTCTCGTATATGTCAATCTTATGCACATACTGCATCCGTAAGTTGTTAAAGTAATGATTACCACATGTCATCAGAGGGCCGCTTAAGATCGGTAAATAAAAAGAATATGCATGACCTTATTTGACCACTCTAATCTGATAATAATAAACGTTTTGTTGGCGCGTCACACAAGCGTCGCCGCTTCATTCATTTCATTAGCATCTGTTAACGAAACAGTTTATTATCGCCGATGACGTCCACCGATGTATGGGCAGTTATGTTTCTCTAGCATTATATTCAAAGGTTCACAAAGTCACATTACAAAAAGATTTGTAGTTAGTTTATAAACATTTACCGGTCGTGAGACTTTTTTATGTTTTGAATAGTTATGTGATAATTTTGTCTGCTGCGGAATAAATGTACGGTAGATAACGGTGAAGTTATCAGTTCAAGTTTAATAATTTTGTTTGTTTTATGTATTGCAGGCCAACTCGAAGATAAAATTGATTAGGCGAGTAGACCACGAATGGCTTTTTGGGAGCTTCAGGAGCGGCGCACAGGGATTGTTCCCATCTAATTATGTGGAGATCAAAGTTCCTTTACCGAACGAGGCACCACCTCCATCGCCGTTGATTGGCATTGCCGTCGCAATGTATGACTTCGAGGGTGACCAACCCGGTGACCTGCACTTCAAGACCGGTGACACGATACAAGTCAGGTATAAAATCAATGAAGAATGGTATTACGGTGAGGTTAATGGTTCCAAAGGACAATTCCCTATTAATTATGTACAAATAAGTTAAACGAATTATTCCACGAGTGCATTTCGTCACTGTTTTAATTTGTAGTGGTGAGAAATTACAAGTGTTAAACAACACTGATACCCAAAGATATATGTAATGTCGCCATTTTATAAAATGTTTCCACTTGCCTCAAGTATGGCAGATGCACTTATTACCTCTATGGCGATTTTTCTCAGGTGCAATAATGTAAAAACTATTTTATCCATAAATAAATATTCAGTAATATCTTCCAATTATTGTGTGGGTGAGATGTGAATCAAAGATTTGTACAATATGTAATGTTTAATTTGCGTTTTCGCACGAATGTTGCCATAATAACGTAAGTGCTCACTTAACGGTAGTAACGATTTGGGCTTAATGAAATTATTATTGAACTAGCGTTCCAACGACTGATTGTAAATAATAAGAGCTTGTATAAATGACGTCCCAATATTATATTATGAAGATGATATTCATTGTAACGGTTGTGCAGCGTCGTAATGATCTGATTGTTTGTTTTTAATTTAAATAATTGTATTCAAATCAAGGCGATAATTAATCATGTGCGTTCGCAATAGTGTGTTCTATATATAGTTCGTGCATATAAAGAATAGGAATATAGATATCGTTATAATTATTGTTTTTATTACCTACCTATGTGAAATATATGCGTTTAGAATATAAGTCGCGCCATTTGCTAATGAGCTGGAACCTTGTCTAATTAACACCCACGTGACGTCACACGCTACTGAAATATACAGCTAATAAAAAAATCTGATGGTATCTAAATAATAATTATTGTATTATTATTATCGATAAGATAAGTATTGATTATTTCAAAATAAAAGCCATTATGAATAATTTTATTACTCATTAGTACATTTTAAAATTCTAATCTAATACTTCAATTCCACTTTATAATCTAAATCAGATTAAGAATCTCTTTCTGAGTTTGATGTCACTGAATAACTATCGTTGCTTGTCCTTCGCATTCTCCCGGGATTGATTTACATTTTTAAGTAGTGGCTCCTTCTCTTTTTCAAAGAAATGAATTAATTATAATCTCACAAGCATGACTGTGCAGTTTTTCCTACTCATTTTAGTAGCAAGAATACATCAATGACAAATAACAAGTAAACTTAACAATAATATCAGCAAAATAATAGCGCGAAGCCATAACTTGATATGCACTCGCTCGTCAGTGTTGTGCTGACGGTACTGAGTGTTGTATGTCAAAAAATATGTTACTAAAATAACGGCTAGGTGCATTAGCAATTGGCGCGCTTATATCAAAGAATACCTTTGCATGCATTGGGAATGTTAAAATTAGTTATTATAAAACAACAATTGATAGCGGTCTCATTCTATTATTTATAGATACAGTACCAGGTAGATACAGTACAGGAGGGCAATGCTCGTCATATGAATAGACTACAGAATCAAGATAGAAGTTCTTCTAACTTTTCACGAGCAGGATGGAAAAAATATATTCTTGAAGAGTCTTTGAGAATGGACCGATCCCGCTCGTGAAGAGATGGAATATGACTACGATTTCTAATCTATTCCTATGACGAGAAATGCCCCTCCTGGTAATAATCAGTCGAATTATAGGTTGGTGATCATTATATCGTTTGAGACTGGCATAATAAATTAAAACAATGTTATTAATATCTCAATTATTTTGTATATCATAAACACGATGCTTTATATAAAAGCGTTTTATAAAATGTTGAATTATACCGATTTAATCATTTTTAATTACTCATTAATTGTATACGTATTTATTGTCTGTGATAATAAACCTATAATAATGCCAATACCCAGTTTTTATATACATTGTTTACTGTAATTAGCATAATAATTTAAAAAAATCGTTTAACATTTATACACAGAAACGGTTTCATGTGTGGTTATATTTATTTTATCTGGGTGTATTACACATAAAATTAGAACGAATTTATATAATTCTTTTCGAACGAATTTATATTAGTCTTATAGACTAGCCTAGAGTGGCATCATCTCGCTGTGTGTTGCTTTATATTAATTTTTTTACTGTTCTGGTGTGAAACAAGCAAACACGACCGACGAAACAGACCTTTGCAATACCAGGGACACGGCTAGGCCCCAGCCTACCATCAAGAATGTGCTCTTCTTAAACCTCATTTTAGTATGCTTATTTATCTCGCCTAAATTATGGGAGTTTTGGTCGAAGCGCTCCATAACATTTCCAATGTATACAGCAACAGAATTCTTATATAAATTAATATTTATGCTAATCTAATTGGTATTTTAAATTATTTTAAGAAAGGGAAATTAATTATTAATTGCTAAATAATAATATTTACATATGCAACAAGTAATTTTTATATATTTCGTAGAGAACATGAACGACAATGAACCCATTTCTTTATATGTGCGAGCAATATGCACTATAAATTGTCTAGATTTTACTAACACTAGATGATTTCTTACATTAGTTTTGTTAATGCAAATATATTTAGATTATCGACATGTAAATGATTTAATATATTGTATTGTTTAAGATAACAAATGTTTTATTCAAAGATAATTCAATGGTATATCGCCTGTTAATATAAAATTAATGTAACTAAAATTGCTTTAAGTATTTAGGTCTGTTTTGTACATTATTATTTTCTACATTTGTGTCATAATTTTTAAGTGTATTTTTTTGGGGGGACCATAACGCTAAGTGCCTTGAATATTTATGTGTATGTATATGATGAAATTATTTATAACAAAATAAAGATAATTCCAATAATACATCGTTTTATCAATTCTATCGCTAATTTCTAGCATGTAGTTATAATATGGAGCTGGTAGTATCTATACTCTCTACTAATATATAAAGCTGAAGAGTTTGTTTGAACGCGTTAATCTCAGGAACTACTTGTCCGATTTGAAAAATCCTTTCAGTGTTTAATAGCCCATTTATTGAGGAAGGTCATAGGCTATATATCATCACCCTAAGACTAACAGAATCTGAGCACCAATGAAGAATGTTGCAAAATCGTTTTTTTTTCCTTTTGAGAGCTTCCGCTGCGTAAACAGCTAAATTTCTGCAAAAATCATGTGTGACAGAACCGTATTATTAAAAAATGTTTCTATCTTCTACATTAACAAAGTCTTAGATTTTAATCTAACTTTAGTTAGCGTTAGCCCAAAGTATCTACGCGGACGAAGTCGCGAGCAGAAGCTAGTATTAATTTAAATATTATTAGTTCATTGAAGTCATAATAATATAGATAAGATAAATATAAATGCATTCTAGAATATATTCTTTCAAATGGTATCTCCTCTTTTCTCTAGAAAACTGCCCGTCGTAGAACTTGCAAACGGCAATTATTATTAGGTAGGTATTATTACAAAATGTGATATTATTTGCTGCGACTGATCTTTCTGTATTGGCCACCATAAATAAATATTTGCCTCTTCAGCCTATATATGCGATTTAATATGAGTACAGTTCTCCAAATACGGACTGCAAATGGCCGTTGCTTACGTGGACAGATATTTAGAAACGTTTGTTTGAAGTTTTCCTGCCGCCCGGCTCCGTCCGGGGCGACAAAGGCGGCGCGCGGCCCCGTAGCCCGCCCATACAGCAGGTCGCTTTCATCGTTGGGCCGAGACCACCGGTGCAGAGTTTCTTGACTTCAGTGGTCGACCCGACATTTTAAGTCCTCTGGCAATACATCAGCTAAAAACATAATTCCTTGTAGTAGTTTGTGATATGTGGTCATATACACAGACGGCTAAAAGTTTGAAATAATGTTGTTTTGGCTTCTGTTGCTCTAATAAACATCCCACATATATCATCATTTCAGTTCATATACGTCCCACTGTTGAGCTCGAGCATCCTCGCATATAAGAGAGAAATTGACCTTTCTATACCATGCTGGCAGTGGCATAGCAATTGCGGAGGGGCGGTCCGCCCCGGGCGCCACTCTTAGAAGGGCGGCAAAATAGGAAGAAAACTATTTTGTGCGGACACTGGCTGTGAGTCGAACAATTAATTTTTCAAGAAGTTAGCTTTGGCTAGGGCGGCATGAGGCGCAGGTAGTCGCGCCTACGCCGCCCCAGTCGCCGGCGGCGGTTCGCGTCGTCGAGGAGACGATCCTCGCGTACGCGCTCCGCCACCTCCTTCCGCGAGACTACTGCCTCGCAGAAGGCTGCGACCGCGTCTCAGTTTCTGACGCTGTCGAGCATCGCCCTGGCGATGGTCCGCAGTGTCAGGTCGGCGCCGATGATTGCGACGAGTTCACGACGCTGCTCTGCCCAAGCGGCACAAACCTCGAGCGTATGCTGCGCCGTGTCCTCGTCGCAATCGCAGTGGTGGCAGGATGGTGTACTCTCCCTCCTAACGACCGTATACAAGTATTTGGCGAAGCATCCATGCCGCGTCAAAACCTGCACCAGTCGGAAGGAGAGCATCCCGTGCCGCCGTTTTAACCACTGCATCAGCACTGGCCGGAAGGCTTCCACGGTCCGCACACCGTACAATGGCACCGGCAATGACGTCTCGGCGGGCGTCGACGCGCCAGGCGGTAAGTTTCCTTAAAGAGACTACACCGCCCTCCACTCGCAGCCCGGACACCCGCCGATACAAACCGGCGAGCATTTCTGCCTCCAGGTCCCACGGGGGAGTCCCGGCAAACAGGCACGCTACCTCCGTCGATACCGTGCGGTATTCGCATATGGCCCTGGCCGCCATGGCCATCTGTGGTCGCCACAGTAGAACCCTGAGTCGGACGGTCAGGGACCCCGCCCACACCGGTGCGCCGTACAGGGCCATCGACCGGATGACCCCCGCGTAAAGCCGTCGATATGTAGCGCTCTGTCTGCCCACGTTCGGCATAAGCCACGATAAGGCGGACGCCGCGCCGACGAGCCGTGGAGCGAGCCTGAGGAAATGCTCCCGGAACCACCAATACCTGATATCAACCGAATTGACGGTGGTCGAGACGCCGATGGGAGGGCCCATGCGAAGGCCATGGAACAAGAGGGCCTCCGTCTTATCCAGGACCACCCTCAACCCCAGCGCCCCGATCCGCCTGACGATCTCTTCGGTGCCTAAAGTCGCCAGGCTTGCCGCCTCCTGTAGCGTCCCACCGCGGGCTGTGACGGGCGTGTCGTCGGCGTAACAAATCACGCCAAGCCCGGGTGAGAGGCTCCCCCTCAACGCCCAGTCGTAGCCGGTGAGTCCGAGGACCGAATAAATGATTTCACTGCGCGTAAGTCGCGAAATGTACAATTTTAGATTGTTTAGACTTTATTAAACATTATTTTTATAATGTAAATTATTAATGTTTTAAAACAGTCATGTTACTTACACATGTAGACACATGGTTTTGAAAAAGTATTTTTCACTCAATTCTCTCATTTTGTTACCTTTTTTTACCACACCAACAATTATTATTTTTACGACGGCAAAAGGGCGGCAAATTATGACTCCGCCCCGGGCGACAGTGACTCACGCTACGCCACTACATGCTGGCCAGACAGGTTAGTAACCCTATAGTTTTTTTTGGAGTTTTCCTTCTCGTACATAGATGTTATTGCGAATTATATCCCTTAGTCGTCTTTTATGACATCCACGGCATACGATTCATCATTCCCTAGAGTTACCCTTCGTATAAACAATAATATATCATCCTACATTAAAAAAATATATATTATATAATTTTTTTTTTCAATATCTTGAAAGTACTGAAATAGGACTGTTACAATTTTATTATATGTTCTATGATTTTGATTCTGAATTTATACTGAAGTAAATAGGCTCGCGATGTATTACGATGATTAAATGCAAACATGCACAAAATGAACTGCAACTTCACATTAAAATTATATGGAAGTAAGAGTTTGTAATAAGTATCTACGTTGCGTGCGGCGTCACAGCAGTGCGTTATTGGCCCTGTAAAACCATAAGCGTCTCTCCGCTTTCTGAGTAGCTTTACCTAAAACTTGTAAAAATTTTTTTGAAATAGAAACTTTCAAAGCAAAATGTATAGCGGTTTTTAAATCAAAACATTGTGGCCATATATCGCTGATTCGGTCAGCATTAAAAAAAATTAAACAAATACCATTTCATTCACATTCAGTGAAGTTTATTATATGAACAAAAATAATCTATAAACTCTTAAAATATTTACAATTACTTAAATTACTACTTACTGTTAACATACCCTGTTCGCTTTTCAACCGTTGCGTTCATATAGGTTTTAATAGCGGAAAAAAACCTGGCAAGAGAACACTCCGAGCAAATGGCATTACAAAATATTTGTAATATGTATACGTTACAATGACAAGAACACCGGCCGTTAACTTTCAATTAAAAAGCTAGTATTTAACCATACTTTATGAAATGGTTTACCTTCAAAATCACATGGCAACACGACTACAGTTATGATTTTAAATGGGTGAATAAACTCACCAGTCCATTCATTCTATAATTAATTAACTTCAGTAATCTGTCAAATTATTAGTCTGATTTAATCTGTTAAAATGAATGTTTATATATTAGTACGTGTGTTTGTTACTTCAACTCCCCCTAAACGGCTGGGCTGATATGAATGAAATTTTGTGTATATTGAAATAACCAAAATTTCATTTCTGAATGGTTTGAAAACAATTAAAGCCAGTAGATGGCGCTCCTATCAGTATTTCACCAAATTTGATTTATAGATTTAATTTGACAAATCATTGAAGTTTATTCTTGATACAACAAGGACCCCATCTACCGGTAGATGGGCGTCCACGAGGATATGAACCGACTTCCTCAGTTGCCTTGTGCGACACTCGCAGGAAAACGGTGGTGATTTATTCCTAGTCCTTGACTAAACGGACAATACTTCCACATTCTCGTTCACAACAAGTTGAAAAGAGAAAAGAGGTCGGGAGTTATCTAACATACATAACATTATATAAGCTAATTGTCTAATAACACAGTCCCACACATTTCCCTAGCGTATATTTTTTTAGAATCGTCTCGAAGCCATCGGTACGATTCCGATTCTAAGCACCTTAAGGTTGGACGCACATATACGGATTCCTGACTAGGTTTCCTTATTAGGAATTCAGATTCGGCATTCCGTGTGACAAGCGCAAACATCCCTTTTCTTTGTATTAAGTATTTATAGTTTTTTTTTCGTTCAAAAAACAAATAGAACGCGTGCGCCTTGTTGAACATTATCTATTTAAGTGGATCATTCAGTTTGCCGAATCGGAATTCCTAATAAGGAAACCTAATCAAAAAACCGTGCGTCCAACCTAAAAGAAACTAACGTTGACATTCAGGTACATATCATATATAAAGCAAATATATGTTCATTTTAATGAAGCGCATGAATTCGTATGCATGACAGAACAATTATGCATTAAATTAGAATGAATTGAGAGAATAATAACAACTGACCTATATCAATTAGTATAACAAATGTGAACAGAAATAGCGCTGACACTAGTTCTTTTATTAACGCGAATAATGCATTTACAATTAGTCTTTGTTTGCAATGAAAATTATTATTTGCTACAATGTAGTTTGAAATGATAATTTTGTTACACTCATGCCTATAAGTCAAAAGGTAAAGAAGGCGTACCGCACTGACACAGGTCCCGGGTAATAGAGAGCGAATCAATTGCCTTCTAACAGGCATAGACAGTTTAATACATTTTGTACGGCTGTGTGTAAAATGCTCAACGTTTTCTGCAGGATATTTCTTTAAAATAAGCCCATTTTAAATAAGCTAGCATGTTAAATGCTAAATTTAGATACTATTATCTGCTCGTCGTTTAATACAATTCTAACTGAAAAGTTAGAGTATAACATCGGAACGATGTGTAAACGTTTTCCGATAGATGGCGCACGACTGCCATAAAGACAATACGAGTAATAATTTGACTGTCATACGTCAGCCCACGCTGGCCCAGTTGATAGGACAATTGGAACGGCTTTCCAATAGGTGCGTTCAAGCCCCACGTCTGGCATTTACTTCACTCGTAAAGAAGTTTTTGCTGTGAAACATCTATAGCCGCACGTAAAACCGATTGCTGGCGTGGCGACGCGTGGAAGCCACTGACTTAAAGAATTGAGTTGTCACAATTTGATTTATTTTTGATTTTTTAATTCTTGTATTTAATGAAAATAAATGTTTATTGAATAAAAATCATTATTTTCAAAAAAAAAAATCGTAATATCTTATTTTTACATTATACTTATTATTAGTTCCTGACGTAGGTAATCTGTTCTTTTAGGCATATTACTTGTACTAAATAATTTCGATGTATAACATCTGCCAGGCGTCCCGGGTGACGGCTGACATTTTTTTTTTATTTTAAAAACCGAGAACAACATTCGTATTCAACACGCATGTATCAGTTTAGAGGCATTATCATATTTTTTAGTATTTTAGTTGCCTACAAATTAAGGTTACAGGTAAATTCTTTTGCTAGATTTTTCTTAAGATTGGGTTGACTCCATTTAGTATCACTTAATATATGGTCCATTTAAAAGTAATCAGCCGCTATACAAACATAAGCGTAAACGTACTCTATAAAAAAAAAGGTAAAGTGAAATAGGTCAGTCGCATCGTAAACTTAAATTTGGTAAATATATAAAAGAAAAAATAACTGAAACTTTATACAATGATAATTTTGAGCATACAATTTTTTCTTCATAAAACATTGACGATACATTTAATATTCTGTGACATTTACTAATAAGCAATATGCAGCAGTAATACACAGACTGGGACTAAACACATACCTAGGTACTTTTATTTAAGTAAAATTGTCTTAGGAACATAAACATTCAGACATATGTATCTGAAGAAATGTTACTAAATTAAATGAAGGGTACAGAAGCAAAGAACAGGGAATGTCACAATTTTTATTTTTTCGTTTTTTTATTGAAAGTAAATCTTTGTCTATGGTAGTTTAATTCCCAATCACTAACTTTTAAGAAAAGTAATCAGATTGCACAATAAAGTCGTTTTTGTTTGTGGTCGAAGCAAATTTTTTCTTCAGATTTGTTGAGTAGTGTTATTAATAAATTGACAAAAAGACTGGTCGAAGCGTTTTTGTTACATTTTAATATTTTTGATAATTAAAAATTCCATCATAACTACATAGTTATATTAATTAATAAACAGTTAATAAGTTTTGAGTAAAAGTTATTGCATACGCCGATCTCAATAAAAATTCATACTTCTAAAGTTTTAAATGCGTTTTTTTCAAAATCTATTCGTTAGGACATTCCCTGTTCTTTGCCTGTACCCTTCAAATATAATAGAAATGTATAATTATTGTATAAATTCGAGTCCTCACATCGATTTCACGCATCGTGGTAAAGAAAATAAATCAAATACAGTAATATACTGCTTTACGCGAGTGATACTGTCTGCAAAAAAAAATGCGTTAAGTGAAATTCGTTTTTATCGGCATTTACGTTTAAACATAGTCAAAATAGTTTATACAAAAAATATAAACGTTTGAATCTATCACGTTAATTCTAAGAACAACTTAGTAGGTGTTTTTTTTACGAATTAAATCTTTTATTATCTTTTATATAGTGTTTCTCTCACGTTCTACGTAGGTGTACGTGTTTTCGTAAAAAACGTTTTTGTAAAATTCGTTTGTAACAGCCAACAGTTTTTAATTATTTGAAACACAATGATCATCACTGTTTATGCTCTGCAATATGTATTTTTAAGTAATTAGAAACAAATCCTTGTGTTGTAGAGAAATTTACAAAAATACAACTAACGGACACAAATTACATCCAGATTCCAAAAACCAATTTGTGGATCCCACAGCGTTGTTTTGAGTAGGATTCGAACCCGTACACTGGCATGATATGTCGGCATTTTGACTGCCATCTATGGAGGCAAAGTTTCGTATAGTAGTATTCGAGTAATTTTAACGCGAAATTTCAAATTCGCGTTAAAGCAAAACTGCACATTACGGGATCGCGTAAAGCGGTATACTGCTGTATTTTGATATAATTAACAAATTCATTACATCACTTATTTTTATTGATATATATCAGGATTGATATAGTATTTCGGCTCCCGAAAAGCTCAAGATCATTTTAATTTTAAATTATATATACACATAGCGATAACAATTGCAGTACATATAAGCTTGCTTCATTTATTATAACGCGACATCTATACATAAAAAGCAATTAACATTAACAATTTATTTGTCCGTTTTATTTTCTAATATGTACCATTTTTTATTTACAATATCAGCAGACAATCAACTGGAACATTATTGTATGCTGATAAATGATAATGGAACCACAAAGGTTTGATTTGAAATCTTTCACTTGAGTGCAAAAATTTCCCCACTACTTATTTTTTGACATTATATGCTATCTATATGTTTTGGGGACGTCTCAAATTGTGTTTTTAAAAGATTATGTAACACATACCAGCAGGTATAGGGCGTAAAAATCCAGCACCTAGAACATTCTTTGCTATGTCGTTCCTTTGTACCATCTTGTTCGCACAGCGAAATTTATTTCCACGCTATTAGTGTGGCACCACAAGTTGAAGATTGACAGCCTCCCGCGCATTACATGATACAGTAACGCGGTCAGGCTTTTATTCCGTGTAGCTTATTCGAGTAAAGCATACAATTTGCATTTTATTAGCTTCGGTTAAATGATCGTAAACGCATTATTACACCACAATCTATTCAGTTGCAGATCAAGGCCAATCGAAATCAACTAATTCACATAAAAAGTCACAAACAGTTTTCCGGAGACTTTTTATAGAAATGTATTACGTATTGTGGTACTATAAAATATTTTTCTACTATTTTGTATTAAATACATTGAAATATAATGTTACTAAAGAGTAACTTCCGTGAATTTTTTAATGTGTTCTTGGAATCATAGTCTCACGGTAAATGTTGGAGGGTATCCGAGATAATTTTAGTGATGTGATTTTATTTTTTACAAAAACACTGATGCACATTTACGGAATTGTTGACAATTAGAGGCAGCCTTTTAAAAACATACAAACACTCTAGTCACGTAGCATTTGCTGAGAAACAGCGATTCCGATTTTTTTTATGTAATAATATGTTCGTGGCCTTTACTTCCAGCATGTTGGTAAAAATCACAATTCAATTCCAAATTCAGACTAATAATGGTCAATCATGGCTTTAAAGGTTTTTGTTTTTAAATAGGCAATGTGTTTCAGAACAGTGTTGCCAGATTAAAAAATCTCATAAGGTATATATCGAAATGGTGCATACAATGCGTGTGATTATTTAAGCAAGATGACACATTGAGTACTTGCTCTGCTTATACCAGCTTACGGATTCCTCGGCTATCGCCATGTAATTTAGTTATTTACCTCGTGATGCAATGACTTTTAAGTTATTAATTTTATATTTACAGTACAGTTAGTTCACGACAGTGGGTGTCTTAGTCTGGCCTGTATATTGGTATCTTAGGGATAAATTCTATAAGTAGTACGTATTCCATCATCGAGGAGGAGTCGCAGTGCTGTTTCGTGAGTCGCCATCGTAGCCCTAGCTTGTTGTACAGTCGACTATTCTCCCATTCCAATAATTTGTTCAGAGAATGTTGCGTCTGGAAACGATAGAATTACAATATTAATATCATCATATAAACACATAATGCCACTGCTGGAATCGAGCCTTCACCCCAATGGGAGTGAAGTTGGCCTACTACACCACTAGTCAAACAGGTTGGTATCGGTTTATTTTGAGCTTTTCTGCCCTCGTAGTGATTGGATTGCGTAACAAACGTGTTACGATTACCTTTTTTTTTTTGGGTAGGCTATGGTCAGCACATACGCGGTCCCGCCCGGGGTGACGAAAGGACGGAGCGCGGCCTCATAACCCACCGTTCTCCTTACCCTTTGCCATTGGGCCGACCATCGGTACCGAGTTCCTTGTCGTCCGTGGTCAGCCCGGTGGTTACGACCACCTACGGGAAAGGAATGGGTGGTAACACTATGTTTAATATTATTATATTTTTTTTACTTTCCGTGTAGTGTTTGAGTAAGAATACAGCATGTTACAGAATTTTTACATTTCGCACAAAATTTCAAGTGCAGGAGTAGAACCTTAAACACTGGTTATTGATGATAATCATTTAAATTGTTCCATCATCGGTTTAATAATAAGTAAGAAAACGCTTTATCAGTAGCAGATATTATTGAGTGGAATAATACTATATAAACATTAGTGGTATAATTGCATTTAAAGCCGGCATAATTTATTGCACTTGTTTATTCTGTATCCTTAGAGCCACAGTATATTCAATGTTGAATATCTTACGTCTATTTTTACCAACAACTCCTAAATTTATGGTAACACTTTTTGTGGTAGGCCATGGTCTGGACCGTTCCCCATTTTTTTGAAGGTGCAGTCACTAGAAAATACATTCCATTGCTGTGTGGTAGCGGCTTCGAATACTACCAACCCTTACTTTGCTCGTGGGTGTCGTAAAAGACGACTAAGAGCCCTAGATTGACCCGGACCAACTCCATCTGGTACCATTTGGGTCAACGATTACATTCCCAAGGAGGGTTGACGTCAGGCAGGCGGCCGGTCATAAAAGTCATTGCCGAAACTTTTTGCAATATATCAAAACAGATGACATATTGCGTCGACCCCAAGTAATTGGGATAAGAGCAAGATGATGATGACTAGAAAATACATTCCAAAAATAAATTTAAAGGAATTGAATGTATTTTTGAAGTGAAACTTTTTAGAATCGTTGTGAGTTCAAACTCGATGAAACGAAAAAGCGAGTCCATAGAGACAAACACGTAAATGTATAGGATTCACTTCTGCCATGCGTACTAAAAAGAGCGTGTGTACAACACACGCTCTTCTTTATTATCTTTTACAGTAGCTAAGAATTGAATATCTATATTTACACAAGTGTAATAGTTTATTTTTACTAATGAACAGATTTTATCAATATACTAAAATATCATTACAACTTTAAGTTGCAGCTCCGTGGAAAATCAAATTATGCAGAAACTGGTTCATTTAAATCGTAGAAACCATAATAAAGATTATGAGAATGACTTAAAAGGTTCCAAATTTTACAACACGTTGTGTTTGTTCTTTTACTGAAAAGACGAACTTTTTTTTGGGTTTGGTTACGGTCAGCGCTCGGCTCCGTCCGGGGCGACAGAGGGGCAGGGCGCGGCCCTGTAACCTACTCAATAGCACGTCGCCTTCGTCGTTGGGCAAACCGCCGGTGCAGAGTTCCTTGAATTCAGTGGTCGGCCCGACAAAAGTTGAACAATATATCAACATTGCCGATAGATGGCAAGAAATACAAAAACGAACGGTAAATTTATTACTACAGCTACCACATTAAGTGTCATCGGCAAAGTTAGTTGGATTATCAATAGACGCAGGTTCAAGACCTGTATGTGATAATCTTTTTGCATTTATAAATTAATAAAAGAAGAATGCGGAGCATGTCCAATCTTAAATTAATAAAAGTAGTAAGTATATAATTCGCTTACCCTTTTACTAAGACATATGACTGGCCACAGAGAGCATCCCAATGTGCAGCAACAACATACGCAGCCACAAAAGAGCCATTTAACGTTGACTGGTAAAGTTTTCTTCAGCACGCTATTGATGCGCACCACGGTCGCCTGGTATTCTTCCGGTGCTACGCGCGACTGTAGACCGGAGGGAAATTCGCAGTTGAAGCGGTTACTTAGACCGAAACTGAAATAATATTGTGTACATGTTTATATGTATATATTCGGAAAAGTCAAGGTTTCTAAATTTTAATCATCATTTTTACAGGGTATGCTATCATTCAGCCACAAAAGTCCCACTTTTGGGCTCGGACCTCTTTTGCAATGGAAGGGAAATTGACCTACTATACCGCGACGCTCAGACATGTTGATATAGGGTTTTATGTCAAGATTTTCTTCTCTTATTATGTGCATTCTATATCCCTTAGTCGTCTTTTACGGCCTCTATGAGGAAGAGAGGACGGTGAATTGTATTCTTACTCCGTCACCACACTGATTACAATGGACATCACACAGATGCACATTTGTATGACGGGAATACTGTGAGGAAGTCATCTCACGAAAGGAGACGGCGAGGCGTGCGCGAGAGAAACTTCGACACGGTCCACCGCCGGCGACTCGGGCGGCGCAGGCGCGAGTACCTGATGCCGCGGCATACTGGACTGGGGAATAGTCTGTCACCTGCAGAGAGGCTGACTGCGCGACGGCGACCGACGTCCCGAGAGGGGCGTTGGAGAAAGGGGGGCCACCCGAAAAGGTATGCCGCCGGCTAGCCATGGACGACAAGGAACTCGGTACCGGTGGTCAACCTAAAAGGATAACACCTTGTGCAATCCACAAATTGTTCTGAGTCTGGATGTAATTTGTGTCCTTAGGTGACTCGAGATTGGTTTAGAATAACAATTGCAACGGTCGTGGACCGGTGCAAATTGGCAATTGGTGCCGCTATGATCGATTTAAAGGAATTCCATTTTATTTTAAAATTACGTATTTATTCGGAGAAGTAAGAATACATCTTGGCGGTGGCTACTTTCTTGTGGATGTCGTAAAAACCACTCAGGTACAAAAAAGATGACATCACTGCAACAGCGGGCAAATTCAAAAATAGCCCTATGTCAATCTGTCTAATCAGCGTGGTATTGCAGAAAGTTTGACTTCAACAATGAGACGAATATGGTTTAACAATAAGGAATTACTCAATAGTGTCGGTTACAGAATCAAAAGCACTTTTGATTAAATAACCGACACCTAATAACATCCATATACTTCAGACAAAACAGAATCAAAAGGTGGCTCGTTGTTGTCTTTTTTTATTTTATTTTTATGGGTGGGCTATGGTAAGCGCACGCGCGGTCCATTCCGTCCGGGGCGATGAAAGGACGGCGCGCGGGCCCATGACCCACCCGTACCCATGTCACCTCGTTGACAGAGTGACTCGTCGTCAGTGGACGGCCCGACGGAATACCCTTTCGGGTACCCTCACCTCTCGACGTCCTGGGACGTCAGTCGCCGACGCGCGGTCAGCCTCTCTGCGGGTGACGGACAATTCCCCGGTCCGATCACCCGCGGCCTCGGCTAGGGCGGCATTAGGCGCAAATACTCGCGCGTGTGTCGCCCGAGTCGCCGGCGGCGGAACGTGTCGCCGAATAGGAGCTCTACTCGCACACGATCCGCCGCTTCCTTCCGTGAGATTACGGCCTTACAGAAGGCGGCGACCGCGTCCCAATTCCTGACGCTGTCGAGCATCTCCCTGGCGATGATCGGCAACGTCAGGTCGGCACCGATAATCGCGACGAGTTCACGGCGCTCCCCCGCCCACGCGGTACACACCTCGAGCATGCGCTGCGCCGTGTCCTCGTCGCAATTGCAGTGGTGGCAGGACGGTGTGCTCTCCCTCCTGACAATCTTGTGCAGGTACTTCGCAAAGCAACCGTGCCCCGTCAGCACCTGCACAAGTCGGAAGGAAAGCACCCCGTGCGTCCGCTCCAACCACTCCATCAGCACCGGCCGGAAGGCCTCGACGGTCCTGACACCGTACCGAGGACTCTCCAGCCAGACTGCCCAACGGGCAGACCCCTCCACCAGCCCATGGTCCCTCCAGCCATCCTGGCTATATGGACCGAATCACCGGAGATGCACGCCTTAGTTGCGTGTGCTCTTTCGGGCGTGCACTTTCTTGACTCCCTACAAATTGTCTGCCCGAGCTCTCTCCCCTTTCTGGGGCGGCTTGTTCCGCGTGGGTGTCGCTATTGCGACGGACGACACGACGATGGCGACTGCGTCATGGACCCTGTCCTTTCTCCGCCAGCTCGAGCCTGCTCCTGATGTTATGCCAATGGTGCGAAAAGTCTCTCAACCGTCGAAAGTTGGCCTCGGAGTTAACAAGATCGCAATAGTGTATCGGTCCAGGATTGACCCGTTGAATCCCGTCCAACATCTTCATGCGGATTTCATCGTACAGTGGGCATCGCCATAGCACATGATCCAGACATTCATCCTCCTCTCCGCAGTAACACAGGCTGTTCTGACATAGCTTCATCTCATAAAGTCTCCTTCTAAAACAGCCATGACCTGTCAAAATTTGAGAGCACTGGTAGTCGGGCTCAACCCAGGGGGATCTGAGTCGAACACGAACATCGGGGAAGAACCGATGGAGCTCCCTACCCTTCTCCTCACCGTCCCATCTTCGCTGCCACTCAGCAACGAGCTCCTCCGAAATTTGGCTTCTCTCCGTCCTAGGGCAGTCCCGGCCAGAAAACCTTACATCGTCTATCCTACCAGCACGGATTACCTCTAAGTCCGCAGGAAAAACCCCTGCCAAAACTGGCAATGCTGCCGAACTAACTGAGCGGTAAGCCTTTGTGATTAGTATAAGGGCCTGCCGCTGGGTCCTTAACAACGCGCTCCTTACCATGTAAATGGACGTGCGTCTCCACCAACATCCCGCCGCATAAGCGATGATGGCAACGAATATAGCCTGGTACAGTATTCGAAGGCCCACGTACCGTATGCCCCAGGATGAGGCGGAGACACGCGACATTTTCCCGAACGCTGCTGCAGCACGCTCTCCAATGGACTGCGCGTGGAGCCGGAAGCTCAAGTTAGAATCAATTACGACACCCAGGACAGTCGCTGATTGGACGCTTCTTACCGGCTCTCCACCGAGCCTAACAGTGGGCGGTCTTCCACTCAGCTTCCCTTTTAGGGTTATGGAACATGACTTCATAGGGGAAAAGGACAGTCTGTTACGAAATCCCCAGGCTGTGACAAGTCCGAGTGCCGTGGAGGCCAAAGCCTCTAATCCCGCACGAGAGTTCGACTCGATGGTGACCGTTACGTCATCCGCGTACGCAATCAGTTTGACTCCCTCTGGTAAAGGGAGTTGAAATAGATCGTCCATCAGGAGATTCCACAGAGAGGGCCCCAATACAGAGCCCTGCGGGCATCCCATGGTTAATTGTTTCCACACGATTTCACCTCCAGCAAAGAAACCGGCACGCCGGCCGCAAAAATAGGACACCAGCATCCTATAGATGTTCGGCGGGCAACCCCCATTCTTGGCCTTCAGCAGAATCATGGGCCACCACGCGTTGTCAAAGGCACCCGAAATATCCAAAAGAACTGCCTGGACATATTTGCAGTTGCTATGAGCCACGGTGTCCAGAAGGGACCGAATAGCCGTGACGGTGGAATGTCCGCGTTTGAACCCGTGCTGACAGGAGGAGATGCTGCGCGAGATGTTGGGAGCACAGTGTAGCAATATTCTCTCCAAGACCTTACCCAAAACCGAGAGAAGTGTGATCGGGCGATATGCTTTGGGATCAGACAGCGGTCGACTATTACCTTTGGGGATAACAATCAGCCGCCCATCCTTCCACACATCGGGAAAAGTACCTTCCTCAATACACTTGCCGAATAAACGCGTCAGCTCGGAGCCAGCCACGCGCCACGCATGTTTGAGCATGCGGGCGGTTACTCCGTCGATTCCTGGAGCCGAGTTCGGTAGGCGACTAACAATACCCTCAATAACCTGTCTAGATGGAGGGGGCGCATCCCGCCCAGATGGGGCGCATGCCGCCATGGTTCGTACCTGGCGATGATAAGGGACATCTCTTTGGGGATCGTCATCGGGACAAAGCGCGCCGATTAATGCAGAGATCGATTCTTAAGTTGTGCTTACGTATCCCTCTACGAGCCGAGCACCACTTACAACATTTGGAGGGGGTCGTATCTTCACCAAGGCTAGCCTATATGCCACACCCCACGGGTCTTCGTTGCCAGTGTTTGCGATGCTCCTGAAAAAGTCGGTTTGCGCCCGTCTCATCATAGCTCTATATTTCCTGCGGCATTCATGGTACCTTAATCTTGCAATCTCTTCTAGATGCTCCGGACCTCTTTTTCTGGAACTCTGCCATTCCTTTCGCAACTTGTTGGTCTCCTTTCTCGTGGAATCCAAGGCGGGAGACAACCATTCGTAGCCCCTCGCATTCGGCCTGTCACAGCTGAGACCCAAGCTTTCCTCTGCACAACGCTCTATAACATTCATAAATTCCTTGCAGACGTCACTTGCAGGCTTTCTCCAGTTTATACTTCCTACCCTATCGTGTAGTAACGACTCAAACCGGCCCCACCCAACACCACGCTCCCGGTAACGCCTCGGCCCTCCCGACGGTTCCGCATAGGGAGCGGGCTGATGTGTGTAAATGTAGCTGAAAGTGATCAGGCGATGGTCGCTACTGCTGGCATCAGGGTGTACCTTCCATCCCTGGATGGATGCTCCTCTCGTTGACAGGGTTAAGTCAATATTGGACTCGCCGTTGGCTGTGGAGAAGGTGGCCGGTTCGCCCTGAACATTCTGGATTACTAGTCCTTTAGAGGCGATGAAATCCTCCATCAATTCACGTCGACGCGTCACATCCTGTCCACGTCCAGTGTAGTGACGTGGGTGACAATGCCACAGGGGTGAGTGGGCATTAGAGTCCAGTCCTAAGATGGTAGGGTGCCCCTTCATGGCGTCTAGGACCATCCCTAGATGTTGTAGGTGACGATTGATGTCATGGGAGTATTGAAAATACGCACTAATAATATTGAAGGAGGGGGCACCTTCCACAGATACCTGGCAGGCTAGACAGTGACTGTTTGACAGTTGATGATATACCACGCACGTGATGTTTGACCGCATGATTAGAACTCCACTCTTGGGGGGACCGTCCCCGGCAGCGACGAGCCACGGAAGGGGGCGTCCGGCGGTGGCGAAGAGAGAGGACATGGCGTAGGGTTCTTGAACAAGAACCATGTCCAGTCCCATCTCCCCTGCGATGGCAGGCAACTCTGCTGTAGCCACCGCTGACCCCTGTAGGTTAACTTGACCTACTTTTATCGTTAACATCTTAGTGGCCATAGTTTGTGTTTTGAATGTTTCTTTCCTCCGCGTTCTTCCGGGCTGGACATTCAGGGGAGTTGGTGGTGTGATCCGAAGCGCCCTTCCTGTTAAATTTCTTGCACGTAGCACAGGAACTAGTGTTTGCTTGGCACTCAGCGTTCTTGTGGCCGTCCTCGCCACACCTACCGCAAGTCATTGTCTTTGCCCTACAATACTTCTCGGGGTGTCCAAACATCTGGCACCTACGGCAACACGTAACCCCGATGTGGTCCAGAACCTCCACGGCATCCCATCCGATGTACACCCTGGACAGGTCCATGAGTTGGCGTCGCAACTCCGCTGAGCATTCGCACACCCACGCTTTTTTGTTGTTTCGTCTAGTGCGGTGAAACAAAGGTCGCAGGTTCTTTTTCAGGTCTTCAAGCTTGTGGATCCCCGACAGGTTTTGTTCATGCAGCTGCTCGATCATGTCGTTTGGCTTGGTGTCTGCATCAACACCCACCAAAGTGACGAGCGGCTTTCGCTCGCGTGCTTCGCCCACACGAAGAGTGTTAGGTAGGGCAGCCCTGAAGGCGCTGGCGTCTTTTTCGGAGGTGGTCTGGATAATGCCCAACGGGCAATGACTTCTCGGCGGGCGTCGACCCGCCAGGCGGTAATCTCCTGCAACGAGACCATACCGCCGCGGGCGAGCTTCTCCGACACCCGCCGGTAAATTCTGGCGTGCATCCCCGCCTCCATGTCCCACGGGGGAGTTCCGGCCAGGAGGCACGCTGCCTCCGTCGCCACCGTGCGGTAACCGCGTATGGCCCTGATCGCCATGACCCTCTGTGGTCGCCACAAGAGGGCCCTCAGACGGACGGTCAGGGACCCCGCCCACGCCGGTGCGTCGTACAGGGCCATCGACCGGATCACTCCCGCGTACAGCTGTGGGCACGTAGCGCTGGGTCCGCCCACATTCGGCATCAGCCACGAAAGGGCGGACGCCGCGCCGACAAGCCGGGGAACAAGTCGATGGAAATGCTCCCGGAACCACCAATGCCCGTCGAGCACCAGGCCCAGGTACTTCATGTGGGCCTTGATGCTAATGGTAACCGAATTCACCGTGATCGAAGCGCCGGCGGGAGGCCGGCGGTACGGAGGCCATGGAACACTCGTTGTTGTGTCCAGTGGCGGCTGTACCTTAAGTGCGCTCGTGCGCTGAACCAAAATCAAAATATTTAAAAACTACAAAATTTTACTTCATATTTATTTTTAAATTACCATTAATATTTATTCTTTGAACATAAAAAAATATATAACAAATAAAATTTCACACAATATAAGCGCTTTACTAAACTATTAAAACTAATATTCCTTGTAAAAAAAATCTCGTGCGCTGAGGCGAGCGCACGGGGACTGCCCATACAACTTGTATTAGAAATGAGTTAAAACGCCTGGCGCGTGAGACAGAAGATAGTTCATAGAAATATGCTGAAAAATGAGTCTGTTCCCGTACGGCGCACGGGCGAACCGAACATTGTCGAGAGAACTCGACTTACGACGAAATTCGCTGATGACGTCTCGTTAAGTACAGTAAGTACGTATAGTTTCGATGTATCTGTGATGAGTTAAATATGGTTTGTTTACATTAATTTTTTTTTATTTTGGTCTTAGTTCTATTTTATATTGCGTATACAGTGGGTGAAAATGAGCATAAATATAGACTATATTAAAGACAATAACAAAACTTTTTAAAATAAAGTTGATATAAATTGGCGGGACCGCCAAAGCCCTCTTTTATAAATATTTATTGAAGTGTGAAAGACAAACAAAATACCTATTTTTCTTCGCAAGTACACCTACAAAATGTAATGCGTTCAAAAATCATCATCTTGCTCTTTCCCAATTACTTGGGGTCGACGCAATATGTCATCTGTTTTGACATATTGCAAAAAGTTTCGGCAATGACTTTTATGACCGGCCGCCTGCGGACGTCAACCCTCCTTGGGAATGTAATCGTTGACCCAAATGGTACCAGATGGAGTTGGTCCGGGTCAATCTAGGGCTCTTAGTCGTCTTTTACGACACCCACGAGCAAAGCAAGGGTTGGTAGTATTCGAAGCCGCTACCATACAGCACTCAAAAATAATTAAAAAAAATTGTTTACGTAAATTGTTGTTCCATTGCAATTTCTGATCTTAATACTTAGTGAGGAAGTAAAGTGAACAACCACTTTGATGACCCACCAGCCGCCACTGGTTGTGTCTAGCAATACACGCCATCGTTAACCACGAAGCTCTGGAGTTAGAAAAAATTCTATTAAATACATATTATTTAAAATGTTAACTTCGCTGGGTGGTGGATACAAATACTGCCATCACTTGCATTGTTAGTAAGTATAATAAAAGACGACTAAGAACTTTACATCGACCTTGGCTAGCCTTATCTGATGCTTTCTGGTCAACAAATACATTCCCAAGCAGGGTTGACGTCAAGAAGGTGCCCAGCGATAAAACTATTGCCAAATCTTTAGTAATATGTACTATAAAAACTGACTCAAATTCAAATTATTTATTATGTATGAACCCCGCGGGGGCACTTACATTTTTTAAATATTTTACCTTGTATTACTATCGGATCGGAACGCGACCGCACTGTGAATATCCGGCAAGAAACTCAGCTGGATTGTCTTTTTTTTATTAATTTACTAGTTTTATTTAAACAAAATTACATACAACAATATGCCTAATAATAGCTCTCTCTGTGACCATGACAATACAATTATTAAATATAAAGAAAAGTACCATGGCTGGACCAGATCCAGTAAGCGGCACCCGATTACGAGTTAACCACTAGAGCAGCCATCACTCCCCTCAACCACAATGGAGGGAAGGGAGTGACTCGCTCCTCGTAGCTACTGCAAGCAGACTCTTCAGTGAGCATAACCACAAACCCCAAAACCATTTGCCACAAACATAAAACACAGATTAAATAGCAAATTCGTTTGGCAAAACACGCTACGCTTTACAATTTTACAGTAGCAACTAGCAACCCGCTCGCCCTCGCTTCGCTTCGGTGTTCCGTCGTCTTTCCTGCGTAGTTCCCGTTCCCGTGGGTATACCGGTATAAAATATAGCCTATATATAGATATTATAATATCAGGGAGTAACATAGGCTATATTTAGAAAAGCTATAGCTTTCCATTGGTGGATGAATTTTTGAAATTGGTCCAGCCGTTTTAAAGATTACCCGGAACAAACAGACAGACAAAAAATATAACGTGTATTTTAGGCATATGTATAGTGCAAATAACCGTGTGAGCATGAAAAAAGCCTATTATTTTGACATTACAGACACTCCAATTTTATTTATTGGTATAGACAACAAAATAAACATGTGTGTAACACGGGTAACACCTCTCATTGAAATAATGAGGCAATGCCTGAGTGAGAAGCTGCTCATAACCAGCCTGTATCATTATCAAGATAATCCGAGATTTTATAACAACCTTTTTTTACAAAATCTACTCTTGAGTGTTTTTTTGAACTCATTCACTGGCATATTTCGAATAGCGGCCTCGGCTAGGGGGACATCCCTAGCCGAGGCCGCGGATGACGTGACCGGGGAATTAGACCGTCACCCGCCGAGAGGCCGACCGCGTGAGGAAAGACCGACGTCCTCCCCGACGGGGGGGACGTCGGTCGATGGGAGGGTACCCCAAGTAGGGAGTATTCCGTCGGGCCGACCACTGATGTCAAGTAACCCTGCTCCGGTGGTCGGCCCAACGACGAACGCGACGTGGTTTTCGGGTGGGGTGCGGGTGTTGCGTGCTTACGCCCCTCTGTCGCCCCGGACGGAGTGGTGCGAGGAGCGCGCCGACCGCAGCCCACCCCAAAAAAAAAAAAATATCTCGAATATTAATAGGTAGGTAATTTGTTGAGGAAGCGCGCACATTGCCCCATGAAAGATTTGTTAACTCATTGAAGACGAGTACATACTATGTACAACTAATTTATCCTTATACCGAGTATTTATGTTGTATATATGATGAATATGACTATATTTTTCAAAGTTACCCATTCTTTTTTTACATATAATACATTTTCGTATATATATTGAGATATAACAGCCAGTATATTTACTTCTTCAAATTTATTTCTTAGTGATACTTTCTTGGGCCTAAAGGAAGGCAAAAATTATATTCAATTCCGCGGCGCAACCCCAAAGTAATATGCCGTATGAGATAAGACAATAAAAGTAAGCGAAATAAACTATTCTGGCGATTACAGTATCAGTTAACACGCGATTTTTTTTACCGCATAAGCCATTGAGCTGTTGGATGGATGTGTGGGGTCACAAAGTTAGATAAGATAAGAAATGAGTTTGAGTATATTAGGGAAAGCCTGAAAGTGGCACCAGTGATAGAGAAGATTAGAAGAGGTTGTCTTGGTATAGACATGTGATGAGAAGGGATGAAAGGCATGTGACAAGGCGGTTTATCGATATGAATGTGGATGGACGTAAGAAGCGTGGGAGACCCAAAAAGAGATGGATGGACTGTGTGAATGAGGATATGCGTATGAAATGGGTGAGTGCAGATATGACGGCCGATAGGAGGTTATGGAAGGTAAATACATGTTATGTCGACCCCACTTAGGGTAGGATGAGGGCAGGAAAATGATGATCTTTCTTATCTGTCCACGTGGACCATTTTTAAGCGGCTTTTACGCCCCCCACGAGCAGTTAGGAGTTAATTGCTTTCATGATTAATTCTGCTACAAAATATAAATATTATGGTAGGCATTTTCTTTCCGTTGGATGCAAGTGGCGCAGGACCGTTTCGAGTGGCATTCTCGTGGGGAGGCTTAGTCCAGCAATCGAAGTCTGTAGGCTGATGGATGGTTGGATTATCTTCCCATTTGGTGACAGAGTAAGAATACAATCCACCACTCCCTATCTTGCACATAGGGGTTGTAGACGATTAAGGGTATAAATATGCATATAACATCTATGCAAGAAAAGGCAATCTATACCAGTAAATAAAATTGGAGTGTCTGTTTGTAATGTCAAAATAATAGGCTTTTTTCATGCTCACACGGTTATTTGCACGACACCTATGCCTAAAATAGCAATTAAAAAATTTTTGTCTGTCTGTTTGTTCCGGGTAAACTTCAAAACGGCTGGACCGATTTCAAAAATTCTTTCACCAATGGAAAGCTATAATCTATCAGGCTATAATCTAAATAATATATCAGGGCGTAAACTAGGCTATATTTTATCCCGGTATTCCCACGGTAACGGGAACTACGCGGGTAAAACGACTATAACCTATAACCGAAGCGAAGCGAGGGCGGGTTGCTAGTTCGAAATAAAACCCTATACCAACAAGCTTGGTATAGTAGGTTAATTTCTATGCTATTGCGGAGGAGGCTCGAACCCAGTGCCTAATGCGACGTATATGAGCTGAGACATGTGGTAGGTATATATAATTATTGTTTTATATGTATTACAATAATTAATTGGCCAATATTTACCTATTTCAATTATGCCTCATAAAATAGATAAATCTTGGCCAATTAATTATTGCTAACAACATAACAACGTCATTAATGTATTTCTTATCATTTTAATTAGTTCATTTGTGGTTGGTAATGCATTATCATTTGACTATGTCATGACCATGTACATAAACAATCTATTTTAAAAGCCAAAGTTCGTAATTTTTATTGTCCACAATGGCAAATTAATTATAACTTAGGGACCATACCCATACTGTGACGAGTTCTAAAATACTACGCTTGAGCAATATTAGGCCTTTGTCGTATACTACGAATGGGTATATACAACTAAACCCGGGGGGGTTTAGTTGTTAAAAAATTGTAAAAAGCAGGACTTGTAGTATACATTCACTTAGCTCTTAATTAGTAAGTGGTTCATAAACTAGGTTTTGCCACAATGGCAAATTCTTTGAACGAACGAAATTCGAAAAGAGCAATGCTTCCTTTTTTAAATTTCGTTTCAAGAAAGACATAATTCTTCGTAGTAGTAACAGCTTGCACAAATACGTGACAAAGAACGCTGTAGATATCGTTTCTAGATTATTAGAGTAAAGCATACTATGGCATAATAGTGAATACGTAATACATAGAGAGATTCGAAGTTTTCGCCGCTTAATGGAAACCAGACTATTCTTTAGGCTGGGATCTATTAACGGTTTAAAATTCATACGTTGGAAAAGAGTCAAGTTGGTTAATCTAATAGGTAGACAATTTTGGTCAGAGACAAGAGTAGTAATTCGCATGTGGCCAGACTTGTGCTTTACTTACTTATAAGGTATTGTCAGGGCGTGAAATACTGGCGACTGGGGCGGCGCAGGCGCCCTAGCTGAGGCCGCGGGTGACTGGACCGGGGAATTAGCCCGTCATCCGCCGAGAGGCCGACCGCATGAGGAAAGACCGACGTCTTCCCCGAGGGGGAGGACGTCGGTCCCACCCCAACCACAAAAAAAAGGGCGTGAAATACCACTTAGCACTGAATTTCCTCCAAATAGCTCCCACAATGTTCTTGATTAAAAAAATAGCTGATGAGAGTCCTCGTACTCCTGGAGATTTGTAGTTACATCCACAATACATGGTATCATATCCTAGATCATCCAAATAATAATTACATGATTTTAATGAACAGTCATTGCATGTTGGATGCCCATTGTACCTCACATCTGACTTAGACTCAAGGAGATTGGTCAAAATAACAATTCTAGCATTTAAGTCTAAATCTTCTATTCACACGGTTCTGGGAATCTTATGATCCTCCCATAAATGTATGATGTGATTGAGTATGGTGACATGAGTGGCCAATGTAATAATTCTATGTTATTGCTTTTTAAATATAATTTGTTATTTTTAACTTAATTGCATCATATCAGCAGATTACTGTAAATTGTTGTATAAAATACCAAAATACACTTTATCCTATTCTCGATTGCATGCAGTCATCCCACACCAGACCAATGAATACATCCCCAAGGCATAATACTACCACCACCTTCCACCATCCTTCATGTAGGGTGTAGGTATTTGTCATTATAAGGGTTCTCAGTTCTAAATTGCCAAATAGCCTGTCTTTGCTGATTTCCAAAAATTTAAAAATACCTACTGATGAAAATAAATTTCAATTTTTTCTCAATGTTACCACTTTCCAAAACTCTAATGAAGTAGGTATTCTTATATTTTTAGTGAAATCTAACTTCTTTTAACAATAATCATCCCACTGAGTTGCTATTTACTTAGTATTATGTAGCTGCCTTGTAATAGTAGTTATAGAGATATTGATGTTCTTTCCTCTGTAAGTTATTCTTTAATTTCTTTTACTACTCAGTTTCTGTCTGCACACTGTGCCATAAGACAATTATCATGAGAGTACTATAGTACAGAGACCTTGAATGAAATACTCATTCTGCAAGAATACTGCATTTCAGATTTTTTATAACTCTTCAGTGTTAATATGAAATAATCTTTCAACCTATGCCAACACATCTGACCAGGTCCTGGTATGGTAGGTCAATTTCCCTCTTATAGTGGAGGAGGCCTGAGGCTAGAAGTGGGACGTCTATGGGCATCATATTGATGATGACTCTTCAAACAGCACTATAGTGTTTAACTTTTTCGTATCCACAAACAATTTTATTCACTCTCCATGATTAATTTTCATTTTGGTGGCATTATGTTTGAGTAAGTCACTTAATATTTAAAAAGTACAGTTTAAAAAGTATATAATTAAATGGAAACACACATATTTATTTATTATATGCTAGTAAATGTATGAGTAATCACTTCAAACTAGATGGATTGTTTATTTTTTTCTAACATAAACAGTAAAAAATTTCGTGGAACCACAATTTTATTATGAACAGCAATGCTCATAAACATGTAAGAGTGTATTTCAACCCACTTTTAGAGGCCATTGAAGGTTAAAATTAAATGCACCTAATCTGTTAGGTGCATTTAATTGCACATGAAAAACATGAAAAATACTAACTTTACATAATGTTGAAAAACAAAGCCACATATCGAAGTAAAGAAACTGTCCATCACTGTATAAAAAAATATCACCAGCAAGTACTTGTAATAACCATAAATTATATAGAAGAAAACATTATAATTACTCTGCACTTCAGGTGTAACTTTCTAAGAGAACTTGATTGTGAAACACTATTAATATAAGTATATATGTAAATAAAGATTGAAATACAAAAACATATAGGCACAATGATGAATACACGTGCAATATTGGTTTTCTTTATCTATGCAAGTACTTAACATTCTCTGTTCTAGCTGTATTCTTATTCATGGCAGCCTATAAATAAGAATGACACACAAAATTCATTTATAACATTTTGGAATTTAGAAGCAATTGAAAATAGTAGATACGTATTGTTATATGTATATAAACTTTCGATCACAATAGAAATTAATATATAAATAGAATTCGTTAACCTAATGAGTTTTATCATTAATTCGTGATAGTACTACTCCAATGTCATCCCTACAGCTAGTAGTAAACAATTTAATGCTATTGAACAAAGTTAATATTAAAAGCAGGTCATGGTTCCTTATTCTTTTTTTTTTATTAATAGAATATCTATTATTTAGGATAACTTAAAATTCAGTGAGTATATTAAGCAGTAAATATGTTTTACATATTATGATTATAATATACCCCATGGAAGAAAATTGGTAAACTAAGACAATTAAAAAAATATCTTCATAGCAGAAAATTTACTTTAACTTTACAATTTGGTTTATCATGGAAAGTATTTATTTAACACTTATTTGAACTTTATGTAAAGTACATAGAAAATTGGCGCCTGCTCAATACATTAAGAAATTCTTTCAATGCCATGTATTGGACAAATGACAAAGAAATAAGAAACACTTTTTGATTCTGTTTAATAGCTAAGGAATTTTTGTAAATGTAAAGTACATAGTTGCTAAGAGAATATCAGCTGTTGGTAATAAACTAGGTATACAAATAGGAACCTTACACTGTCATGTTCCCAGCTCCACGAACTATAATCGGATCAGGCACTAAAGTCACATGTGTCTCTTCTATATTTTCTTCGATTTCTGTTTCATCAGGATATATCGCATCAAAATCTGCCATTGTACTTATCACTACTTAAATAATCAATTCCGTATATTATAAATACATAACAAAGCACAATGTTTGTTGGATTCCACACATTCATGAAAAAAAAAGAATACAGAACACAGAAAGTCAAAAATGACGTTTTACTTTATAAACAGAAACCCTTAGTGTTGCTGCAATGAAATTTGAAAGTTTTTGAGTACTTGTTATTGTTATCTATTTTTTAAATTTGGCCTTTAAATATCTAACAATTCACAGTATAAATATTTTACTAGACAAATGTGTTTAAAAGTAAAGAAAATTTGTTTATATATATCAATAATGAAAGTTTATGTCGATATTTAGCTTCTTGTAACACTTATGCACAAAAACGTTTGTTAGTTTCATAGTTTTTTTCTAGATGACGCCACAATAAAAGCATAACCACCTTAAAAGGACTAAAAAGGAATTATGGAAGGGCATACCTATAAGGTCAACTAGCGACTCGACCTATCGTTGTACGACGACGTGCATTGAAATCAAATCATTTATTCTGTATAAGGGCACTTACATATATTACATTTATTTTGAAATAACATAATCTATTGTCACAAGCTGAGAAGATCCGGCAACTCTGTGGGACGGTCATTATTTAGATTATTTATGAAATTGTATGTAGGCACAGAAATATTAATACTTATTAATTTTTCTGTGTATGTAGGTATATAAAATCTTTATTCCGTGTGGTGACGGAGTAAGAATACAATTCGCCTCCCGCTCTCTTGCTCGTGGCTGTCCTAAAAGACGAATAAGGGATAAAATATGCATATTAGGTACATTTATGCAAGAAAAGGAAATCTCGAAATAAAACACTATGCTAACACGTCTGACCAGCGTGGTTATAGTATTATGGAGGAGGCTCGAGCCCAACAGTGGGACGTATATGAGTTGAAATGATATAAAATGTAGTATTAGCTTCAGAGTGGTTCTTTTGAAATAGAATAAATTGTATTTTCAAAATATAATCCAATAACAAAGAAAAAGAAACATGGCTGGACCAGATCCCATAAACAAACCGTAGCGATTACGAGTAGTGGAGTGAAGGGATTAACCCGCCCCACTTAGTTACCGCAAGCAGAACCTTCTCAGTGAGCATGACCACCAAACCAAGAGCTAGGAAACTCTTAGGACAATTGCCGTGGTTATTCTGTGCGGAACGCCGTGGTCGATTCCCACATGGGGTAATACTTTTCGTGATCCACAAATGTTTGTGCCGAGTCTGGGTGTACCTACCTACCTAATTTCTGTCCGTTAATTGCATATCTGATAGTGGAAAATTGAAGTGTTCAATATTATGCTGTGTGCTTAGAATAATAACGTATAGAAGGATAGTGTCAGTACTTCGAACTTTAAAAATTTGAATCTAAAAATACTAATGGCGGGCAGACGATTACACACGTACACACGGAAACTACTATACAAATTATGAAATTAAATTTTGTTTTTATTAACATAAATCGTCGAAATACTTTTAAAAGTAATGTTAAAAACCTTTTTATGTTTTTCAAATGTGTTGTGGCACCATTTGAATGCACAAGTCGTCATAATTACCTATTTATTTTTTAAGAGTTGCGTACGTTCGTGCAGTGAATGACTTGTACATTACGGGACTGTTCCGGCGTAGGCTCCATTAGGCTCCAATTGAAATGCCTCACTTTTTGTGCGTGGACTTACCTTCTATATGTTATTATTCTAAGGCTGTGTGTTTGTTGTAATAAATAATTGAATGTTCTTATTATTGTGCTCTTATTTTGAAAAAAAAATCTATACGTGATGGAGATAATAAAAGTTACTTTTGAAATCAGCGTACTTTAAAACATACTCGTATAATTCAGCAAAAATATCTCATGCAGTTGAAATATTTTTTTTTTGCAAACCTGTGTTATCAGTCTCATGTTTTTATTTATAATAGTAATATAGTTAAATTTTACGTGTGGTGACGGAGTAAGAATACAATTCACCACTCCCTATCTAGTCCATGGATGTCATTCAAAATGACTAAGGGATATAAAATCCACATAACATTTGTGCAGGATTAGGAAAACTCGAAACGAAATCCTATACCAGCATGTATGGTCATATATGCTGGTATAGGATTTCGTTTCGAGCAGCATGGTATAGTAGATCTATTTTCTTCCTAATGGGGAGGACGATCAAGCTCAGCAGTGGGACGTGTACGAGCCGACAAGTTAAATTTTAGGTACATCTTATATTGCTTTCATGTTATCGCGTACCGTGCGGTAATGGTTTTTGTGTGATGTCACTAATTTGACTAATTTTATTGTTTTCTCCTCTTTTAGTCATTTCATACTCTTTAATATGAATTACCTACATAGGTTATAGTTGAAAATGTAATCTGCCATCTTAGTGTAGTCGTTAATACACAATTTAGAGCGATGTCACTAATTTTATCGGTTTTCTACTCTTCAAATCCGTTCATTCAATTCATTCAAAAGAGTTCATCAAAAAATGTAATCCGCCATCTTATTGTGTTTTTTTTTTCAATAAAAAAACATCTTGTACTAAGGAAATATATTTGTATTGTGGGACTTCACAAACATTAATTCAACGGACACAAATTATTACCAGATCCAGACCTAGAACAACAATTTGTGGATCGCATAAAGTTTTGTTCTGCGTGGGAATCGGGCCCACGACACTTGGTACGTTAGTTCGGTATTCTAACCACTACGCTATCTGTATAGTCAAGATTTAAAAAGGCAGGATGTGTGGAATCATACTGCCGCCGAGCTGCTGCTGAAAATTTCCTAATGACATGCAGGTTTAGGTCGGTTAGCAATTATACACTTACAGCTAAGTAAATCACCGTTCTTGCAAATATTTTACTTCTCCTTTTCTCAGCCCCACATTTACTACACTATTGGGCACTAGTTGTCTTCTCAGAAGGTAATGGTCATATTGTACAACGTTCGTCAGAGACGGAGTGGCATAGGACCTTGTTCATCATTATTATCATTTCAGCTCATGTATCTCGTACTGCTGAGCTCGAGCTACCTCTATAATAGGAGGGTAATTAACCTACAACTGCATGTTGGTCAGACGGGTCGTATAGAGTTATGCTTCAAGTTTTAGTTCTATTGTTATATGCATATTAAGCAACTTTAAGCAAGATTTGGCAATTATCAATAATTTTAATATGAAAACAATAGAAAGAATCGAAACTATTGAAAATGATATTATGGCAATCAAGGCCAACACTATTACTACACAACTATCACCAGAGTTGTCTTATGAAGGTTTAATCGGCGAAATTAATGAACGCACACAAAGAGAGAAAAATTTAATTATTACTGGAATAGATGAAATTCACTCTAATAGCTCAGAAGAACGACGTAGTCACGATATGAAGCAAGTTGTTAAATTGTTACAGTCTGTCATTGTAGATTGTGCAAAACCATCTAAAGTCCTACGTCTGGATAAATATAACGCCAATAGAAATCGCCCTGTAAAAATCTATTTTACAACTGCTGAAACACCAAAGTTAATATTACGAAATAAAGGAACTTCAAGTAAAGACCTTACAAATTTTAAAATCTATTCCGATGAAACACCACATCAGAAAAAGGTAATGCAGAACTTGAGAGATGAATTGAAACGCCGGGTGGAAGCAGGTGAAAAAAACTTAACTATTAAATTCATTAAAGGCATCCCTAAAATAATAGAAACTGCATCAAAAAACTAGCCGCAGCACATCCTAGCCAAAATATCCTGTCTATATCTAATATCTCATATGAAATCGTTAATAATTATATAGATTTAAACTAGAACAAAAAAGCCTTAAAATTCTTATACACAAATATACGTAGTATAGTAAAACCGGGTAAACTAGATGAACTAAGATGCATTATACACTCTTTTTCTGACAAAATACACATAATATTATAATATTAACAGAAACATGGATTAAATCCGAATCCGAGGCGAAACATATACAATTACCAACCTATACCCATTATTATAATTTTCGAAATAATAAACGAGGTGGAGGTGTATCAATTTTTGTACATAACGACTTAAATCATAATCTTGTTGAAGAACATTACGAAAGTGATAACCACTTCTTATGGATCCACCTAAATAAGTTTTGCTTAGATATAGCCGCAATTTATAAACCAGACAGAACTAATACTTCAGATTTCCTTGAGGTTTATTCGCAGCAGCTGCTTAAACGAAAGAGAGCCATTGTGTTTGGCGATTTTAATTATAATTTGCTGAAAAGAAGCCAACCTACTACAGCTTACAAACGAATGCTTAGAGAAAATGGTTTTACAATATTAAATAACATAGTTCCAGAATATTGTACACGAGAAACACAGACAACAAAGACTATCCTTGACCACGTTTGTTCTAACGTAAAGAACAATACCTTCCATTTGGCTATTATTGGATCGATGATTTCGGACCACAAACAAATTTATTTAGAAGTTAATAAGCTTGAAACAGCAAAGAATGAAAAAATAGAATATCAATCAATAAATTATGATACCTTATATAGCACATTAAAAGACATGAAACCTAATGACTGCAATGGCGATTACGAAAAGTTAGAAACAATGTTATTAGAATCTATTGTGAAGAGCAAGAGGACGAAAACTAAAATACTAAATTCTCCAAAATCAGATTGGATATGTAAAGATATAATACAAGCTATAAATAAAAGAAATAAACTAGGAAAGATATATATGAAATCAGGACAAAATGATGAAATGGCAAAAATCGAATATTTAACTGAAAGAAAGAAAGTTCAAGAATACATACAATCAACTAAAAGTAATTACTACCAGAAATTATTTAAAAATTGTCTGCAAAAGCCGCTTAAAATGTGGAAACTAATTAATAACCTAAATAATAATAAAATTAAACTGAACTCTGCTCCCACTAAACTCAACACCAATTCTGGTCCTACAACAGACCTAACAGAAATATGCCAATACTTTAACTCTTATTTTGCTAACATCGGCTCAAACTTAGCTAGTAGTATACCTCAGTCTCGTCATAATATTTCAAACACTCAAGTGAGTACTTACCATAAACGGAAAAATCCAAATATACTGTGGGAGTATAATCCTACTACTACTGATGAAATTGATAGAATAATTAACAATTTAAACTCAAATACAAGTAACGGCTTAGATGGTATAAGTTGTAGGGCTATTAAAAGTGTTAAAGTTCTAATCCTGACTGAAATGACACGATGCATTAATAAATGTTTAGAGACTGGTCACTTCCCTGACTCCCTTAAAAGAGCTCGAGTTAGTCCCATATTCAAATCAGGCAGTACGTTAGATGCAGGGAATTATCGCCCAATTTCTGTGCTACCAATTATTTCTAAAATATTCGAAAAGGTTATTTATAACCGTCTTGAAAACTACCTAGATTCTATTAATTTTATATCCGACCAACAGTATGGTTTTCGCCCAAAAACAAACACTCTTTCCGCTTGCATAGATCTTATAACAACTGTAAAAGTTCAAATTGATAAAAGACAGATAGCTTTGGGTGTTTTTATCGATCTAAAAAAGCTTTCAATACTATCTCACATAAAATGCTTTTGCACAAGCTATACGCTATTGGTATCAAAGGAATAGCCCATAAGATGATCCAATCATATCTCACAAATCGGTCTCAAGTTGTTAAAATCAATAACGTTCAAAGTTTTACTGAAAACCTTACGTACGGTGTCCCACAGGGTTCTATTTTGGGCCCTTTGTTATTTTTAATCTATATTAATGACATAAGTGATTTAGACTTAAAAGGTGAAATATCATTGTACGCTGACGACACATGCTTATTTTATTTTGGTGACAAAATTACAACTATAGTAAGTGATGCGCAAAACGATCTTAATGGTCTTGTGTTATTTTTCAATTCTAATTTGTTAACTTTAAATATTTTAAAGACTAGTTACGTCATTTTCAGTGCCAAAAATAAAAAGATACCTTACTTTGAACCTTTGACTGTTAATAGTGTCCCACTAACGAAGCTTAACACCGAAAAATACTTTGGTCTTGTTTTGGATAGCCGTTTAAATTGGAAAATACATATCGAAAAAGTTTATAAAAAAATATCAAATCTAATGTCTATTCTTCGCGGTAATATACGCTGTTTTTCAAAATATGTTCGTTTAATATACAATTCTTTAGTAAAGCCACATCTAGATTATCTAATAGAGTTATGGGGTTGCGCTGCTAAAAGTAACATAAAGCCTTTGCAAATTGCTCAAAACAAAATAATAAAATTATTATTCAATTTTCATTATCTAACTCCAACGGCAACAGTTTATAAAGAAACTCAATTAATGTCCTTATCTCAAATATACAAATACAATACGTGTTTACTTGTGCGAAAAATACTTCGTAAAAATATTCACACAAAAATAACATTTTTACAAAAATCACACTGTCGGAAACGTTCTATGAGATATAGTAATGACATACAATTATTATCCCCACGAACAAACTATGGTAAGAAAAAATTATTATACGAAGGAGCTCAGTTATATAATAAACTACCAAAAGAAATCAAAAATACTGAAACATTTTTGTCCTTTAAAAATAAATTAAAGCGTCATATTTTAAGCGATTTCTCACAATTTTAATTTTTATGAAGCGACTGAAATGTCTATCAAACGCAACTTGCATAAGAATAGTAAACCATATGTAATAAGGTATTTGAACAGTTTTATATTAGATTTCTTCGTCGCATGTTATTATGTATGTACCCACTTATTTTTACCCACTCTTTAAATTTGTTTAGTACATTAAGTTTAATTTGTTATTAACTCCGTGCACTTCCTAGTATTAAGTTTATTTTGTATTTCTCTTGTAAGTGAATTGTATTCTTTTAGAGAAATAAATATCTAAAACCGTATATTATCCCTTACTCGTTTTTTACATCATCCACGTGCAAATATGTTTATATCCCGCAATTATTTACGTCCTCCATGAGAGAGAGCGACGGTTTTGTCGCAATGGCTACGCTTGGCAGACGGGTTAGCAATGTTGATAGTTGTCTATCTACAGCGTAGTACTACTACAGTCCGTCCAGTGTAGTACCACACTCTCGCAGAAAATCTACGTCTGAGTAGTAACAATTTGTTACTGCGCTTCGTCTGGTGAGCGAGAGAGCCGGAAGCCCAATTTTCTGGAGGTGTTTGCGTAGGTTTTAGTGATGCCTTTGGTATCACCGAGCCTCATTGCACGCATTCACACTCCCTTCACTTTCTTCACGGTAGGCAACCGCCTTGCAAAGGTCCATGAGCGGTAGCAACACTTACAATCAGGTGTACTATTTGCTCGTTTGACACCATTTGCAATAAAAAACAGCAGACAGCTGCTGCCTACTTTCACTGGTGAGAAACGCTTATCCGATTTTTACGACACCCATAAGCAGGTGGTGATAATTGGATGTTTCACGTCAGGGCCAATCCCATCTGATGGTATAGTAGATCAATAGCAGAAAGGCTGACCGCGCGACGGCGACCGACATCCCGGGAAAGGCTCCGGTGGTCGGCCCAATGACGAAGGCGACGTGCTATGGGTGGGTTACGGGCTGCGCGACGCCCCTCTGTCGCCCCGGACGGAACCGGCAGCGGGTGGTCTGACCGTAGCACATCCAAAAAAAAAAATCACTTAGTAATTGGAAAAAGATAAGGATGATTATGATTTTATCTTTCTATGATGGCAAATGGTGTCGTTTGTAAAATCGTCTGCGATGCAACAATGTATTCTTTAGCTCAGGCTGTCATATTTTTTAATACCTATTTTTTAAACCTGCTTTTCTATTGCCTTACCTGATGGTAAGTGCTAACTATGATAAGTACCTCTCATTGACCTCAGCAAAACCGCATGGCCAGGCGCTGCCTATTGTAAAGTGGGTCTGAGTTTCCGAGTCCCTCGTTCATCGAATGAAGTGAAATAGCAAAAATTGCTCGAATGTTAAATTGTGAGATTAATACTACTTCTAGAAGAGCTCAAGTATGGCTGCAATTAAAAAACCACAAACAGCGTAGTCCTACCACTAAAAGAACATGTCATTGGTTCGATTACCACGCATCTCTTAGTGGGTTCCATAAATGGTTGCTTTGAGTGTGAGTATAATTTGTATCTGTTGTTTGCATGTTAATTCCGTGTAGTGATGGAGTAAGAATACTTATCATCACCCCCCCCCCCCCCCTATCTGGCCCATGAGTGAAGTAAAGAACGACTATGGGATATAATACGCATATAATATCTATAAAAGAGAAGGAAAATTCGAAATAAAATCCTACACAAACCTCTCTGACCAGGGTGGTACAGTAGGTCAATTTCATCCCTATCTAAGGAAAGGCTCGAGCTCAGCAGTGGGATGTATATAAGCTGAAATGAATGAATGAAAATGAATGATTTGCATGTTTGAGAAACTTAGCGTTGCAAGCATTTATTCCTTTGTGTAGTGCAGGGTAGTACTGGAAAATTTAACCACGGAACCTATGTGGATTTAGTTGCGGGAAGACTCTACACAACTAGCCCCTAGAATAAAGCGCATTTCAATGCACATTCCATTCGACATACCTCGTTATATAAAATAATGAATAAGGCAACGAAATTTAGATCGATTTTATTTTAAACTAGCAACCCGCCCTCGCTTCGCTTCGGTTATAGGTTATAGTCGCTTTACCCGCGTAGTTCCCGTTCCCGTGGGAATACCGGGATAAAATATAGCCTAGTTTACGCCCTGATATTATAGCTTTCCATTGGTGAAAGAATTTTTGAAATCGGTCCAGCTGTTTTGAAGATTACCCGGAACAAACAGACAGACAGACAAAAATTTTTTAATTGCTATTTTAGGCATAGGTGTCGTGCAAATAACCGTGTGAGCATGAAAAAAGCCTATTATTTTGACATTACAAACAGACACTCCAATTTTATTTATTGGTATAGATTTATATTCGATAATATTGTCATAGATAAATAGAATATGCATATAATATCTATGCAAGAGATGTAAAACTCGAAACAAAACTCTATGCCAACATGCCTCCACATCTGCTCCAGTGGTCGGCCCAACAACGAGGTGACGTGGGTACGGGTAGGTTATGGGCCCGCGCGCCGTCTTTTCATCGCCCTGGACGGACTGGACCGCGCGTGCGCTTACCATAAAAAAAAACATGCCTGACCAGCGTGATGTAGTAGGTAAATTTCTCTCCCATTGCGGAGGAGTCCTGAGCCCAACAGTGGTCTGAAATGATGATGAATGATGATGACGATGTCATAGATAATAAAATTACGTATCAAACATCACAGTTTTCTGAATAGATAATAAATTATTGTGCGATTTATAATACCAATTAACACAGTACAGAAACAGTTAATAATATGTGGATATAGAGTGACTGTAGTTCGTATAAGGCGTGGCCATTATGAATTATCTCAGCGCTTGTGTGACTACTATCACACATGCACTTTGATAACGTGCAGCTGTGACCCAAAAAGTATACGTCTAGTTGTACCACCTCCCCGCATTTATTATAATCTGAACTTACGAAATACATAGATCAATAATAGGAGAAGAGATGAAATATGTACTTACATTTTCGAATATTAGCTATTGTAGCTTTGCCTGCGACACAAAGAAAATTGCTTAGTACTAGGGATCGATTTTGAAAAGAAATAGAGAGACATTTAAAAGTTTAACATATTCAGACGAATGATTAAGAAATTTTAGCGGATTTTAAAGCTTTAGAGGAGATTAATGTGGAGGAGGCGAAAGTGATATGTCAAGATCGTAGCAAATGGAGTAAAGTGGTCTTTGCCTACCTCAATGGAAAAGAGGCGTGAATATATGTAGATACGATGTATATATTTATCTTTTAGCGTTTGGTCATCTATTGTTGGCAAGAGAAGTCCTGCTGAAAATGCTCTATCATCTCATTATCTCGGCTCATATACTTCTCACCGTTGGGCTCGAGCCTACTCCACACATCGACCTACTATATCACGCTGATCGGACGGCTTAGTGAAGGGCTTTATTTCGAGTCATTCTTCTACAGCAACCTGTCTGATGGGCATGGCATAGTAGGTTAATTTCCCTCGTATTGTGGAGGAGGCTCGAGTCCAATAGTGGAACATATAAGAGCTAAAATGATGCATTATATTTATATTTGAAGAGACGGCATAGCAACCTATTTAGGAACGAGTGAAGAATACAGTGTGTCAAAACTGCACAGATAGAATACAGTGGTTAAGATAGCGACCTACATTGCCAATGTCAGGGGTTCGAATCCCACGCGGGACAACACTTTGTGCGATCCACAAATTGTTGTTCTGAGTCTGGATATAATTTGTGTCCGTTAATTATATGTCTGTAAAGTCCCCCGCAATACAAGGATTATTTCCTTAGTGCAGGGTGTTGTCTTAAAAATACAAAATCCCTTATTTGTCTATAAGAGTCGTTCTCGTAAGAAGATCACCAGTAGAATGGGCATCACTATTACTTAGTTTTACTTCTTATACGAGATTAATATCTGAGAGATTGACTGTTTTAAAATAATTCATTCATCGAATGTCACCTAATAAAGTTTAATAGCAATCAGTTGCAAATATATTGTTCAACATCGTTTATTGAATAAAGATAACGTAAACAGTAATTAACCTTATTGTTATGTTAATTCATCATCATAATGATCATGACAGCTCATATACATCCTACTGTTGGACTCGAGCCTTGTGGAGGACACAATGGGAGGCAATTGACATACACCACGCTGGTCGGGCGTGTTGGTTTAAGGTTTTATTTCGAGATTTTCCTTCTCTTAAGCAGCTGTTATATGGAAATTATATCCCTTTGTCGTACAACACCTACAAGTAAGATAGGTTAGTGGTGGTGGTTGGTGGTGAATAGTATTATTACACCGTCACCACGCGGAATTTTTAAGTATACGTAAAGAGAAAATTCAATGATCAATATCACAAGTAAATTAGAATTATATCCTTTTACTAGCTGACCCAACAGACGTTGTTCTGTTCAAATTAAAAAAACAGGAATTATATTTGAAATCGATCGCAGCGCCATCTACCGTGTCCAAATATTAATCTAAACCATTCTCGAACCCGCTTGAACACACACAAATAAAATATCGAAATCGGTCCAGTCGTTCAATTACAAACAAGGCACGAGCAGAAGATTTATATATATAAAGATAAATTAAATGATATATGTCGACCCGGATTTTAAGCAAATCCGATGCCCATCTTCAGGGTGAGTGCGCAGCTAGCACATCAGTGCCCTCCAAATGTTCGCAAACACCGTAATATGTAATTATAACATTTATCAACCTCACGATAATTTCAATAATACAATATAATTAAATTATGTGCGTTAAACATATATAGAATCAACAAAATACCTTTCAGTCATCTAGGGCATTTTATCATGAACATTAATATTAGAGTAACCGGTATTGTATAGGGTCGACCATGACAAATGTAAGATTTTTCTAAGCGGGTGTGTGTTAAACGCATGAGTATAAAAGGCTCTGCTCAACCCTCAGTACTCACATCAAGTCACAGCCACCTAAGGTACTCACGCATCATGAAGGTACGGCAATATTCTATATTAACTAACCTAATATACGTTAAATGAAATGATAAAAAGACACGATATTATTATATTGTTTTTATAAAAAAATATACAAAAAAAAGTGAATTACATATTTATGCCTTTTTAATAGAAATATTTATATCCTCCACCACCTTATCTTGCCCGTAGGTGTCGTAAAAGATGACGAAGGGATATAGTATGCGTAAAACACCTTTACAAGAGAAGGAAAACTTGAAATAAAATCCTATATCAACCCATCTGACCAGCGTGGCATAATAGATCAATTTTCTTTCCTTTGAGGAGGATGCTCGAGCCAAACAGTGGGACGTATATGAGTTGAAGATGATGATGACGAATACAAATAAGTATAGGGTATAAATAAATATAATAGTTAAAAAAAACTAAAAAAATACACTTAAATCGCTAATCCTGATTATCCTAGTAAGGATAACGGGTCAAACTGTTTAAAATATTGAATTGTCATCGGTCCTTAATAAATATGCCAAATTTCGAGTTAATCCGAAGTTTTGAAGGGGGTCAAAATCATGTTCAAAGATTCTGTTACATACCAACATACTAACATAGATATGTCTGAAGCTAATAAAAGCGTATTAAAAAGTATAGGGTTTCAGTTCAACTACTAATCCCATACCTTCTCTTATACAATATACCACACGGTAAAAAGTTATGCCTGTTTCGTCGTCGTCTATAAGGTTTTATTTCTAGTTTTCCATCTCTTGCACGAATGTTATATGCATTTTATATTCCTTAGGTATCGTTTTTGAGGACATCCACAAGCAAGATCTGTGTGCCTACTCTTGAATCTCGATTCCAATCCTATATCCAATTGCAGCTCGAATTTGAGCAAATTTGGTACTCTTGAAAGCGACACAAGCGCAGGATTGGAATAAAATTCGGTGGCATATTTTTGAACTAATTGAATTAGACTCTCGTCGATTAAATCAAAGCTACACCCGACGTGATTTTGACGTAGTTTAAAATCGTTAATGTTGCACAATTTCAAGAAAGCGTCTTTGTGGTGATCGAGTTCGATAACTTTATTAATTTAAAGTAAGAAAATACGACACATTTGGTGAAAATAACAACGGCAAACGCAAAGAATTCAATCTCGATTTTGTTCAAGAGTACCAAATATAAGTTTGGTGAGATAGGAATTGAATCGGATTCGAAATTAGAATTGATTTCAAGAGTAGGCACACTGGAGTGGTGAATTGTATTCTTACTCTGTCACCACACGGACCTGTATAAAGGCATAAATATTTGCTTACCTTATCTAAGGTAGTAAGCTTATCGCATTGGACACTGTGGTTGACTATCCCGGTGTTAGTGGTCTATGTCAATTAAAGAGTCGACTGCTAAGCGCGATAAGACTGTCCTGCTGTCACCCCGAACTGCCCACGAAAAAAGTTTAGATCTAATCTTCTATTTTTTATTCTATTATATATAGTAAGGGTGAATAGGAAAGGCATTTGTTTTAGCGTTGATATTGGTTATTTCAAATATTTCGGCTCATATACGTCTCACTTTAGGGCTCAAACCACCTCCACAATAGGAGGGAAATTGACCTACTATACCATGCAGGTCAGACGGGTTGGTATATATGGTTTTGTTTCAAGTTTTCTTTCTCTTGGTTTTATATGCGTATTATATCCCTTTGTCGTCTTTTGCGACATCCGAAGGCAAGATAGGGAGCGGTGAATAGTATCCTTATTCCGATAGTACACATTAGGTAAATATAAAAAATATAAAAAGGTACAACACAATATCACATTTATTTAGGCTTCTATTTGAGTATATGACATTTTACGAAGACATTTTTTTTTTGTAAATAAAACTACTTTTACGGATTATATCGCGTTTGTATTTGATTTATGATTGCCCGACGTTTCGAACACTTTGCAGCATTCAAATTCGCGTAAACATCAGATAACATTTTTTTTTTGGGACTAATCCCACCACACATTCCCACCACTGTAACTCCTGTAAGCCTCCGAGGTTTGACCCTAAGGCAGTCCCGCGAAATGATTTTAATTGTCTTGGAACCCGCAACAAATTTAATTTGAAAAAGTTAAACAGGAGGATTTGGAAGAGTTTGATTCCACTTCCCTCCTAGGCAATGCGGCAGACACAAAGCAAAATTGATTAGTTAGTCAATAAATAAGAAGACGTGCAGTTACTATAAGCACAGCCGCACAGCACAGGGATATGGGAGGACTAACAGGACCTATATGTGAGCCTTAAGATTGATTGCTATAGTAGGTATGGCAGAAACGCCTGAACGTATGGAAATTTTCTCGAGTTGCTACAAGGTCCATATAGTATACTACGCCAGAGGTCACTTGCAAATTGTTTAAAATATGGTCGCGCTCGTTACGCCAGAGATCGCACTCCCAGAGAATGTGGTGGTTTATGAAGATATTAATAAAAGTTAATTCTGTTTCTAAACAGGTCATAATTGTAGCAGCTATTCTGGCGGTGTGCAAGGGAGCGGCAGGCGGTGTTGTCCCGGTAGCCGCACCTTACGCCTATGCTCGTCCTTTAGCTTATTCGGCACCAGTAGCGGTTGCTCGTCCTGCGTATGCGGCGCCTTACGCAGTCGGTGCCATCGCTAAAGTAGCCGCCCCGGTCGAGGAATACGATCCCAACCCCCAATACTCCTACGCTTATGACATTCAGGATGCTCTTACTGGTAATTTTTATATGTTACAACATTTAGTAGCTTTTATTTGACACCCGTGTTTTTCATTATATTTAAACTTTTATTTTTAAATTAAAGATAAATAGGTATAGAGGGTAAATATAGATACTTTGTGATATTTTGAGATTCACATACATCTATATTTGATATAGAATTATCTATATAAATATAACGGGTTTAATTCACGTCAACGAGGTAATCGGTTTTGACAATAAAAGTATCAGTAATGCTAAATATTCTAATACTAAATACAAAATATAATAATGGCTGAGTCTTACACAAGAATATTAAATATAATAGTGATTTTTATTAACATAAAAACACTTATAGGATACGCAATACTGATAAATAATATAACATTATTAAATTTTCTTTCAGTCACATGTGCTATATGAAACTCCATTATTTTTAACTTAACTAATACTATTTTCGCTATTAGGTGATATAATAATATTTATATGATATATCTATATTCAACATATTCATATATATTTATATTCAACATACCTCAGTGTCTGAAAACACAGGTCTACGACCAATATGAATTATGGCACAGAAAGGGTGGTCCCTAAATGTGGGCCTCATAATTAAGCTCAAAGTCGCTCAGCGTGCTCTGGAGCGGGCTATATTCACGATTTCTTTGCGAGATAGATTCCGATATCGAAAATCCATAGAAGAACGGGTGTAATGACATAGCAAGAAGAATTAGCACGCTGAAGTGGGAATGGACAGGACACATCACCCGACGAACCGACAACCGCTGGGGAAGCCAGGTTCTTGAGTGGTTACCACGTATCAGACGACGCAGTGTAGGACGCCCTCCCACTAGGTGGATCGACGACTTGATGAAAGTTGCTGGGCGTCGATGGATACAGGCGGCACAGGACCCCACTTTGTGGCGAAACATGATGGAGGTCCAATAGTGGACGGCGATAGGCTGAATGGTGATGATGAAGATGAATAATATATCAATTCACATATACGCTGGTCAGATAGATTGGAATAGGGTTTTATTTCGAGTTTATCCTCTCTTGCTTAGATGTTATAAGATCTGCGTATAAGATCCTTTAGTCGTCTTTTACGACACCGCGGGTTAGAAATGGGGTGGTAAATCGTATTTTTATTCCATCACCACACGAAATAAGAATTGGATAGATATATGGAATGGAAAATGTGTAAACAATAAGTTAGATAACATTAATTCATTTATTCTTAGATAATGACTTAGCAATCGTGTATTCATTTAATATTTTGTAAATCACAGGCGACTCAAAGAACCAGCAAGAATCTCGTAACGGTGATGTTGTCCAAGGATCATACTCTCTTGTAGAGCCTGATGGCAGCCGTCGTATTGTGGAGTACACCGCTGATCCCCACAACGGATTCAACGCTGTCGTTCACAAAGAGCCTGTAGGAGCCGCGGTGGTAAAAGCAGTGGCTGCCCCATTAGCCGCTCATGCTTACCTTCATTAAATCCAACAAATCCTTTAGCTCATTTAGATGGATCTAGCGTATATGAAAAAATACTATAAGAAAAGATAAATTTAAAGATATCCATGCAAGAGAAGAACTTTCATTCGATTTATACGTCTATCGATGATGAAGAAATCTATCTAAATGAGCGAACGCTCACAGTGACCTGAACCGTATTACGTTTATGTTTTATTTATGTGTATTTTGTAGTGTATTGTTAATTCAAGTGTTAAATCTGAGGTAATAAATAAGAGGAATCGAAAAAATGTTTTTAATTTATTTGTTTTTACAATTAAATCGAAATATGATTAAAATCTAAATAATGTTTTAAATAATAGAAAACTGCTGCTAAAGTTTCTTTTTGTTGTTCAGGGCAGTATGTATGCTTTTATTTTTTTTTAAATATCGATTGAGTTTATACTAAAAATTAACTTTATTTATGCTTTTTTCTATTTGCGTTGCGAGTTCTTTTTTATTTTTGTTTTAATCTGTGGTCATAGAGTATAACACAATTCTTTCTTGTTACCGACATTAAAATGACTAAAGGAATGGGTTGCTAATGTTAAACCGATATACATATTTATAATACATGGTTCATAGTAGTCAGATTATGAATCTTATATATTAAATTTTAATCTCCATTATAATGTGATCATACTCGTATATTCTTTATGTTAAAACGGGATATTTGAATATCTCGCCCGTTATTTATTTATGATAGATTGAGCAATTTACAGAAATAGGTAAGATTATGAATTTAAAAGCTAAAAAACAAGAACATCTTATTTTTACTATAAAAAATATTAATTACGGTGTTTGCAAAAATAGGTTATTTTTGGTACGGCTCGGTACAGCTGGACCGACAACTCGAAGGCTTGGCATTTGCGTCAAAATATTTGTATCGTTATTGAGACCAATTGGTGTAGGATTTGGAGCAGTGCCTTTATGGGATGATAGCGCCATTGCTCCAAGCCCTACAAATTGGTCTCGATAACGTTACGAATACTTGGATGCAAGTATACATACATGTTAAGCCCGCAAATCTGTCCCATTCAAAACCGAACATATGGTCACGTTATCCATAAAGAGTATTATTACCTTTGGAAACACCAAATGGTGCAAGTTCTGTTCCAGTGTGATATTTGTTGAATTTCAAAATTTAAAGCTGGTAATATTGAACTGCATTGCTATGACCATAAGTGGCATGTAGTCCATATTAGCTCTTTAGAATAAAAAAAGTCAACGCTACATATATTGATAAAATGATATCTATGAAATCACCAAACCAGTTGTATGTATATAATAATATTACATATTGTGTCAGCCATGCTTGACTATTATTTGTATCGACCGTAGCGCACGCATCGCCATAAATGTAAATAGGGTTGTCTAATAGACGATTCATCATCATCATTATCGTATACGTCCCACTGTTGGGCTCAGGCCTCCAATAGGAGGGTATTTGACTTATTATACCATGCTAGTCAGACATGTTGGTATAGGGTTTTATTTCGAGTTTTCCTTCTCTTGCACAGATGTTATGTGCATATTATACCCATAATCGTCTTTTACGACATCCACGAGCAAGATAGGGAGTGATGAATTGTATTTTTACTCCGTCACCACACAAAAAATAGACGATTACAATTATATATATAACTTTAGTTAGCAAAGAAAGAAAACTTTTATCTCTTTCATTATTATCACGGGTCATATACACGCTTCTGGCTTTGAATGTCTAGAGAAATTGACCTACTATACCACCCTTTTTTTTTTTTTGTTAACGCTGTGGAAATGCAATTTACGCACTACCCCTCGCCGGTAACAGACGAGAGGGGTGTGCGGGACTCACCAGTCGCCTATGCAACCGGAATACCCACTAAAACCAACAGCGGTCCCTACCGCGCTTTTACGGAGTGCCGGAGAGATCGTCTAATGACATTCGATCCCCGACACTCCTACGCAAGGCCGTCGGGCCACGTCCTGTCGTCACTCAAGGCGGTGGGAGGAGACGCGCATATCGGCGCCTCCCCCTCCCTGGCCGCCGCCTACGGAGCGAGTTAGCGGACGCAAGTGCCTCGCGTTCCCGCTCCGTGGCCTCCTTCCGGGCGATGACCTACCTCCTCGCAGAAAGAGGCCATCGCCGACCAGCACCTGTCGCTGTCGAGCATCTTTGTTATGATAGTCAACAACGACAGGCCCGTTCCTATGACCGCCGACAGGTCGCGGCGCTGAGGTCCGCAGGCGGGACATACCTCCAGGGTGTGACGCACATCATCATTTGGCGCGCCACACTCATGGCATCCGGGGGCCTCCTCACGCCTGATTCTATGCAGGTACTTACCAAAGACACCGTGTCCGGTAAGTACCTGCCTCATCCGGAAGGTCAGGTTGTCGTGCTTTCGTTTCATCCAGCGGTGGAGGTGGGGCGCAATCGCCTCTACAGTCCCCCGTCCTGCTACAGGGGACTCCAATTCCTCCCTCCAGCGCCGGATAACTATCCTTCGGGCCGTTTTTATTGCCCTACTCAGTCCCCTTGTGGTGATACCTCCGCCACTGACCCGCGCCGCAGCGTATACTATACCACCCTGGTGAGACGGGTTGTTGCAGTTTCATTTTGGATCTGCCTTCTCTTGCATAGATGTTATTTGCGTATTACAATTCCTTTGTCGTCTTTTATGACACCCACGGGCAAGAAAAGGGATGGTGATTAGGTATCCTTTCTCATTCACCATACGGAACATTTATCTCTTTAAGTACTTCTTTTCTGATGTTTACGCGAATACACATTGTAAAATAGAATAAAATAATAGGACTGATGATCCAGTCCGCCCGTGACCGTGAACGCTGTAAAGTAAAGAGTAAGAGTAAGTAAGAAACGTCTGGGCATCGAAAACGAAATACAAACGCGGTAAAATTCGTAAAATAGTTTTATTTACAATCTTTAAGTGCTCCTGTAATTTTCTATACGATCAAATAATCCCGTGTGGTGACGTGTCAAAATGTGTAATAACCTCGTAATTTACACTGGGAGTTGCAAAAACCCGGCTGAAGTAACACCTAGAGATGAGCAGTAGGTCTTTCCTGGAAAATGTATCATCTCACTGTGATCGATAATCCGTCTATCAAACATGGTAATTACAGCATTATCCAACAATATCGTCTTTTGTCTTTCATCGATCATGACTGTTGACTTAAACATACAAACTATGGATTACTTTTTCTCCTTAATAGTCAATTTAGTTAAACTGATGATGATTTATCAATTATTTTCTTTTTTCTTAATCTTAATAAAAAGAAAAACGCTTAACCCAAAACATCTTACAAAGAGGATAGTGTCTTAAGCAAAAACCTATTCAGTTACGTCACTTCGTCCTTCTTTAATACTAGCTTACTTTTCGATGTATGTAAGTTTCTGCCAGAATGGGAGGAAAATATTTTTATACGCTACCATTAGAACCTAAAAATATAATATTTATGGCTCCCAGTCTTCGCTTATATAGTAGAGAGAAAATGTGAATGTACTTAGAAAAATATAAAAGAGTAAAATCAGGATTTTAAACGAGTGAGAAAATAATTTTTAATACAAAAATAATTTTTAAATAGTATACAACTCTTCTGCAAAGATTATACACATATTTATTTAAATCATATTTAAATCATCCATAGAACGGGCTATGGTTTAAGTCAGTCAGTGCGGTATTTCGAACTGAACTAATTGTATAAAAAATATCATGATTAGGTGTTTTAGGATAGATAAAAAATAACCTCAAGAGTGTGTAAATACCCAAATGGCGATACCTCCGTACAATTTATGCTATTGAGGTATTATTAAAGATATTTATCTGGTTCGATTATAAGGAGGTGACTCGATCAAGGTATGTGAGTTCAGGTATTAATGGTCTTTCTATAAATTCTTGTGAAGAGAGAAGCCTGCATTAAATAGGTTGCTTGAAGTTTGAAGGCTGGTGAACAGTAATACATAAGTACACTGTCTTTTAGGAGGAAGTTATTGCCAGTCTTTAAGTCAGCCAGATTTTATCCTAGATATCTAATTCACTATTGGTACGTAAGACTGCATAAGTTTCGGTATCTGCTGCTGAGGACGCACTGGTCGATGCTGTGAATGGACGAACAAAAGATAGTCTCCGCAAGGTCGTCGGTAAGTCCCCCAGATAACCAATAAACAGCCTAAAAGGATGTAGATAACGCTTCAAAAAAAAAAACAGTATTATAGTTTCTCTTTACCTTTAAGGGATAAAAGCGAGTTATTATAAACGAAAATAAAAAAAAATAGAGCTTTTATGTTTTGTCAACCCTATTTACACTATATGTGACAAGTCAAAACAGCTGTTTCTTAATCTAGACCGGGCCCTAGCGAATATTATTTGTGACCTGTCTTTAATAAATGTCACAAACTGGTATCGGTCCAAGTATCAGCTATCAAGGTCCACGACACTACGGCCTTTCTTCTTCTATTACCAATGTTGTCAGTCTGCATAATGTAATTATATTACTCAACTATACAACAATTTATTAATTTTAGATTCAGACATTGAATTGACAGGCATTGAAAAAAGACTTTTGTTATTTATAGGTAGATAATAAGTTAGAAAGGCATAGTAAATAATAATTTTGACATATCGACATTCCCGCCAAAAAGCTCCCATTCTGATATACGTTGAAACTTATAAAAAAACCATCAAAACCTTCACACTCGGGTGTAGCTCCCGATGAGAGTAATAACATCAATGTAAGAGAAGGAAAATTTAAAATAAAACCCTATGCCAACACGTCTGACCAGTGTGGTGTAGTAGGCCAAATTCTCTCTTATATAAATAGGAGGCCCGAGCCCAACAGTGAGATATATATGGGCTGAAATGACGAAATGTATAATGATAACCTTAGAATAATAACGTATAGAAGGTAAGTTCGGGCACAAAAAGTGAAGCATTTCAATTGGAGCCTAATGGAGCTTACTCCGGAACCGTTCCGTAATGTACAAGTCATTGTACTGCACGTATGTACGCAACTCTTAAAAAATAAATAGGTAATTATGACGGTTTGTACATTCAAATGGTGTCATAACACATTTAAAAAACTTAAAAAGGTTTTTAACATTACTTTTAAAAGTATTTTGACGATTTATGTTAATAAAAACAAAATTTGATTTCATAATTTGTATAGTGGTGTGCGTGTGTATGTGTGTAATCGTCTGCGCGCCATTTGTATTTTTAGATTCATGTTTCGAACGTTCGAAGTATTGACCTTATCCTTCTATACGTTATTATTCTAAGATGGTAACTAACTGATTTTAATATGATATGATATGATAATATGAATCATATTCATATTAGTATAGATATGATATAATAGTGCACCGCCCATATTCCCATTAACAGTGTGGCCATAGCAAAGGGTGAGGATTTGACTTACTACAAATATGAAGAATTTAAAAATGTGAAGAAACATCTCTGTGCGGTGGCGGAGTAAGAATACCATACACTATCCTATCTCTTGCCCATGGGTGTCGTAAAAGACGACTAAGGGTTATAGTGTGCAGTTAACATCGATGCAAGAGAAGGAAAACTCGAAATGAAACCCTGTACCAACACATGACCAGCTATCTAATAATCCAGGTATAGCAGGTTAAATTCCCTCCCATCATGGAGCAGGCCCGAACGCAATAGTGGGGCATATAAGGACTGAGATGATGATGATGAGATGAAACGAATTATAAAAAAAAAATAACTAGACATTAGTAACAATCGTCTTGTATTAGTAACTGATTATCTATACGATGAAAAGTATAAAAAATGTGCATGCAAAACTTCAAAACATAGACGAAATAGCTTTAATAACATTAAAATTAAAAAAATAAATTACGGTCGAAATTCAACTACTAAACGAACACTAGTCATAATAATTAGATAGCAATTAGTAGAGCACATAAAATAAATAAGTGCATTGAATATTCATTTACTTAAGTAATTTAATTTAAATACTAATGGTAAAAGTGGATGATTTAATTACACAACCATAATTACAAATTGTAATAATTTTAATTAACATTAATTCCTTCTTAATATTTAATACTAGCAACCCGCCCTCGCTTCGCTTCGGTTATAGATTATAGTCGTTTTACCCGCGTAGTTCCCGTTCCCGTGGGAATACCGGGATTAAATATAGCCTAGTTTACGCCCTGATATTGTAGCTTTCCATTGGTGAAAGAATTTTTGAAATCGGTCCAGCCGTTTTGAAGATTACCCGGAACAAACAGACAGACAGACAGACAAAAATATTTTAATTGCTATTTTAGGCATAGGTGTCGTGCAAATAACCGTGTGAGCATGAAAAAAGCCTCTCATTTTAACATTACAAACAGGCACTCCAATCTTATTTATTGGTATAGATTACATTAATAAGTTTCAATATGGTGACAGAGGCAGAATACAATTCATCGTTCCCTTTCTTTTTACTGCATAGATGGCGTAGTGATAAAGATGCGATGTAAAGATACAGTGCCAGTGTCGTTGGTTCGAGTTCCAAGTAGGACCATACTTTGTGCGATCCACAATATGTTGTACGGAGTCTCGATGTAATTTGTGTCTGTTAGTTATACGTTTGTAAGGCCCTCCGCAATACAAGGCTTATTTACTTAGTGTGGGGTAATCATCATCATCATTTCAGGTCAGACAGGTTGGTATAGGGTTTTATTTCGAGTTTTCCTTCTCTTGCATAGAACATCTATGCGTATTATATCCCTTGGTCGTCTTTTACGACATCCACGGGCAAACTAGGGAGTGGTGTTTTGTATTTTTACTCCGTCACAACACGGATTTTTTATAATATACGTTATAATAATAATACGCTAGGTATAAGTTATACTTACTTAGAAATATAAGTTAGGAAACATTGTATACAGACTTGCAATTGGTAATCTTAAACTTAAAGTATATGGCATGATTTACATACATCGAAATACAACGGAACTGAAAGTAGTATTTGTTAATTAGACCGTATAGTCTTAACTCTAATGTTCTAGTCTATTTAGATTACTTTTATTTTCTTCAGGATAACATTTCTTTTTATTTATAATTTTGGCTTGTTCATATATTTTGTAGCCTGATATTAAATATCAATTCAAATTCAGTTATTTGTATGATGAAAGACTCAGATTGCAATAACTAACTCTTATCCATTAATCATCGCTTTAGCGACGAGTGCGCCGAGAGATCATTTATGGATGGATTGATTTATAATCTAGACTCAAGAGCTTTGCTTTGGAAGAAATTCAAGGAAATAAACATTCTAACAGTTGTATCACAATTCATACACTACGACGTGTTAGTATAGGCTTTTATTTTGAGTTTTTCTTCTCCTGTATAGATGTTATAAGTATATTACATCTATTAGTCGTCTTTTACAATAACCACAGACAAGATAACGGGTGGTGAATTCTTACTTATTATTCTTACTCTTAGTATTCTTACTCCGTCATCAAACTGAATGTATCTGCGTACTTCTTAAAAAAATCTTGAAGAATAAACCTAAAAACATCTTACTTCCATTGGATAACTTTCCTTTTTTATTTTTAATTTTATTGCTTGTTGTTTTGACATAATAGAAAACGCAATGTAAATTTTAACCGTATTAAATATTTCTATTCATGAAATGTAGTTCAGCTGACAAAGATTAGCGGGTCTTTCTCGTAAGTACTATGTTTGAATACGCAAAACTAAAAACAGTAATATTACCATCAGGTGAAATTTTCGCGTTTCATAATCTTTTAACCACAGAAAACGGCACGGCAAAGTAACTAGGAAATTATCTATATTACCGACGTTTCGACTGGCTTGCACTCTGGTTCTGGGCGACTCAGCAGTCTCGTTACCTTGCAGAATGGTGCAGTAGTTTTGTGTGACTAATCAGGTGAAATGTTGACAAGAGCTAGATCTAGAAAAAAACGGGTTGAATAACCCTGAGATAACATTGAGTACTTCCGGTAACTATGTTTTGATAGAGCATAAAAAATATATAATGTTAAATACTCATATCAAAAGTTTGTCTGGATATTTGGACCTGTTTAACCTAAAAGGATAGAATGTTTAGGTTTAGAAAGGTTTTGCCGAAGTTCTATACCGGTGTCGATTACCAAGTAATTCACAATTTTTTTTGTAAAGTTAAGTTATTCGTAAAGTTGTGCGCGTTATAAGATTTTATTCCTGATTGCAGAGTGATCAAGCCTCGATGGTCAGCTCGCTAAAGACAGCTTTAGCGGGCTGACCATTGAGGTTATAGCATTGTCACCAGTGGTCAGTAAAATCGCGATGGTGAGGGAATACGATGGTGATAGGGCCGCGCGCCGCCTTTCCATAACCCCTAATAGGGTTGAACTAGGTGTATTCGAGCCATATCCTGCTAAAAAAGTATGTCTTTAAATAAAAAAATTAAATAATTTGAGTATTTTTTGTGTTTGTGGAGACTTGAAATCATTAACTTGAAATTATAGTATTTAAATAAACAATCTTTACAATAATGATAAATATTAATCATATGACCATGAGTACAATTTTAAGACAATATTAAAAACAAAATTTTAATACATATATCCTGTATTTGCAGACAATGCCAGCGACGCGATAATTGATGCAGGAGTTTATATTAATATACATAGATATACAATAAAGATACATAATCACGATTGCGCGAATTTAACTTCCTCACTAACTTATGTAAAATGTACTAAAATTTTTGTCCGACTGTTTGTCGTAAATATAGATATTATAATTGTCGAACTTTTACTATTGTGTAGACAGAGAAATTATAAACCTATAACATACGCCCCTAGAGGTTAAACACTAAGATTTTAGTGGTGGATGGCACAGGTTTGATTTTCAGGCTGAACATTTTTTTTTCGATGTACAAATTGAGCAGAGGTTGAATGCATTCGTATTCGTTAATTGTCTGTTCGTACGTTCACCGCGATATTAGAATTTATTGTTTATTTAGGTCTTAATTTAAAAAAAAAATGATGACTACGTACCAATTAAAAATATCGTTACCACTTACTTGTTCGCAAATATCATAAAAGATAATTATGTGTGGTAGCGGCTTCGAATACTACCAACCCTTGCTTTGCTCGTGGGTGTCGTAAAAGACGACTAAGAGCCCTAGATTGACCCGGACCAACTCCATCTGGTACCATTTGGGTCAACGATTACATTCCCAAGGAGGGTTGACGTCAGGCAGGCGGCCGGTCATAAAAGTCATTGCCGAAACTTTTTGCAATATGTCAAAACAGATGACCTATTGCGTCGACCCCAAGTAATTGGGATAAGAGCAAGATGATGATGATTATTATATTACTTCACAATTATTATTACTTTTGCAAATAATTATACTAATAAAATTAAAGTGGAATTTATTTATTACTTATATGACATGTATCTTCTATATAGAGAGAGTCAGCTCAAGAACAGCTGTACTGATTTGACTAAAAAAATGATGGGGAGGTACTAGGAGACGGACATAGGATACTTTTTATCCCGTATTTTTTTTTAATGGTGTTTACAAGATTTCGCCAATACATAACTCTTTTATCCCATTCGATCGCGTTCCCGTGTGACGTGACATAAAATGTCAAAGTGAATACAAGTCACTATGAAACGTCGTATAAAAAACGCATTTGATATTTAATAATAAAATGCAAATGACAGCTAAACGTAATTTTGTCTATAGTTAAGTATGGTTGAAAATTTGATAATTATAATTTTGTCAGAAATCAATAATGAGTAATTTATATTCTCTTTGAATCGTCATTAACAATACCGCGACCAAGACTATCGGATCGTTCCCGACAAAGCTGTAATGGTTCTTCCACTAGAGACTATATTTTCGGTAATTTAGAATATATATTTACGAAAAAAATATGGCGGTACGAAGTTCGCCGGGTCAACTAGTACTTACTAGGTACACTTAAAATCTAGATACCCAACGGTACCTATATAGAAATGATAAAATTCGTACGACTCAGGTCTCTAGTCTCCATTGAGTGCACTGATAGTTTGGCCGTCTCTAACTTGAAGTCTGTGTCTTATAATCTACCAAAAGTTTTAATCCTAAAAGAAATTAAATGAGTTCATCGTGCTTATTATCTAAGAAACCGCCTTTATAAAAAAGTAACGATTAATTCAACTGAAAACATTTTATGAAAATATTTTTTATAAGGATATTTGTAATTTTAAATCGATGCAGGAATAATTATTTTAAATTATCAATAAAATATAAATTAATTATCATAATTATTATAGCTGCCATGAATTATAATTAATCAGAATTAATACATATGTCGAAGTTATATATGTTTGGAAGCAGCGTTCTCTACCAAAAAATTAAAAAAAAGGACAAAAAATATTTATATTTTTAAGTGCTAAAAACTCGAAAATTATACACAGTTGTAGCGTATTAATTAAGCATTTTAATATCATAATACTTGCTAATTGCAGGTAAAAAGATACTTATTCTTATGATGTACTTGTAATGTATTTAACACATTTTTATGATATGTTAAACAACATATTAATAATGATTTCTGATGTTTACGCGAGTATTAAACATCGTTACTAATATAAATGCGAAAGTAAGTTTGTTTGTTACGCTTTCACGCTTAAACCACCAAACCGATTTCAAAATTTTTTTTACTAATGGAACGCTATAATATCAGGGCTATATTTTATCTAGGGACATAGGCTATATTTTATCTCGGTATTCCCACAGGAATGGAGACTACGTGGGTAAGGCGACTGAAACCGAAGCGAACAGAGGGCGGGTTGCTAGTAATGCTAGTTGTAAATAAAACTACGGATTTTATCGCGTTTGTATTTAATTATATTATTTGCGGACTAACTCTTAGTCCGCTCGTGACCATGAACGCTGCAAAATGTTCGAAACGTCGGGCAATCAAAAATCAAATACAAACGCGAAATAAGTAAAGTAGTTTTATTAACATATTAATATATAGACAACAGCTAATTTTCAGTTGAACAGGTTATGTTTACATGACACATCAAGGTTAAAATTTATCTTACACTAAAAGATCTGCTTCCCTAAAATACAATATCCGTGTGGTGACGAAGTATGGACACATTTCACCAACTGAAAATTCTTTTTCCGTTGGTAATGTAAGAATAAATTCAAGAATTTAAGCAAAAAAGGAAGACTGAAAATAAATTCATCTGACCAGCAGCAGAGCTGTCTTGCCCGGATTAGAAACGCCACATAAAATATATCATATTTGTTAAAATTAATCATATACTTTTTTGTGTATGGTGACAAGTTTCCGTGTGATGACGGAGTAAGAATAGGTACAATTCACAACCCCATTTTTTGCCCGTGGATATCGTAAAAGACAACTAAGGGATATATTGCGAGTATGTACATTAACAAATGACCGAGAAGTATAATCGGCCTCTGTGTTTAGCGTTTGTGGACTATGAGGACCTTGGCACTATGCTCAATGACCTCAGCAGGGCATCTCAACTAGTGGGTCTACAAATGAACATGGATAAGACGAAAGTCATGTCTAATGTCCATGTCATTCCTGTACCGGTCCTAGTTGGGAATGCGATTCTCGAAGTTGTGGATCATTATGTTTACCTAGGACAAGCAGTTCAGTTAGGTAGATCCAATTTCGAGAAAGAGGTCAGCCGACGAATCTAACTCGGCTGGACGTCCAATATGCCGCAGTGTCTGAAAACAAAGGTTTATAACCAGTGTGTGTTACCAGCGATGACTTACGGCACTGAAACGTGGTCTCTTAATGTCGGCCTCATAAAAAAGCTCAAAGTCGCTCAGCGTGCTATGGAGAGGGCTATGCTTGGTATTTCTCTACGTAATAAAATCCGGAACACGGGAATCCGTAGAAGAACGGGTGTAACCGACATAGCCCGCAAAATTAGCACGTCGAAATGGCAATGGGCAGGCCAGATCGCTCGTCGAATCGACAACCGTTGGGGAAGAAAGGTTCTTGAGTGGTGACCACGAATCGGATGGCGCAGCGTAGGACGACCCCCCCACTAGGTGGACTGAAAACATTCTCAAAGTCAAGTGGCGTAGGACCCTTCCGAGTGGCATTCTCGTGGGGAGGCCTATGTCCAGCAGTGGACGTCTGTAGACTGTTGGATGGATGGATGGATAACAAATGTGTAAGAGAAAGAAACGGCACGGAAACGTGGTCCCTAAATGTAGGCCTCATAACAAGGCTCAAGGTCGCTCAGCATGCTATGGAGCGGGCTATGCTCAGAATTTCTCTTCGAGATAGAATCCGGAATACGGAAATCCGCAGAAGAACGGGTGTAACCGACATAGCACGAAGTATTAGCACGCTAAAGTGGCAATGGGCAGGCCACATCGCTCGACGAACCGACAACCGTTGGGGAAAAAAGATTCTCGAGTGGCGACCACGTATCGGACGATGCAGTGTAGGACGCCCCACCATCAGATGGACTGACGACCTGGTGAAAGTTGCTAAGCGTCATTGGATGTAGGCGGCACAGGACCACACTTTGTGGCGTAACCTGAGGGAGGCCTACGTCCAGCAGTGGACGGCAATAGGCTGAAATGATGATGAATGATGAAGAGAAAGAAATCTCGAAATAAAACCTTATACCAACCCGCTTGATCAGCGCTGTGCAGGAGGTTAATTACCCTCCCATTGTGGAGGTGTCCCGATCCCAGCAGTGGGATACATATGAGCTGTGATGGTGGTGTGACGGAGTAAGAATACAATTCACCATCGTCTATCTTGTCTGTGGGTGTAGTAAAATACGAGTGATTGATATAATGTGCGTAAAATATCAACGAAAGAAAAGGAAAATACTAACCTGTTAGACCACCGTGTTATGTTAGGTCAATCTCCCTTCTGTTATGGAGGCTCCAGCCCAGCGATATTTATTTATTTATTTATATAAGGCTTATCTACGACATAAACACAAACATACGCTAAAACATTCCAGTGGCTTAAAACTAGTGTTTACATCAATTACAGACGTGCACAACATTAAGGAATACATTACTATGCGTAAATTAATATTAGAGTTAAAAAGAAAAGTGTTATTTATCTAATAAATAAAATAACGAGTAGAAGTAATTAGAAGGTACCTAAGTAAAATCTAAGATAAGTAGTTATATAGAAAAATAATTTATAATATAAGTAAGATGTAAGTAATGGGTAAAAATTTGCGACTAGAATTTGTAAAACACGCATAAAAAATAAAATAAACCATATTTCCTAACTAAAAATCAATGGAGGAATATATAATGATGAATAGGATGAATATGAGCTTTTTTTATTGCAAACGGTAGCAAACGAGCAAACAGTGCACCTGATGGTAAGCGTTGCTGCCGCTTATGGACCGCTGCCTACCGTGAATAAAGTGAAGGGAGTGTGTGAATACGTGCAATGGGGTTTGGTGAAGCTAAAGGCGTCACCAAAACCTACCACACGCAAACACCCTCAGAAAATTGGGCTTCCGGCTCTCTCGCTCACCGAACGAAGCGTAGTAACAAATTGCTACTACTGAGACGTCGATTTTGTGCGAGAGCGTGGTACTACGGACAGGCCGGCCCGCGGCTGTAGACAAAGAACTGTCAACAATATGATCCTACCACTAGAAAAGCTGCAATGATGATGATGGATATAGAATAGCGATTAAAATATTGTAACGTATTTCTGGTTGAGTTATAATTTTTGTTTCCTATTTATTGCACGGAAAATGAATGAAAAATAATTTTGTAAATTGTAATTTTTCTTTTTTTTTCTAGATAATAAAAAGTTCCGCTTAAGATTATGTTATCAATTGTAAAGGAAATTAAAATTTAAATATTTCATCGCAATCGGTTCGGTCACATACACACGTACGTAGAGGAATTATACATAAAAAGATATATTATCTTTTCAGGAAAATTAAGTTATGAGTCATTTTAATTAATGACTGCATTTGCACTCATTGTTCGTAATATGGTTGTATAAAAAAGATCAGCAAGCACAAACAAGCAGCGACGTACACATCTTTCTCCCCCTTGTTAAATTGCGACACTGACTTACGATCAAATAGAGTACCTATATCTAATAATTTTATGAGCCACCTTCTCCTTGTCCATAAAGTCCTGTTTGGCTCTACAGCCACGATTAAAGACCCTTTGAGTCTCTGACGGTCTTACGGCATCTCTCAATAGTAGCAATGACATCGTAACTACTTAACTAGTAATTTTCGAAGAAAGTTTAAGAAGTATAAATTATGAAGATTAGCTGTTTCACATAGTAAATTGATCATGATTCATGATTATCATCTCCACTCTTATCCGAATTATTTGGAGTCAAATATGGATTCTTCTAACACCGATGATGTTATTGCATATTGGCTGTATAGTTTTATGATCGCCTTGCCGATATTAACCCTCCCTTCGAATGTAATTGTTAACCAGATAGCAACAGATGGAGTTGACCCAGGTCGATGTCAAAAGACCAAAAAGTGGTGAAAAGACCAAAAAGACTTTACATACTCGTGGCTCGTGAGTAGTATTCGTAGCTGCCACCATATAGCGAATTTATTTTAATTGCAGTAAAACAACGCAATAAACGTATTCATATTTATTGATATGGCAATATATGTAATTAAATGAGACGATATTTACCCCTCTAACTAAAGTCTTTGTAAAAATCAGAGCATTGCAATAATCAAAGTCAAGGTGAATTATACATAGTAAAAAAAAAAATATATATATAAGATCGCTTACTCATAAAATTATCAACAATTTTTCAATGTCCAAATCGAATCATTTGTAATAATATATTGATAGTTAGTCCGTAACCTCATCGAAGTGGTATTACAATGAGAGTTTGCAATAAGATATGTATTAATTCAAATGAATATCAATATCATATAATGGTAATCAGGATTACGGACAAGCAATATGAAGATGTAAAAGTTCAAATTCAACTCAGTGGACGTTTAATTCTTTTTACTGCCATAACTTTTTACAAAAATAATTTAAATATAAAATTAGATTATTAGCAAATAAATAAATAGTAAGTTTTCCGTGTGGTGACGGAGTAAGAATACAATTCACCACTCCCTATCTTGCCCGTGGGTGTTGTAAAAGACCACTATGGGATATAATATGCACATTAAACACGCACACTTCTGTATCTTACTGTATTTTATGCCGTTCTTTTCAGGATTGTGAGATTCCTTCAATTCATTTTTCTCAGCTCATGTATATGCCACTGCTGGGCTCGAGCCTCCTCCACAATGGAGATTAAACAATCTATTATACCAGTCTAGGAAGATGAACTAATTTTATTTTGAATTTTCCTTCTCTTGCATAGATGTTATTTGCGGATTCTAATCCCATAGTCGTTTTTCATGACACTTACAGGTACGAGAAGGGGTGGTGAATTGTATTCTTACTCCGTTACAACACGGTAAATTTATCTCTTTAAATAAGGAAAAATAACCTCATTGCATGTTATGCTAGTATGTGAGATCACCTATTTTGAAACGATCGATGACAATTAGTCAATCATCTGACTAAAGTACGCAGTGATCAATTAGTCTTAACGTAATATTTATGTAAGAGAACTCTAATTATTTATTGAATCTTAACTTGTGAATTAAGAGTCAGGTTCTAACCGTTGCGAATAAGGAACATTCGAGTGAATGCAAACCACTTCTATAAATACAACTTGCAGTCACCGCTCGAGTGTTTACTCCATATCCTATTGTTCAACGCGCCAGCATAATGCAAATGGTAAAAGATTTTTGTTATATATGTTTATATATTTTAATTAATAAATCACGTCACTGCTTCATAATAAGAAATATTAGTTTTTACAACAGAATAATATCTAATTATGTTTATACATTAAATTCACAGTATATCGAACATTTTACCGCATTTGGGATTATATTTTCGAGAAAGCTAAATCAAAGTAATTGAATTCGTCTTTACTAATTCATTCTTATGAGATTTTTACTATTAACATTAATTCATTTTAACTTGTGGGTATTTCTTAGTTTATTAAACTAATAAACTGATTTCCTTTTCCAGATAATAATATTTTTGTGCACTGTATCAACTGCGTTTGGTATTATAGTGAAAGATCCACCACCTTCACCCAATGATTACAAATACTCGTATGATGTTCAAGATCCAACCACGGGCGACAGTAAGAGTAAACATGAAGTGAGACAGGGTAACATCGTCACAGGTGCTTATACAGTAGTTGGACCAGATGGAACAAAACGTACTGTGGAATACACCGCTGACGATAAACATGGATTTAAAGCTGTAATTAGTGAGGAACCCGGTGAACCACCTGCACCAGTCACGCATTCACCTGCTGCATATCATCAACCTATCCTAAGTCATGGCTTTCCTGGTATCCAGTATCAATCTACATCTAGGCCCGCGTATGTGTATCAAGCAAAACCAATGGTTTATTTTACTCCGCACAATGAATATGAATTGAAAGCACCAATTGAAAATGGACATTATTTTGTACCGACCAATGAAGAATATTTACTGAAACATTAACATCGCAATAAATAAAACCCGGTGTGTGTGATTTTGTCTTAACATTGTGATATTTAGAAAATAATTACATAGAAATGCTGTGAATACATATATACAAATAAGGGTTTTGGTGGCTTACATGTGAGTGTGATAGTAATTTTAAGATTTTAATAGCATATTTTGCATGTAGCAAATTTATTTCAAAGATATAATGAAGAAATTGATGTATTTAAATGGGGTAGCTGGTGTAAATAAATTAAAACCATATAAACGCTATACATATCTTAAGATAAGTTTATAGTTTATAAGAAGTCATTAAATAAAACTGGTTTGTGGCCATTTCTTTTAAATATAACAAGGAAATAAATGTATTAAAATGAGATAAGAATTTATAAATAGTTATATAATAAACGTCATTGTTAATAATCGTTAAGTTCCGGGGTAAGGCTTGTGCGCTGTATTAGCTGGTTCAAGGCCGTGGCGCGGGAAGTGGGTCGCTGTGGCTGGTAAGCGGGCGAGCGCTCGGCCTTACACGTTCAGGCTTTGAAATTCGCGATTCAATTGAACCGAGTACGACACAGCTATTGCAAATTTATTGCAGTATAATGTGTGTTTAATCTGCTTAACATATAATTTACATATTAGTTTATATAGTAGAGTACTAAAAATATTTGACTGTATCTGAATCTATATTAAGTAGTATTATAAAACTTCAACTACATAGAAGGTTCAGCGGTTAAGATATCGACCTTACTTACCGGTTCGAATCTCCCGTAAGACAATACATTGGGTGAACCACAAATTGTTGTTCTCAATCTAGGTGTCATGTGTGTCTGTTAATTGTATGTTTGTAAAGTCCCCCGCGATACATTTATAAAGTACCTTAATTTATAAAGTAGTTAATTCTTTAGCGCATGTTATTAAAAAAAAAACTAAAGTAGGTATGTCTTTAAATGTTCAGGAATTACCAGTCCGATTTAAAAAGAAAAGTGCCATGTAATCTTAAATTATATGCCACGTCCAAAACTTGATTTCCATTTATGTAGTAGGGTAAAATATATCAAAGCATAAGTCACCACCTATTTTACACCCCGAGGGAGGGATATATCCTCTAAGAATTTTCCACTCTAGTAAATCTCTACATCATACAAGTTAGACGCTGCCTAGTACTTATTTGTACTAATTTTTAATTTAATAAGAACTCAAGTACTTATTCCCTATTTTGGCAATCCTTAGACAATGAAAATTAAGAAATTCTTTTCAGCTCAGTATTGATGAGTCACACTCAATCAGCGTGACTAAACAGTTTTGATAGCATTTTGTATCGAATGCGAATCAAGTGCTAAAGTGTAGGTGGTCAATAAAAAATTACAGTGCTAATTATGTGTTTTCATATTTTGTAAGAGACCATTCAGTATATTGCCATTATGCTACTAAAGGCGCTAAATATATTTTCTGATAGACGCTAAATTTGAGTGTGCAATTGAGGAAAAACATCAAGTTGCATGGAATGTAATCGTTTGATGGAATAACTAGCTTAGTAGAGGGAATACGACCGACGTAGACCTTCGTATTCTTTCCCGCCGAATGATAACGTAGTTCTTAGACAAAAAAAAAACAGTTAAATGGTATAAACGTGGCAGGGTAACAAACAAACAAATTCAGATTCACATTTATAATATTGCGAGCAATTTGTGTTGAGAAAGCAGCCTACCTGATGGTAAGCAGTAACTGCCGCTAATGAATCTCAGTCATGCAAAGGACACAACCAGGTCGATTGCTACAATAAAGTGAGATTGGGCCTGACTCTCTCACTCACTGAATAAAGCACCATAGCGAATAGCTACTACACAGACGTCGATTTTATGCAGGTGTGTGATACTACTACAGATGAATCGATGCAGTTATGACTGTTGGAAGAAAACTGTGAGAAGCTCTATCGCTATTTATGTCTAAGTCAGATTTTACGTCACCCACAGAAATGATAACAAATGGAAATGAAAGGGCACCAAGAGAACATATTCTAACTCTATCATAATATAGAAGAAAGTTTAACCTTTGTACACCTTAAAAATGGTAGTTCTTTTACAAAAGATAAACCACGAAATCGATTCATCAATCAGTATATAATTAGATTTCAGTTTTTAAATGGAGAAAATCGCTACTAGATGGCGCTTTACGCCTCAACTCCAATCCAACTGTTTTAGATTAATCTATAAACATTACTTTGTGATACTTCATCAATAGATGTCGCTATAAAACATTAAAATTTAAGTTTTGTAGATACCCGGATTTTACACATTTTGGTAAAGGAAGCACGGAATTACCTACATTAATTTTTTTAAGTGAATAAAATGTTTAATGTTAGTTTTTGTAATAATTTTAGACAGTTGTAATCCATCATCAGCTGAAGCGACCCGATTAGGTTCATAAAACATCTAATTAAAATAATAAAATTTGTAAACTGTAGTAATATTATTATCTACTGTAATATTATCGCTTGAACGTGTAATGATGGAAGTAAGAATACAATTCTCTATCTTGCCATTGGGTACCGTATGAGACAACTAAGGGGTTGATTATTCACATAACATATTTTCATATAACATATGGAGGAGGCTCGAGCTCAATAGTGGGATTTATGTGGGCTGAGATTAAGTGATATTTTGTTTACCAGGGACTAAGCTTTGTTTTTATATCCCCGTTGAGGAGTCCTAAGTAAAGACTAAAAATGGTTGTCCATAGGATGATGGATGGCTGGAGGAGTAATTTAATCTTCTTGTAAGAATGCACAATTCTTTTATATACATATAGCAACAAGGATCCAATGGCAAGCCTATTTTAAGATGGCTTTAGTTCATGGTTCGCCTTGTAATATTGTTTGTTAGGTAAAATATCATCACTCCGCCACATTCAAACACACATAGTCCTCCCGTGACTATAAACGCTGGGGAGGGTTCCAAAATTCGGCAAATTAAAAATGAAATACAAACGTGATAAATTCCGTAAATATATTTTTATTTAAAAAATCACATTTAAAATAAAGCCTTGGTCTCACAAACAAATTTGGAAAGAAGGTTTCTATGTTTTGGCTTTGGTAGGTTCTTTATTTCCTTCGTACTAGGTTCCATTGAAGGTGTAAAAATATAATTAGTACCTACTTATAGATAAACATTTTGATCATTTTTGGCTGAGTCTACATCAATTTAATGATGATATTAATAATATATATAATAATAATAATGATGATATCAATTTAACGACTTTATTAACACAAAAGAAAATCATAAAAATTATTTTAATTACCAAGGTTGAATTAAATTAAATAGTATAAGTGTCAACAATCTGCCGGTCTAAAGTGGTGGGACTGGACATAGCTCGAACCAATAGCCGCAGCCGCATCGCTTCGGTTGCCCGCGATACAGCCACATAAACTCCAAATGATGGTCGCGAGGACTGCACTGACAAGCTACAATACGACAACGATTCACGCTGGGTATTAGATTTGGACGCTTCAAAGTTCCAGAGCCTAATAAAATATTTAACTGTTTCAGAATTAAGAAATATCCTTTGTGATAACTAATTACTCGTAAGTACAAAATTTTTTACCATACTGTATCTAAAAATTACCGATGGACGGCAAGATTGACTGCACAGATGGCGTAGTGGTTAAGACACCGACCTACCGTGCCAGTGTCACGGATTCGAAGCCCACGCAGAACAACACTTTGTGCGAACCACAAATTATTTTTCCGAGTCTGGATGTAATTTGTGTATGTTAATAATATGTTTGTAAAGTCTCCCGCAACACAAGGATTATTGCCAAAAAAAAGATAATATGAAGGTAACGTCGAAAAAAAGCCCTGTAGTAATCCGTCTAGCTGGTATAGTATATTTCCCTCCCAAAAAGTAGGAGATTCATGCTCAATAGCGGGCCATATGCGAGCTAAACAGTAGATTTAAAATAGTATACTCCCATAAGTTTTTATTATGACTAACCAACAGTCCGTCTTTTCAGTTTGGTGACGGCGTAAGAACACAATTCACCACCCCCTCTCTTACACACGGGAGTCGTAAGAGACAGCGAAGGATGTAAATATGCATATAACATTTGTTCATTACCGTTCCCTACTGACCTAGGATGCGCAGTGGAAGGGGACACCAGGCCAGTGAGGGATATCAAATGGGTAATAACATTGGCTTGCGATTACGCAAGGCTATTTTAAGTTCTCCTAAATGATAGTACAAGAACAGATTTTAACACTTACGAGTAGATACCGCGGAGGTAGCTATAACGTAACCTAACTCAGCGTTCGGTCTGGCCAGACAAATAGAAACTAACTGAGGGGTTACTTAGCTTTGTATCCAAAAGCGCGGTGATGACAACGGCCTCGTACACTTCAAGGACCCAGGCTTGCTACTCGTACACACAATTTAATGTTCACAAATATATACTTAATTCTAATTAACTCGCGTACATAAGCGGTACACAAAACAAAGGGTGGCGCGCAATATTACAAATACCACGATTTCACGGCTTTAGTCCACAAAAGACATAGCAATTACAAAATATGTGCGTACGCGACCGTTACTTCCAACGCAAGTCGATCCGCGAACAAAGCGAAAGTGAAAAGTAAGGTAACCAAAAGGGCGGAAACAAAACGACCCCGGGGCCGGCCGACGCGCCGCGAACCAAAAGTGAAAGTGAAAGTGCAGTGGCGGCCGGCTCCGAGCCAACCGCGAACCACAAAAATCAGAACTACCCTACATGGATTTAATTATTAAACTAATATAAAAATGTTTGGTACCGAACATCTACCCGCCTCGGACAGGTCTACCTGGCCGCTAATCAATTGGTAAACGGGACAATGTTGCTACCGCTCTCTTCAGTACCGAACCGTCCACCTGAACCTCAGCAAAACGAGGCACATTATCTGCGCCATATACTAAATTTAAAATTCGGCCGCGACGCCAGCACAGTGGCGGCAAATTGGTATCTTTTATCAAAACGAGGTCACCAACTCGAGGTGGATTAGTCTTGTCAGTCCACTTAACGCGCTGCTGGAGAACATGAAGATACTCTAAGCTCCAACGCTTCCAAAAGCTTTGAGTAAGCTGTTGGACCAACTCAAACCGCGAGAGACGACTTGGTCTCACATCAACAAAGGGGTACTCAGGCAAAGCATTAAGTGGCTGACCAATCAAAAAATGACCCGGTGTGAGAACCTCCAAGTCACTCGGGTCTGAAGAGATCGGACACAACGGTCGCGAGTTCATTACGGCCTCTATCTTACAAAACACAGTTGCGAGTTCTTCAAATGTGAGTACAGACTCACCAATAACTCGTCGCAAATGTGCTTTAGCAACCTTAACTGCGGCTTCGAAAATACCACCCCAATGTGGGCATGCTGCCGGACTAAATTTCCAGGTTATACTACGACTGGTTAGTTTATTACCAATATTTGTGTGATTGCTGGCTAAAAAATCATGTACATCTTTCAAATAATTATTGGTTCCCTTAAAATTTGTGCCACAGTCCGAACGTATCAAAGAAGGCAGTCCTCTCCTTGAAACAAATCTATCAAGTGTCGCAACAAATGCCTCGGTGGAGAGGGATGACACTAATTCAAGGTGCGCCGCTTTAGTTGACAGACATACGAAGACACACAAATAGGCCTTGACTGTTTTACTGTTTCGTAGAGTTGAAGTCTTAACCAAAAAAGGACCTGCAAAGTCGGTGCCTACACCGGCGAACGGCCTCGATTCTCTGACACGATCAGAAGGGAGGTCACCCATCAAAGGTTGCATGGTACTAGCCTTCAGCCTGTAACAAGGCATGCAACGAAATACCACACTGCGAATCGTTCTTCGAGCAGACAAAATCCAAAATTCTCGCTGCAATATGGCTAATAAGGCGTTACAGCCAGCGTGAGAATTTCTAATGTGACGGTCCGTCACCAACAATTGCACAAAATGACCTTGCTTGGGTAACAATATAGGGTGCCGACTACCGTAGGGTAGACTAGAGTTTCTGAGGCGACCTCCAACACGTAAGACACCCGTGTTGTCCAAAAAGGGGCTCAACATACGCAAGGTTCCTGTTAGTTTAGCCTTACCAGCTTTCAAAATTTCAATCTCCCTTTCAAAATATGTATCCTGTACCACACGTATCCAATGGCAAAAAGCCTCCTGTCGTTCTTGTGGTGATAGAAAAGCCTCTAATTTTTTGTTCCGTAAGTGCTTACAGTTGTAATAGAAGCGCTTAATCCAAGCTGTTACACTTACTAATTTATCGAGGGAGCTATACCGATTCAATAAGACATTTGGATCGAATTCACAAGCACGCCTCTCAACAGCGAGCAGTCGCAATCCAGGCAACGGACCTACGTCCAAAACCGGCGTCAGTGGCCATTCAGACTCTGAGCGTAATAACCATTCCGGTCCCCACCAAAGGGAGTGCGTTACCAAGGCGGGGGATGTACAACCCCGAGATGCACAATCAGCTGGGTTAAGCTCACCAGGCACATGCCTCCAAATCAAGGGAGTCTCAGATTTCTGAATTTGGGAGACTCGGTTCGCTACAAATACCTCTAAGGTGTGAACTGAAGCCTTTAACCAGCACAAAACAATTTGGCTGTCAGTCCACGCGTAAGTGGTGCTAATGTTCACAGTATGACGCAACAAATTCGACACGTGATTAAGAAGACGCACAAGCAGAGTAGCCCCTGCCAATTCAAGTTTAGGGATTGTCAAAGCAGTCCGTAGGGGTGCCACCTTGCTCTTCGCCATGACCAGTGAGATCTTTACTTGGCTGTCAGAACCCACCGTACGCAAATATACACAAGTGGCGTAACCCCGTTCAGAGGCGTCCGAGAAACCATGCAGAGTTGCCTGGTACTTTCCTGGAGGAAGCATAGAACGAGGGATCGATACCTCATTGATCGCAGGAAGTGAGGATACAAATTTGGTCCAGTCTTCCATCAAAGCTCCCCGAAGAGGTTCGTCCCAGCCTAGTCCTGCCATCCAAAGCCTTTGTAAAAAGCATTTAGCCCAAAATATGACGGGACATATCCAACCATTTGGATCAAATGTTCTTGCAACCGTGGAAAGCACCAAACGCTTAGTCCAAATGCGTGGCAACTCTAAGTCAACATTGTAAGTGAATATGTCTGGGGCTGGTTTATACTGAATGCCGAGAACAGTCATCATAGCAGGGTTCTCGATATTCTCGAACAAATGCGGATCTTGCTGATGTTCATCCGGAAGTCCCTTCAAAAGCGCAGGTGAGTTGGATATCCACTTCCGTAACTCATAGCCCGCGGTGGCTAAGATGCCTATCAATTCATCCCGTAGAAGGATGGCCTCTTTCTCAGAGGGTGCACCAGTACAAATGTCATCGACATACAAATCCTCTTTCAAAATCGCGGCTGCGCGAGGAAACTTTAAGCGCTCCAGGTCCGCGAGCTCCCACAGAGACCGTATAGCCAAATAGGGGCTTGACTTTAACCCGTACGTGTTTGTATTGAGCTCATAAACAACCATGGGATCCTGGGGGCTTTCACGCCATAGAATCAACTGATACCGACGGTCATCCGGGTGAATAATCGTCTGTCTGAACATCATCCTTATGTCAGCCACAAATACAACCTGATGTCGACGAAACCGAGTGATGACGTCACAGAGATCCTTGATCAATTTAGGACCAGCATACAAACAATTGTTCAACGATACACGCGTTGAAGTTTGCGCAGAACCATCGAATACTGTACGCAATTTGCCATTTGATGCCTTAATTACAGCATGATGCGGTAGAAAGAAGTGATCCACTGTTTGCCAATCTAATTTCGACACAGACATGTGTCCCAACTCCTCATATTCACGCATAAAATCAATGTATTTCTCCTTTAGGAGAGCATCTCGAGCCATTCGGCGCTCCATAGCCAATAGTCGCTTCTCAGCAGCAGGCCGAGAGATGCCAAGTGGTGGCCGTACGGCGAGAAACGGCAATCGAGTCATAATCTGACCAGTACGTAGGCGACTCGTATTGTTTTGGTAAAACAATTCGCACTCCTCATGCTCCGGATCAGTGCGCGGAGCCTGTGGTGGTTCTTCCACTTCCCAAAACCTCTGAACCGCATCAGAGAGAGCAGAGCCTACCATCAAGCCAATGTCAAGACGGGTATCCGTGAGGACCGGTCCCATCAGTGCAGAGCCAAATATGGTCGGGATGGCTACCATGCCTCCTGGTTGCATGACCTGAATGCTACCCAAGAATATGTTTCCCAGAACATCGGCGCCTAGCAACAAATCGACCGATCCAGGTATACCAAATTTGGGGTCTGCCAAGTTCAAACCCGACGCTAAACCAATAGCATACGGAGACAACTGCTTCTCCGGATGGGTGCCCAAAATATTGTTCATAACAATGGCTGAACACTCAAACAATGGGCTTGACGAGTTTATAGGAGAGAACGCACATAATACTTGGCCTTCAACATTGGCCACAACTGCGTTGCCAACACCTCTAGTGACATGAGGAAAATCACGCATACTTAGGCGTACCTGCCCCACCAACCAAGAAGACGCTATACACCCCTGAGAGCCTGTGTCCAGAATTGCCCGGACCACAACAGAGGCACCTGTCCGTCCCCAGACCCTTACAGAAGCAGTGGGTAGGAGTACGGTTTCAAACGGGGGTGGTGCATGACGGGGGGAGGCGCCGCGTTCCTAATGTCGTCTAGGCAGCGGGTGATTCTCATGTTCACGGGAAGCGTCATCAAAGGTAGGTACCCGCCCGTGACGATACGGGCGCGAATCGTGGTTATCACTCTTGCCACGGGCTTCCGATGACGGCGAGCATTGACCTTGTGGGCGCCTCGCTGCGGCAGAATCTACGACGCGCGGGGGTGAGCGACTAGGTCTCGAACTGCGGTTTTCATACCGGTGCCTTCGCTCATAACTACCCGTAGGTGAGACTTGACGTTCATGTTCACGACCAATCCCATTATTATTCGCACAAAGAAGTTTCAAATGCTGGCCTCCGCAGTATGTACATGGGCGAGGATTAGGGCAATCGCGCTGGAAATGGTTTCCCAAGCAAGAAAAGCACCAACCTCGAGCCTTAGCCAAACGCCTACGTGAGGCCACGTGCAGCGCAGTGAAATCTGAGCAACTGGCAACTTTATGACTCGGGGACTTGCAATAGGTGCACTCAGGTCGCGACTGTACAGCAGCAAAACGTGGTGGGTGACGAACCTCTGGCCTTCTAAAGGCGTGATTGCGGGTCGGAGCCGATGACCGCGGCAACTGTTGACCAAATGACCTGTCAACGACCGTCATGTCTACCATCCTACACTCGTCTTCCAAAAACTTCTTAAGGTCATCAAAAGCAGGCAAGTGAGTTGCATCATCACCTCCATATTTTTGCTCGAAACGAGCCCTAAGTTCCGCAGGAAGCTTTTTCAAAACAATATGCACCAGCATATATGACCAAGTGCTCACCGGAAGGTCTAACCTTTCCAGTGCGTTGATCGCAATCATCAATGGGTTCAATAAGTCGGACCTTAAAGCCGAGACCCTAGATACCACTGGCAGACCCAAGAGCTGACCAATGTGTGTATCTGCCAGGCAACGCTTATTTTGGTAACGCTTTATGAGAAGGTTACGTGCCACTAGGTAGTTTCCATCATTGATCTCCAGGTGCTGAACTAAACCTCTCGCCTCACCTTCCAACACGGAGAACAGGTAGGCCAATTTTTGAGCGGAACCTAAGTCAGAACGCGCGTGGACTAAGCTCTCAAACAAGTTTATGAAACCTAGCCATTGGTCCAAACGACCATCAAAACGCGGCAGGTCCAAAGTGGGCAGTTTACTCAATAAGCCCGACGTAGAAGGTTTCACATCCCTAGACGCGGGAGACTCACCCCTTTTCGACGCGGAAATTTCCCTAGCACGCTGTGAGATTCGATCTGCATAATCCATGATCTGGTCATAATCCGCGTGTACCAAGTCACGATACGTTTGTGGGTAATCTTCATCAGAAATATCTAAAATTTTTGTGTTGAAGTTACGGTACACATCATCAACAAATTGTAAGCGCGTATCCAATTTGCTGTACCTATCCAGGAGAGACTCATTTCGATCAGACCTATCAACCAAGGCGGTTGCAGTCGAGAACCATCTCAACTCAGAGCGCAGCTTACCTGCCGAGTCCTTAGCGCTAGCAAAAGCAGCCATAATAATCGAATAAAATAATTAAATTCCAACAACAAAAAAAAATATATATATAATCAACTAAATAAATCAACCAATTGAAACAACAATCAAAAAATACAAATTACAAAATTGAACAACAATTAAATTATTGCGCAAAGGGAAACGTTAATGTTTGTCTGTATAAGTACCATAAACAAAACGCAAAATAATATTAAACTAATTGTCTATACAGTTCAATTCATTCGTTCATTCAATCACGAGACTGCACTACTCTGTGGCACAATGTACTACGCAAATTATTTTATTACTCTGTGGCACATTAAGTAAACAATGATATTCAAAATTTCAAATGTTGCAGTGAACTTATTTATATGATATTTTTAATAACTAATAACAATAAGTACACAAATGATCAATCACACAAATATTTAATGTGTATCTTTATACACCAGACTATTTATTAAACTGGGCCGTAATACGTAAAATTCAAGTAATTATATCGATTTATTTTTCAACACGGGCACTTGTAGATATCAATACCAAACAAAATTACTAGATTCACTAGAACCACGCTCTGCTACCAGAAAGTATGTTCATTACCGTTCCCTACTGACCTAGGATGCGCAGTGGAAGGGGACACCAGGCCAGTGAGGGATATCAAATGGGTAATAACATTGGCTTGCGATTACGCAAGGCTATTTTAAGTTCTCCTAAATGATAGTACAAGAACAGATTTTAACACTTACGAGTAGATACCGCGGAGGTAGCTATAACGTAACCTAACTCAGCGTTCGGTCTGGCCAGACAAATAGAAACTAACTGAGGGGTTACTTAGCTTTGTATCCAAAAGCGCGGTGATGACAACGGCCTCGTACACTTCAAGGACCCAGGCTTGCTACTCGTACACACAATTTAATGTTCACAAATATATACTTAATTCTAATTAACTCGCGTACATAAGCGGTACACAAAACAAAGGGTGGCGCGCAATATTACAAATACCACGATTTCACGGCTTTAGTCCACAAAAGACATAGCAATTACAAAATATGTGCGTACGCGACCGTTACTTCCAACGCAAGTCGATCCGCGAACAAAGCGAAAGTGAAAAGTAAGGTAACCAAAAGGGCGGAAACAAAACGACCCCGGGGCCGGCCGACGCGCCGCGAACCAAAAGTGAAAGTGAAAGTGCAGTGGCGGCCGGCTCCGAGCCAACCGCGAACCACAAAAATCAGAACTACCCTACATGGATTTAATTATTAAACTAATATAAAAATGTTTGGTACCGAACAACATTTATAAACCCAATACCAACCCGTCTTACTAGTGTAGTTATTTCATGTCATCATCATTTCAGCCTATCGCCGTCCACTGCTGGACGTAGGCCTCTTTCATGTTACGCCACACAGTGCAGTCCTGTTCCGCCTGCATCCAACTACGCCCAGCAGCTTTCACTAGGTCGTCGGTCCACCTAGTGGGGAGGCGTCCTACACTGCGTCGTCCAATACGTGGGCGCCACTCGAGAACCCTTCTTCCCCAGCGGTTGTCGGTTCATCGAACGATGTGGCCTGCCCATTGCCACTTCAGCGTGCTAGTGTAGTATATTTGGCTTTTCTTTTTTCTTATTGTGGAGGAAGCTCGTGCTCAGCAGTGGGACATATATGAGCTGAGACGATGATGATGACGAATGGAGTCTTCAGGGATACCGTTAGCATAAAGTTTAAGATACTTGACTAGTTCGACAAAAACGCCAATTGCATTTTGTTGTGTCCTCTTAGAAAATTAATCATGGAAAAATATCTGAATATAATATTTTACTCGTTGGTAATACTGAGAATGCTTAAACGTTTGCATAACATACCGTCCACGATTAATTTATAGAGCTTTTAATAAAGTTACTATAATCAAAATATGGAAGAGAAGTGGAGATAGATAGAATTTAGTGATATGACTGCTTTTGCTTATCAAAGCTGAAAATATAATGGTATCTTCCCATTTTGGTCTAGTAAAGAATTGCAAAAATCTGCCTCAGCACAATTCGGACTTTGTGTGTTTGAGTGAAATCACACATTATTTTACACGTACGTACAAATAATGGATAAATTTTAAATAAAGTAGGTACTACACAGTACTTAAATTCCTTCGCCAAATAGTTTAAAAATATATTTATAGATGTGTGCTTCACATCAGATAGCATATACAAGGTAAAAAAAGGATAACTAGAAAAGAAGGCGAAAAAGTAAAAAACATAATTATCAAATAAACAAATATACCTTTTTTAATAGGTAATATATGGAAGGGGTCACAGTTTCCTCCAAGATAAGCGAGTAATTCTCGTTTTTCAAGCCCTGTGGCGAGATCGAGCGGCTTAAACATGGCATATAGTCGGATATATGCCCCTCGTAGAAAATTGACGGGACGTAAGAACCACATTATTTACCTGAAAAAAATAACCAACTATTCTTTGTCTGATGAGCGTAGCCAACCTGAAAACGGTTAACGATTTCACTGCTGGGCTCGAGCCTCCTCCATCACGGAAGGGAAATTGATCGATTATACCACGCTGATCAGATGGGTTGGTATAGGCTTTTATGTCGAGTTTGCCTTCTCTTAAAATTCTGATTTCTTCATTCTATATCCCTTAGTCGTCTTTAAGACCAACCATGGATAAGAGCGTGGGTAGTGAATTGCATTCATACTCCGTCACCATATGGAGCGTAAATGATGGTTTTTGATGAATAAAGATTGATCCATATAGAACTCTGTAATCAGGTAAGATTATTGGTAATGTCTTAACCTCTAAAAGTTATTATACCGCTATCCTTTACAGTTTCAATACGATTCGAGCTGAAATAAATTACATATACCTTATACCTTACCTTTTAGCCTAATATGACTAATATTCGGACGCTCGATATGCTACTCGTAGGCGAAACGGACAATGGGTAAAAACTAAAATGTAGTGTTATTTTGTATGATAGTGAAATTGGAAGTTACACTAATTTGTTTGTCCGCAATTCCTAATGTGGCAAGTGCAGAATAATTGTTTAAAAACATATATTCAAATTGCCAGATTGGTTAAAATCCATCTTTTGTATTTTTATTTCGAAGAAAGTTTAGGTAAGTCTTGGTTCCAGCGGAGTTGTATATCAATAAGTGTACTTACTAATTTATTTTCCACTTAAATTTAACAAAAAGATAATGTGTATGTGTATACGCTTTCCAAATAGTTAATTTATATTATCAAAATAGTTAATGATTTTAATATTTCTCAAGAAAACACCGTTATAATAATTTTGTGATTAAACTTCTTCTTCTTGTTAATCTATAAAAAATAGCATGTCAAAGTCAAATGTTACAAGATAGTCAAAGAGCAGAGTAATGAAAGGAGGTGAAATCCTTACTTAATATTATAAATGCGAAAGTAACTCTGTCTGTCTGTTACGCTTTCACGTCTAAATCACTGAACCGATTTTGATGAAATTCGGTACAGAGATGGACTAAAGCTTGAGAAAGGACATAGGCTACTTTTTATCGCGAAAAATAGGTATAAGGGGTTGAAATAGGGGATGACATTTTGTATGGCAATTCGTCATTTTCGATGATAGAACCATAAATCTTTGTATAAGGGCACTTCATATTAAATAAAGAAATATTCGTTCTGGCGTTTTGGAAATTTCACTTACATGGGGATGAAATTCAACCCCAAAACGGCCAAAAAGCATACAGCCGAAACCACTGGGCCTAGGAAAGTAATTTTTTTACACGGTGGTATTTCTTGGGGTACACGAACACTGGACACGGACAAAGGATTTTTCGAAAATCACCTCCTTAAGGGCGTGAAAAGCGCATAACCGAAACTATTGTGGCTAGGAACGTGAAAAGTTTGTATGCGATTTTCTTTCTTTTGGTGTAAGTGAGCGTGAAAAGCGCATAACCGAAACTATTGTGGCTAGGAACGTGAAAAGTTTGTATGCGATTTTCTTTCTTTTGGTGTAAGTGAGCGTGAAAAGCGCATAACCGAAACTATTGTGGCTAGGAACGTGAAAAGTTTGTATGCGATTTTCTTTCTTTTGGTGTAAGTGAGCGTGAAAAGCGCATAACCGAAACTATTGTGGCTAGGAACGTGAAACTTTGTACGCGATTTTCTTTCTTTTGGTGTAAGTGAGCATGAAGAATTTATTTTTTGAAATTTAACCCCCTAAGGGAGTGAAAAATGTATAGCCGAAATCATTAGGCCTAGAAAGGTAAAATTTTGTATAAAGTTCTCTTTCTTGGGCAAAGTGCTCACTTAAAAAGAGTTTTCTGTAATTATACTCCCCTACTCTATAATTATAAGGGGGTGAAAAGCGTATAACGGTAACCACTGAGTCTAGGAACGATCATTTTAGTACAGGGTCGGCTTTCTTGGGTTACCCCAAGATTTTTCTTAGTGCTCGCTTACAAAGTACTATGAAAGAATTTTTGGCAATCCCTTCCCTAAGGGGGTGAAATGTATATAACCTAAAATAATGGTTCTAGGAACGTGTTATATTTTGGGATAAGCAAGCTCTAGCAAAGAATTTTTGGAAACCCCTAAGAGGGTGAAAAGTGTATAAGCCCAAGATACCATGCCTAGAAATGTGATTTTTTTTATACCGATCCATTTTTTGGGGTAAGTGCCCACTAAGAAGTTATTTTGGGCAACCCCAAAGGGGTAAAAAGCATGTAGTCGAAGACACCTAGCCTAAATATCATCATTATCTAGCTCTTATCTTAATTACTTTGGATAAACGCAATATGTAGGTACTCTTCTGCCATCGTAGATATATTGCAAAGGTTCTAGCAATATTTTATGACCGGCTGCCTGCCGGACGACATTGTTAGCCAGATGGCATGACCAATTGGTCCAGGTCCATGTAAATCTTTGTCTTAGTAGTATTTTGCGACACCCACGACCAATAAAAGCGTGGTAATATTCCTAGCCGCTACCAGATAGTAAGATACAATAAAGATATTAATCCAATTTTCTATCTCTATAGATAAATAAAATTAAAGAATCTATTTGTCTGTCAAAATAATAGGTTTTATTTATTCTCACATAATGATTTACACGATAAAAAACGGTTAAAATATTTTTTGTAAGTCTGTCGTTGTTACGAGTAATCTTCAAAACGGTTGGACCGATACTGATAATATTTTACTACTAGGTCTATCAGGTCTTACATAAGGAATAACTTAGGCTATATTTTATCCCAGTCTTTCGGTGTGGCTGGAGCAACTGTGAGTATTCGCATGGGAATGGGGTCTACGTGGGTGAAACCGCGGGCGTTTGATCGATATTAATTTTTTTTCAGCAACGGAAACACATTATCAGCGACTAAGGAAGGCCATATTTACCATCGTATTTCCACAAGAATCTTAACTACAAGGGCGAAAGTAATATTCAAATGTGAAAGTTTGTAATTATATTTTAATGTTTGTTACTCAATCACGCGTAAACTGTTTAGAAGATTAGGGTGAAAATTTACACATAGATAGAGTAATTCTTGAGTTAAGAAACAGAATACTTTTAATGGCCCATAATATCTTTTGAGATAATAGTTTGATAGGTAAGTCAATTTTTACGCGGGCGAAGCCGCGGGCAAAAGTTAGTAAGATGATAAATGCACCGAGTTAAAACTGTTTTTTTTTTATCTAGATACACTTTGTATGTTGTTAAGGTATAAATATTGCCCCGTGTGGCGATGAAGTAAGAATACAATTGGTGAATGAAATTATATTGTACCTATCTAGTCGTAAAAGCCGAGCATAGTAAAAGACGACTATGATATAATATGCATATAACATGCAAGAAAAGGAAAAGTCTAAATAAATCCTATACCAATCTACCAGATCAGCGTGGTGTAGTAAGCCAATTTCGCTTGTAAGTACTATGAAGGAGGCTGAAGCCCACCAGTAGGGAATAACCAAATAAGCGGTATAGTATCATAAATTACGACAGTCCGAAGGTGTAAAATATGACATAATGATATGACAGTTAAAGGCCGATCTAATACTCATGAAACCACAGTAATTCGTCCATCAAATACTCGACATCCACTGTTACACTTGCCTTCCCAAAACGGGAAAATGCCTTGATCGTAGTTAGTATTACTTACTTAAGTCTGTGATCTGTCAGACTACTGTTCATTCTTCTGGTGCTTTCTCAGCCGGTTCGTCACCACACAGTTTAGTGATTAGTAGATAAACGCTTTTTGTATGCCAGAAAAATATAATTTATTTTGTTCCCTACGCATCCAAAAGCACGCTGACAACATGACAAGGCGTCACGTGAGAAAAATCAAAGAAAAATAGAACAAAAAAGCCTGTAAACATAATTATGTCGTAGTATTATATTTTAGAGTTCGCAGTTAATATAACCATAAATAATTAGGATTGGGCTATAAATAAATTGACCATAAACGGTGAAAAATGTTCGAAACTTCGGGCAATCAAAAATCAAGTACAAATGCGATAAAAGCCATAAATACAGTTTTATTTATAATGTTTTTAAATATTATTTATACAGTAATTATCTAAATAGGACGTACGGCGCATTTAATGGATTTTGAAAATGCGGGTCGCGCTATAACAGTTTATATGTTACATCAGATAAATGAATAAAGTCGCGACAAGGTCGCACCGCCCAAAAAGTCTACAGCATTACAATGCAAGTGATCTTTACGTTCGAGATCAATCATAGCATACTTGCTCTTAATAGCTAATAACATTACACTGATCAATTACGTTGAGTAACAAGTCTTAACTCGTATAACTAAATAATCAAGCATTTCAACGTAACCGGATTATACAATTTCACGGCGGGGCACGGTAGTGCAATGTTGCCCGATAAAGCTTGCAGCCTTATAAAAAGTCGGAGAAGCGCAATTACAGTACATTCAAATAGAGGTCTCCTTATAGCTTAGTCACTTCTACTTACTCAATATGGCTTTTAAGGTACGATTTCACCAAAATTGGATATATAATTTAATCATTCAATAAAACACAGATGCACAGATAGCGTAGTGGTAAGAATATCGGCCTACAGTGCCACTGTCAGAGGTTCGAATCCCACGCAAGACAACACTTTGTGCGATCTAATAATTCTTGTTCTGAGTCTGAATATAATTTGTGTCCGTTAGCCAACAAGTTATATACTTGTAAGGTCCCCGCAATACAAGGATTAATTGCCTTAGTGCAGGGTGTTTACCTTTAAAAAAAATGGAATAGATATATTTCTTCAGGAATTGTGTGCTAATATAGTGATACTCTAATAGTTATAAACAATTGAATATAATTATACAATTAAACTTTCAGCTGGTCGTCTTGTTGTGCGCTGTGGCCGCAGCTAACGCGGGCATCGTCTCTCCCGCTGTCTACACCGCGCACGCGCCTGTCTCATACGCGGCCGCGCCCGTAGTACACGCCGCTCCCGCCGCATACAGCGCACCCCTGACGTACGCGGCACCTGTAGCTAAAGTAGTCGCACCTGTCGCCAGAGTAGAGGAGTACGACGCACACCCGCAGTACAGCTTCGCGTATGACGTACAGGACGGTCTAACCGGTGACTCCAAATCACAACACGAGAGTCGCGACGGTGATGTCGTACAAGGCTCTTACTCCGTGGTGGACCCTGATGGCACCAAACGCACCGTGGAGTACACTGCTGATCCTCACAACGGTTTCAATGCCGTCGTGCACAGGGAAGCTCTCGGTCATGTCGCTAAAGTAGTTGCACCTGTCGCGAAGGTTGCTGCTCCCCTTGCTTACGCCGCTGCTCCTCTCTACCACCACTAAAAACCAAGCCACTGAACCTAGTCAAATGTTAGACCGCATATCAAGTAATTATTTATTGTTTTAGTTATACACTTATGAATGAATAAAATGTTTTGTACATTTCTTATATCATGTTTGATTTTACTTTCCACTATTCATTTATTGCAATTTTCTTTTCAATCTTACCCGTGAATGTCGTAAAATACGATTAAGGGATATAACATGTATGTAATATTTACGCACGAGAAGAAAAACTCATATGTCAATTTTACTCCTATTGTTGGGGAGACTTAAGTCCCGTAGGAGGAATGAATTGGAGCAATTAAAATCACCCGATTCTAAATTGTGATAAATCCGCACTGTATACACTGAAGATGATCTTGTTGAACCACTTTTTTCAAGTTGAATGGAAAGTCGACCACTGAATAGTTACTGCAACCTCCAAACCATATTCTTAAAAACATTTTTCTAAATAATGCAAATTATTTATAGTTTACCCAAAATAAAAAAGAAAATGTATAAAACCAAAATTGTAAATAAAACGACTTTACGGATTTTATCGCGTTTGTATTTGATTTATGATTGCCCGACGTTTCGAACACTTTTCAGCGTTCCTGGTCACTGGCGGACTAGTCCGCATAGTCCATCTAGGCTAGACCGCCCGTGTATGTTCCAAACGTTGGGCAATCAAAAATCAAATACAAACGCGATAAAATCCGTTAAAATAGTTTTATTTACCTAGTTATAGTTGTATAATATTCGCGTAAACATCAACGATGATTATGTAAACAAATATACTACACAAGTTTGTTCGGGCCAATATCTTTATTACCAACTAAAAGTGAGGTAATGATTGCAGATTAGTTCGACCTTTTGTAAGTTCAATCCTTACGCAGGACATTTTTTGGGTAAATTACAAAATATTGTCCATAGTCTAGGTGAAATTTGTATCCGTTAATATGTATGTTCGTGAGTCTCCCACGATCCAAAGTATTATTTCTTTAAAAAAGAAATAGAGGTGCCGGTCACATTCCTTAGTTTAGTATTATCTGGCGCCATTGGTGTTGCAACTGGAATGTCCTCGCAACTAGATTTGACAACTTTTTAATCAGAATGCTCATCACCTCTTAAGAAATTGTACGGTATATGTTCCCTGATAACTCTAATGGCCATTGTTCTCAGGCAATTTATGTAAAAACACAGTTCAAATGTCACTTCGGAATTTAATATGAATAATTTAGGATAGGTTGACCAGTTAGTTACCTACTATAACTGGTCTGCGAATGGTACCAGGTACTACGTATATCCCTTACGGTATTACCCCTTGCGTGATATTTAATGTTGATAGTAAGCTAGTTAGAAGGTGATGGAATAGCAGACGGCCGAGCGAACGTGTGAAGAAGGAGTCTTCATAGCTGGTTAACCTAGACAAGAATAGTGTTACCTCCTCTGTCAAGTTTAACAAGAAATTAACTTTAATTTCGAGCCTTCTTTCTCTTTGACATTTATACATTGGTTGACATAGGCAAACTACTCCGCGTGTTGATCGAATAAGAATACAACTCATCACCTCTTATCTTGTTCGTGGGTGGCGTGGGAGTAAGTATGAGGAAAACTAGAAATAAAATCTTATACCAAACCGTTTGACCAGCGTGGTATAGTAGATCGAATTATGAAAGAGGCTAGATAAAGCTCTGGAGAAACTAATAGCTTTGAAACATGAAACAGGACTCCTTTTTTCATATTTCTAGCTGTTATTTTTTATATAAGATAAGTAACATTAAAACCATAAGTAACATTAAAAACATTAGAGCTTTTAACGAATAGCATTATAAAGTTATTTTACTTTTGGAAGATTCGATAACAAAGTAATACGGGTGCTAATTATATATTTAATTACAATTAAGATTGTCATCATCTTAGGTCGTATGTGTCCCATTGTTGGGCTTGAACTTCCTCCAAGATAGGGGAGAAATTGGCCTAATAGGATATATTAGCTGGTCAGACGGGTTGGTATAGAGTTTAATTTTGAGTATGCTTTCTCTTACATAGATGTATGCATATTTCATCACTTAGTCGTCTTTTACGACACTCACAGACAAGGTGGTGAATTATATTCATACTATATCACCACACGGCAAAAGATAAGACAATCAATTGAAAAGAAACTTTAAGTACCATAGTGGCCCCTTTACTTTTTTAGGGTTCCGTACCCAAAGGGTAAAAACGGGACCCTATTACTGAGACTTCACTGTCCGTCCGTCCGTTCATCCGTCTGTCACCAGGCTGTATATCAAGAACGGTGATAGCTAGACAGTTGAAATTTTCACAGATGATGTATTTCTATTGACGCTATAACAACAAATACTAAAAATAAAATAAATATTTAAGGGGGGCTCCCATACAACAAACGTAATTTTTTTGCTCAATATCGATAATGGCAATAGGAAAGCACTTGTTTGCCTAGTCAATGGTACGGAACCCTTCATGCGCGAGTCCGACTCGCATTTGGGTGATTTTTTTTATATGTCAAAAAAGAACTCTTTGCGTTAGTACCACTGACTGGTAGTAAAAAATACGAATTTAACTGTAGCTTGAAGAAGATAGAGCGGTTCGTATCAAGATATTAAAGAGAACATACATTTTTTCAGAATATTAAGATAAAGTTTTTATAAAAGATCTGATCATATGAATATTTAAAACGATTTAAAAAAAAATAGTTTGCTAAATCTTGACGAATGTTGAATTTTACACATCCATACTAAAATTATAAATGCGAAAGTAAGGATGTTTGTTTGTTTGTTTGTTTGTAACGCTTTCACGCTTAAACCACCGAACCGATTTCAAAAATTCTTTCACCAATGGAAAGCTATAATATCAGGGAGTAACATAGGCTATATTTTATCCCGGTATTCCCACAGAAACGGGAACTACGCGGGTAAAACGACTAAAACCGAAGCGAAGCGAGGGCGGGTTGCTACTATCAATATAATTTTCAGAGATAAAAAAATATTTAGTATATTTTTTAAATAAGAATATCCAAAAAGAGCTGGATAGACTATGTATATTGAAAGAAAAGGATTGATTATATAGACTTTGTCACACAAAGAATCATGTAGAAGAAAAAGTACAATATGTTAAGCTTACACCAAGTAGATTTGGATGTTGAATCTGGGCATATGTATAACGAGTATTGAGTCTCAGAAAACTTAAATAGCAACTATAAAGCATCATTATCAACACAGATGAGGGTGAGGAATGAACATTAACATTTTGTTACAATTTCTTCCAATTACCGTAATATGGCGGAAGGTGGAATTAAGCTAATAATATATTTTAGTACAAACATGCAAGAAATCATCTAGATCGCAAATCTGAATTACTTACGTCCTATAATAAATATTTCGAACATTTGGATAAAATTGAAAATATTTTACGACGTTAATGAAAAAATACAAACGTAACGAAAATTATAGATAACAGATCTATATTACTTATTTCGTTTATGTAAATTGTACATTCCATTCAGTATGCAAAACATTTTTATTACATAATTTGTTTTCATAAATAATTAATGTCAGATGCTTACTATCAATAAAAAAGATAAAAGTGCACATTGACATATGTTTGTATAATCAATGTAAGCGTAACATTTAACTATAACAGGTTTTTACAATAAAAATATTCATATCGTAGCTTCGTTCGGTGAGCGAGAGAGCCGGAAGCCCAACTTTCTGAGGGTGATTGCGTGTGGAGGGTTTTGGTGGTGCCCTTGGTATCACCGAGCATCAATGCACGCATTTACACTCCCTTCGCTTTCTTCGCGGTAGGCAACGGCCTTGTAAAGGTCCATGAGCGGCAGCAACACTTACCATCAGGTGTACTGTTTGCTCGTTTGCCACCGTTTGCAATAAAAAAAAAAAAAAAAAAAAAAAAAAAAATATCACAGTGTAGTAATATCACAGCTCGGAGCTGTATAAAAAGTCTGAGAAGTACTACTGAAGTACATTCAACTAAAAATCTCTTTGTAGTGAAGTCACTTTTACTGATTCATTCAAACATGGCTTTCAAGGTACTATACGATTTATAATCGGGATATTTTTATATTTTTCTGTGTGGTGACGGAGTAAGAATACAATGCACCACTCCCTATCTTATCCGTGGATGTCGTAAAAGACGCTCTCTGGGGCGGGCCTCGGAATAGGGTGAACGGAACTTAGTCCAGTTCAACCCCACAAAGTCACAAGTTTGCGCGTTCACTGCAAAGAAGGACCCGTTTGTCATGGCACCTCAGTTCCAAGGTGTAACTCTCCAAATTTCCGACAGTATTGGTATCCTCGGCGTCGAAATATCGAACAAAGTTCAGTTTGGGAGTCATTTGGAGGACAAAGCCAAATTGGCTAGTAAAAAGTTGGGCGACCTGAACAGAGCCAGGCGGTACTTCACACCGAGACAGTGCCTTGTACTATACAAAGCACAAGTTCGTCCTCATGTGGAGTACTGCTCACATCTCTGGGCAGGCGCGCCTAAATATTAGCTAGACCCACTTGACTCCCTCCAAAGGCGTGCTGTTCGAATCGTCGAGGATCCCAATCTTACGGACAGATTGGAGTCACTGGAGCGGCGACGGCGGAGAGACTTTGGGTCACTCTGTGTACTCTATCGGCTCTTTCATGGGGAGTGTTCTGAGGTACTGTTTGACTTGGTACCACCGTCACCGTTTTACCAACGTATCACTCGACACCGCAGCAAGGTTCATCCATTTCACCTGGAAACGTTATGGTCTTCAACTGTACGTTACCAGTGGTCATTTCTCCCACGTACGTGCAGGCTCTGGAATGAACTACCTGCTGCTATGACATGTCCTTCTTTAAACGAGGTTTAAGAAGAGTATTTTCTTCACGGCAGGCCCCCTGGCAGTGCCCCTGGTATTGCAAAGGTCCATGTGCGGCAGGATCACTTACCATCAGGTATGCTGCCTGCTCACTTGCCACCATCGGCAATAAAAAAAAGAGGACTGAGGGATTTAACATGCACATAAGATCCGTGCAAGAGAAGGAAAGTTCGAAATGAAATCCTATACCAACATATCTGACCAGCATGGTATAGTAGGTCAAACTCCCTCCCATTGTGGGGGAGGCCCGAGCCCAACAGTGGGACGTATGTGGGCTGCGATGATGATAATGAGGGCAATAAACGTAGTTTATGGTCATAACATCCAAGATTCAAATCCTTAATTAACCGCAAATAGGGTTTCCAATCAGAACATGCTCAATAACGATATAGTCTGGAAATGTAACCGGCGATAAACAGTAAGGTGGCCTCCTATTTTGTAAAACTTAAAAGGTTACATGGGTGAATAACTTTGAGTGTGATAACATTGTTCGAATGATAAACTAACAGACAGACAGATTATATATGGTAGTGGTATCTTCTGTCCATGAGGTAGTACCACAAGGTACGGGGTAGTACCACACTTTCACAGAAAATCAATATCTGAGTATTAGCAATTTGTTACTGCGCTTTGTTCGGTGAACGAGAGAGCCGGCAGTCCAACTTTCTGAGGGTGTTTGTATATGTTGAGTTTTAGTATCGCCGAACAGTACATGCATTCACACCCTCTTCACTTTTTTCACGGTAGATAGTGCTCCTAGTATCCTAACAAAGTTACATAAGTGGTAGTATTAGTTACAATAAGGTATGCTATTTGCTCGATTACTACCAACAGCGATAAAAAAAGACGCTGACACCATATGTGTGTTCTAATATTAGTGTTTCTGCAGTGACTATATGTTAGGTTATAATTATACAATTTATATTACAGCTGGTCGTTTTATTATGCGCCATGGCCGCAGCTAACGCGGGCGTCATCTCCCCTGCGGTCTACACCGCGCATGCACCAGTTTCCTACGCGGCCGCGCCCGTGGTACACGCCGCTCCCGTCGCATACAGCGCACCCCTGACGTACGCCGCACCTGTAGCTAAAGTAGTCGCACCTGTCGCCAGAGTAGAGGAGTATGACGCACACCCACAGTACAGCTTCGCGTATGACGTGCAGGACGGTCTAACCGGTGACTCCAAGTCACAGCACGAGAGTCGCGACGGTGATGTCGTACAAGGTGCCTACTCCGTGGTGGACCCTGATGGCACCAAGCGCACTGTAGAGTACACTGCTGACCCACACAATGGTTTCAATGCCGTCGTACACAGAGAAGCTCTCGGTCATGTCGCTAAGGTAGTCGCGCCTGTCGCCAAGATCGCCGCTCCCGTCGCTTACGCCGCTGCTCCTCTCTACCACCATTAAACTAAACCAAGCCACTGAACCTAATCCAACGTTAAACCATGTGATAGGTCATTATTTATTGTTGTAGTCATATGCCTCTAAATAAATAAAATGTTTTGAACATTTTTGAAATCATGTTTAATTTTCCTTTTGTCATTTCAGCAAAATTTTCTTATTCGTGGCATATATCCTACTAATATTATGAAGGCAAAAGTTTGTGAGTATGTATGTATGTTTGTTGCTCTTTCACGCAAAAACTACTAAATGGATTTTGATGAAATTTCACAACAATATAAGTAGCTTGCACATCAGAATAACAAATAAGCTATAATTTATCTCGATATTCCCACGGGCAGGGGAACTATAGGGGTAAAACCGCAGGGTGCTGCTAGTGTTCCATAAATATGCTGAAAATTTGGAAAACGTGAATATTGAATGGTAATTTGTACAAGATTATAACAGATATGTTTCAAAAAAACAATCATTAAATACATTTACATCAAAATCAGTTTAATCAAATATATTAAACTCCTATTTTAAATAATACCTTTTAATTGTTATAAGACTAGATCATCATCTCAGACCATACACATTATCCCACTGTTGGGCTCTGGCCTCCTCCATTATAGGAGAGAAATTAACCTACTATACCACTCTAGTCAGACGTATTTGTATAGGATTTTGTTTAAAGCTATGCATATTATATGCCTTAGTCATCTTTTACGACAACCACGGGCAAGAGAGGGGATGGTGAATTGTATTTTTACTCCGTCACCACATGGAAGACTGAGATAAAATCTTAATTTTTTTTAATATTTTTGGGTTGCCAGTTTTAAAAAGTTCTTAATTTCGGATAGTTATTCTTCTTCTTCTTTTTTTATCTTGGCAATCAGCTACAAATACAAGCCATTTTTGCCAGTGTCGAGTTATAATTATCTTTTCAAGTTATCAGTTTCTTCATGTCAGTAATGGTCTGTCAGTAAGTCAAAGTGTCGCCCTCAATAGTGTAATGGCCACTGTTAAGGGTATCTTCTGAGAATTTTGGTGGAAACAAAAAAGTATGTATAGCAGTTTTATATCATATTCACTACACCTCAGCAGTTTTGCCGCTATATATTACATAAAATGCCATCAAGATTATTGAATATAATACGTTAAAACACTAAGATATTGAATATAAATACAAGAACACCACATGACACTTCCAGATTCCCGCCAAAAATCCCGGACAGTTATTCAAGACTGGCGTTAGTAATATGCCTTTTGAAAATAAGACTTGAAAGCATGAAGAGCTCTCAAAGTTTTAGTAAGCCTTACTCAGGATTTTTCAGTTAAAGAATTAATTGAACAAAAAAGCTCTTCTTCAATGAAATGCGGATTTAACAGTTTCTTTAAACAGTTCGGTTGCACTTTTGTATAAAGTATCTCGACGCGCGCCACTAATAGAGAAAAGATGCCGAGACGATTATGATATGTAGTAACGAATATAAAAAATGGGTGGTTTTTTGAACCGCGAATAGTGACATGTGGATGAATTAATCATGAATGCTTTGCTGATGAATACTTTTATTGTATTTATTTGATGTAATTTTTTACTGGTTTTATATTGGTTTCTTGTTGATATATTACCACAATAAGTCCCGCTGTTGAGCTCGGGCCTAGTCCGCAGTAGCAGTGAATTTAACCTGCTATACCAAGTTGGTTAGACGAGTTACCATAGGACTTTTTCCATCTCTTGTACAAATTTTATACGCATATTTAATCCCGTAGTCGTCTTTTGCGATACCCACAAGCAAGATAGGATATAAGGGGATACAAGGGATACAAGGGGATATTAAATTATATTTTTACTCCGTAATCAAGCGGTATGCTTCACTTATAGTAACTAATCATCATTATCATCATTTCACCTCATATACGTCCCACTGTTGTGCTTGAGCCTCCTCCGCAGTAGGAGGGAAATTGACCTACTATACCACGCTGCTCAGACTTGTTGTTATAGGGTTTTGTTTCGAGTTTTCCTTATCTTGCATGGATATCATATGCAATTTATCTTAGTCGTCTTTTACGGCACCCAAGGGCAAGATATGGGGTGGTGAATTGTATTCTTACTCCGTCATCACACGGAACTAGTAATATAAACGAGTAATTAATAATGTGATACAATTTAAATGGAATTCTAGACTACTTCTAGTCGTCGTATGGATATGAAGCTTTGTTAATACATTGTACACTTTACACCATGAATGCTGTAAAATGTTCGAAACGTCAGGCAATCAAAAATCAGATACAAACACGATAAAAACCGTAAAATAGTTTTATTTACAATGTGTAATACTCGCGTAAACATCAGAAATCACTTTGTAAAAACGCCAAATCTATTTAATGATTGCTAGCAAGTCATTCGAATTTACGTGATTCGTATTGACGAGCGCAATTGATTGGATATCGTGACGATGGTCTGGTGATGATAGGATGTGGATAATAGAATTCTTCAATGATGAATAGTAGTAATAGTCATAAGACTCTCAAGTTTGAGCCTAGATAATTTGTCTCTACCAGGCCAACTGGTGGGGCTTTCTAACGCGTGTCTAATGATGAAGCCTGGAGATGGACGGTAGAAAACTCGAGTTTGGATTCATAGTTTTCATAATTTTGACGTGTATAAACGATTTAGCAATGAGGTTCTGTTGATGGAGGCAATAGGTGCACATTGATACTCTTACAGCTCGAATTTGGATGCATGACTGGGATTAGTGCTATAGAAATCTACGTACGTAACCCATCTAAGCCAAGGTGAAAAACTTGTTGAGGGCTAAATAGAATGAGTGGGACTATTAATATCATAATCATTAAAAAGTAAAACGAGATATATGTTAAAAAAAAACTAAAATACACGCTTTTTAAAAAGATACCTTAAATACACGGTATAAGGAGCTAAGAATTATAAAATAAATTATTTTGTAATCATCATCATCATTATCACAGCTCATATGCGAAACATGATTACCGCACGCGTGAATTGAACGTTTATTGGAATATTAGAAGTGTGTTCCAAACGCTTTATCAATTAGGATAATTAAAGTTACGTATAGTAATGACATTATCACTTGTAAAGTTTTCTATATATTTCTTTACGAAAGCAGCTTTTTACCATGTTTCGCTCGCAAATGAGTTTTAGTATAAATAGCCTAGCACGTCATATACTAAATCAACAGAAAGTAATTTAAGTTATTGAGTCAGGTTATCATCATTTCAGCTCATAAACGTCCTACTGTTGGGCTCGAGCCTCCTCCACAATAGGACAGAAATTGACCTTACTATACCTAATCAGACATGTTTGTATGGGGATTCATTTCGAGTTTTCCATCTCTTGCATAGATGTTGTCTGCTTATTGTGTAATCCCGTAGCAGTCTTTTACGACACCCACGGACAAGATAGGGGGTGGTGAATTGTATTCTTACTCCGTCACTACACGGAAAATAATTGTTTTTTAATACTATGACACTTATTTTACCTCCCGTCCTCCAACAAGAACGACCTGGTCACTAGACAAGCGCCTCTTGAGGCGTATTTTCAGGTGTTCGAGGATTAGAGTTATCATCTGGTCAGGTACATTGATGATTTGGAGGCGCTGGTTTTGGCACGTATTCTCGCCCCTAGTGCACCCATTTTCGTCTTCGTAACGAGCGGAACATTTTTATCGGGCTAGCATACAACTTTAATAACTAGGTCCATGGGTTTGGCTGCACAGATGGCGTAGTGGTTAAGATACCGACCGCGTCAGTGTCGCAGGTTCGAATGCCATACGGTACAACACTTTGAGCGATTCACAAATTGTTGTTCTGAGACTGGATGTAATTTGTGTCCGTTAATTATATGTTTGTAAAGTCCCCCGCAATATAAGGATTGTTTCCTCATTGCAGGATGTTGTGTAAAAAAAATATAAAAGAATATATTCTCAACCTATGAATCGATGACGAAATCGAGAAAAAAATCGAATTCAAACTTCACAAACGCCAGTGGTCCCTACTTAATCAGTCTTCAAGCACGTACCATGTTCGTTTGATCACTCACATTCTGATGACCAGCAGTAAGGCATGGAATTTTTTTAAATAAAACCAAACAAATCTGAATTTAAGCCAGAAAAATGATATTGAAGTTATAATTATCGACTACCATAACTGGTACTAGGATTGTCACTTTTTGGAAATTCGTTTCAGCTTTATCAATTAGGCCAATGTGGGTAGACACATATTGTTAATCCCGTCTTTACAGATGATGTTTTACTATGCCGTTTATCAAAAAATGCTTACATATTATTCCGATTACTATTACTTACTACAATAAGTTTTCAGCTACAATTGTACTGAATGTTGAGCTGACTCAATAACCTAAATTATTGATTACTTTTTGTTGATTTAGTATAGATCATGCTAGGTTATTTATAAAACTCATTTGCGAGCGAATAATGGTAAAAAGCTTCTATCGTATAGAAATTTATGGTAAAATTTGAGGGTAATTATATCATTATTACACATAACTATCCTAATTGGTAAGGCGGTTGGAACATAATTCCAATAAATGTGTGTTCAATTTACGCGTGCGGTATATATTTTTCGCTCGCAAATTAGTATTTATTAATAGCCTAACATGCCAAATACTATATCAATAAAAAGTAATCAAATTGGTCATTGAACAGATTATGAGTCATTCAGTTACGTTTAAGGCTCATTTGATTTGTTGGTATAAGTATACGACAATGACATATGTTGGTATATCAATGCAAGCGTAACATTTAACTGTAACAGGTTTATACAATCAAAATATTCATATCACAGTGTAGTAATATCACAGCTCGGAGCTATATAAAAACTGTGAGAAGCACTACTGAAGTACATTCAACTAGAAGTCTCCTCGTAGTGAAGTTACTTATATTGTATCATTCAAACATGGCTTTCAAGGTACGATATGATTTACACATGGGATTTATTTTTATATGAACCCCTGTTCATCTTATGGGTTAATCATAAGTTTGTTGGTCACGATGTGTTTAGTTAAAATACTGGTTTGGGCACTGGAATGTTCTCTCGAGAAAGTCTCAGCGACAGCTTGAAATTAGGAACTCTATTCGGTAAAGGACAATATGTTCGCCTACTATACCTACGTGCTATTTAAAAGGTATATTAGCACAGTATATGTTACTTCTCTGCTTGATTTACCGGGGATAAGAGCGTAAAACCGTAGTAATTTTCGTTAGTGTTTTAATATTCTGCTGTGATATAAGTTAAAGAAAAGGAATGAAGTAAAGCTGTATGAGGAACGAGACACGGTTTCGTGACAATTTAAGTGATATTTTGTACTGGAATTATGTGATTAAGTTATATAAAATATACAATACAATATATAAAATATACAATATATAAATATACAATTAAATTTTCAGCTGGTCGTCCTGTTGTGCGCTGTGGCTGCAGCTAACGCTGGCATCATCTCACCCGCTGTCTACACCGCGCACGCGCCTGTCTCATACGCGGCCGCGCCCGTAGTACACGCCGCTCCCGCCGCATACAGCGCACCCCTGACGTACGCGGCACCTGTAGCTAAAGTAGTCGCACCTGTCGCCAGAGTAGAGGAGTACAACGCACACCCGCAGTACAGCTTCGCGTATGACGTGCAGGACAGTCTAACCGGTGACTCCAAGTCACAGCACGAGAGTCGCGACGGTGATGTCGTACAAGGTGCCTACTCCGTGGTGGACCCTGATGGCACTAAGCGCACCGTAGAATACACCGCTGATCCACACAATGGTTTCAATGCCGTTGTCCACAGAGAAGCCCTCGGTCATGTCGCTAAGGTAGTCGCACCCGTCGCCAAGATCGCCGCTCCTGTCACTTACGCCGCTGCCCCTCTCTACCATCACTAGAAGCCAAGCCACAACCTAGTCCCATTTTGTACCACGTGACAAGTCATTATTTATTGTTTTAGTTATACGTATACCATGAAGGAATAAAATCTTTTATACATTTCTTATTTACCATGTTTAATTTTTAATTATTGATGAATTTTAGTGTTGATAATTTATTTGTGAAGCAGAAATAAGATTACACATGGTTATATCTGCACAAATAGAATTTAAACTCATTTCTATTGGATCTCCGTTTCACAACATGCCTTTGAGTTTTATAAAAAGTTAAAAATTAAATGCGAAATCAACACAAAATACAATTAATTTATAGATTTAGTATTCATCATCATCACCATCATCATCGCAGCTCCTATACGTCCCGCTGTCGGATTTGAGCCTCCTGCAGAGGTTGGCTCCCGACACTCAAGTGTAGCAAATCTTGGTTGACCACATTCTATGAGTTATTTGGCAAAATGGGCATCATAATACAAGTCAGTGTTATACAAGATATGTAATTTCAATAACTTTTAATAACATTAAAATGCCTCGCTTAAAACTTTGAACGCCATGGGGGACACTATGTGGGCGACATTAATATAGTATTGTAAGCCCCTTGGCGTTCAACGTGTTGAGGAAGCTCATGTCCAACAATTTACTCTTATAGGCCAACTAACAATATTAACGTCCACCAACTAACAGTAGGTGGATTATAATCAATTAGAGTCGAATTTAAATCACTACCACTTCAAAATTATATTTTTTGTTAGTTTTATGCAGATTTATATAAAGTGGAATAAATATAAAAAGCCCATACGGTCAAAAACTTACCATTCCATACTGGAATATCTCATAATTACGCTAAAGTTGCTGCATAAAGCTATAAAGAGATGCTCAAAACTTTTTTTTTTAATGCTAACGGTGGCTAATCAGCAAACAGTACACCTAATGGTAAGTGTTGCTGCCACTCATGCACCTTTGTAAGGCCGCTGCCTCCCGCGAAGAAAATTATGGGAGTGTGAATACGTGGAATGAGGTTCGGCTACTACACGCAAATACCCTCAGAAAGTTGGATTTCCGGCTCTCTCGCTCACCGAACGAAGCGTAGTAACAAATCGTTACTACTCAGACGTCGATTTTTTGCGAGAGTGTGGTACTACTCCGGATGGACCGACCCGCGGCTGTAGGACCACACTGTTGACAGACAACTGTCATATCTAAAATTGAATAAATATTTACTAAAAGACCTGCATAGGTCTAACTAATACATCGTACTATTACTTGAAGATTTATTACGGACCTATATAAGTAGTGTAGTATAAAAACGGTAAAGTCATAAATCTTGATAATTATGTCACTAAAGAGTAAACGCAAAAGAATCAAATCGAGGGGTGAAAGGCTATTTGGTTCAAGTGACATCTAGGGTGATATTAAGTTATATACATATTCGGAATCAGCGAATTTTTCTCCGTCGAATGATACCGAATTCATTGAAATCAGAGCACTTTTTTTTTCATACGCTGAACACTTTTACACTTTACATACGCTGAAAAACGAGGGCTTAAGGTAATTTGTATTAAGGGACATTTATCTTTGTAACTAAAGGTACCTTTTATTTAGTATTAGCATCAACAATTCGATGATTTTAATTGAATTTTAATTAAATTTACCCCATTCAAATAGCTCAAGAAGTTTTTTTGTTATGGTTTTTTTTCTAAAATTTTAAACTTTAAATGGCTCTCCTGTAAAGTTACAAAAATGTCGCTTAAACCAAATAGCCTTTCACCCCTCGAAATGTTGTTATTGAAAAATTAATTTTAAAATATTTAGGTTTTATTTAGCTTACTCCGTTTGTTTCTTTTTTCTCGGGTCCAATTTAGTAATTGAAATTTCACCCTCTTTCTGACAACCGATTGGTCTAAAATTTGGTATACGCCTTTGGTTCTGGTGACAATACCATTATGTATACTAAAATTTATTGTAAATTCAAGATGGGCGCCGCTCTTTTTTCAATCCCATCAATATGGGTATCAAATGAAAGGGCTTGACTTGACAAGTATAATACAGTGCACTATACAAATTCAAAATCTAAGACGGCCGCCGCTACAAAATGGCGGATAACCTATTTGTTTTTCAATCCCATTAATATGGGTATTAAATGAAAAGGCTTCATAAGTAGAGTACAGTGCTCTATACAAAATCAAAATAAAAACTAAAACTTGAAAACAAAAAGGTAAAAAACAATTTTTAAGTTAAATGGTTATATTGTGAGCAAAAAGTAAAAATCGTGAGGCACGTCAAATATCTACAATGGTCGATTAAAATGTTCGTTTTGTAGTGTCCCACGATTTTATTTTATTTTTACTATTTGTTTACAATAAAACCGTTTAACATAAAAATTGTTTTTACCTTTTTTATTCGTTATTAAGGGGAGGGAAAGTTGAAATGGCTTGTCATATGTCTGTCAATCCTTTTTTTCAGTCAAATCGCTGTCACCTTCAATAGTGCTAAAGCTACACTGTCATCTGCAAATTTCGATTGAAAATGATAACGTTTGTGAAGCACTTTATATCATATTCCCTACATTCTAGCACTTACGCTATATTACATTACATAAAATACCAGAAACATTATTTAATATAATAGGTACCTTATAGGTACCAATAAGATATTGAATATAATATAAGAACACCACATCACACTTTCACATTCCCGTCAACAGTTCCGAATGTTAACTAGTGTAGCGGACAGACTTCGTCTTGCCAGGAATAGCAACCCCACATTATATTTGATATTTTAAATTAAACATTTACTTCTTTTATTTCGATATGGTGATGGAGTAAGAAGACAATCCACCATCCTCTACCTTGCGTGTGGATGTGGTAAAAGACGACTAAGGGATGTAGAGCTAAACGCATAAATACAAGAAAAAGAAAATTCGAAATAAAACCTAACACCAACCCGTTCGACCAGAGGCGTAAGGTAAGTTAATTTCCCTCCAGACGTGGAAGAGATTTGAGCCTAGCAGTGGGACGTAAATGAGCCGAGGTGATGATAGTGAATTTATTGATAAATTAATGACTTTAATTATTTTTAACATATTTACAGTTGAATCTAATATATACCTAATAATAAGTACCGTTTGAAATTATGTTGTCAATAGAATTGTACAGCAGATCAAATTTGGAGATATGCCGAGAGCAAGGTCACATAACGGATTCAATTATATTTTCAAATCCTTCAGGGTCCCAATTAAATATACTCACAGAATTTATCCAAGTTAGTCGTGTAGGAACTTCTATTACAAACACGCACAGAAAATATAAAAATTATTATCTTTTATATATAAATTTCTTGCGTACGTGTGTATGTCACTGAACTTCTCTTAAACGGCTGGACCGATATTGACGAAATTTTTTGTGTGTGTTCAAAGGGATTCGAGAATGGTTTAAATTTACAATTGAATGGTTTAGATTCACGACCCGGTAGGTGGCGCTGCTGAGAATTCCTTTTATTTTATTTGAACAGAAAAACGTCTGTTGGGTCAGCTAGTTTATATATAACTAGCTGACTCAACAAACGTTGTTCTGTTCAAATAAAATAAAAGGAATTCTACTTGAAATTGACAGCAGAGCCACTAATCGGGTCCAATAGTGAATATAAACTATTCTCGAATGCCCTTGAATACACGCAAAAAATTTCATCAACATCGGTCTAGCCGTTTAGAAAGAGTTCCGTGACATACACACGTACGCAAGAAATTTATACATAAAGGTAAATTGCATGTTGACTCTGTGCAACTTAAATCTATAAATTTTATCCATCACAAACGTAAATGTGATCTTGGCATCCATTTAGATCTCAAATCTTTGGTTGGAGAAATCGACCACACTATAATTATTATAATTTAGAACTTAGTTTAAAGATGACTAGTGGTCATAGCCTAGTGATGTAAATTGGACTACAATTAATTCCACTTATTGTTGACCTATAGATGTCCACTTTTGGACAGCTTCCCTATGCGAAGGATTTTAATGTTATTAAAATTTTGTTGTCTAACACTAACTTTTATTATGATTTTTTTTTATTGGGGTGGGCTGCGATCGGCGCGCTCCTCGCACTACTCCGACCGGGGCGACAGAGGGGCGTAAGCACGCAACACCCGCAACCCACCCAAAAACACGTCGCCTTCGTCGTTGGGCGACCACCGGAGCAGAGTTAACTTTTATCAGGTGCTTACCGGACATGGGGTCTTCGGTAAGTACCTGCACAGAATTGGAAGGGAAGAGGCCTCAGGATGTCATGAGTGTGGCGCGCTAATCGACGATGCGCGCCACACACTGGAAGTATGCCCCGCCTGGGGGCCTCAGCGCCGCGTCCTGTCAACGGAACTGGGAATAACAGACCTGTCGCTGCCGACCATCATCTCCAAGATGCTCGGCAGCGACAGCTGTTGGTCGTCGATGGCCTCCTTCTGTGAGGCTGTCATGACAAGGAAGGAGGCCGCGGAGCGAGCACGCGAGGCGCTTGCGTCCGCTGACTCGCTCCGCCGGCGACGACCAGGGAGGAGGAGACGCCGCTATGCGCTCCTCCACCCACCGCTCTGAATGATGACAGGACGTGGCCAGACGGCCAAGCGTTGGGGTGTCGGGGATAGAATGTTGTCAGACGATCTCTCCGGCACCTCGTAAAAGCGCGGAAGGGGCCGCTGTGGTTTTAGTGGGTATTTCGGTCACTTCTGTGGCCGGCGAGTCCCACACACACTCCCCTGTCTGTAACCGGCGGGGATAGTGCGTAAATGCATTTCCACAGCGTGAAAAAAAAAAGGGGTTAACTTTTATTATGATGCCAAATTTTTCAAATAATATAATGTGGTCAACTACGATGTGTGCCTTCAGTGTCGGGCACCAATCATGTGATCATTAATACTAAATCTATAAATTACTATTATGTTGATTTCACATTTAATTTTTGGCTCTCTATAAAATTTGAAAGCGTGTTGTGAAACAGAACGCCAAGAGATATAGGTTCAAGTCTCATCTATGCAAATATAACCAAGTGTAATCTTATTTTTGTTTCACAAATTACTATCAACACTAAAATTCATCAATAATTAAAAATTAAACTTGATAAATAAGAAATGTATAAAACATTTTATTCCTTCATGGTATACGTATAACTAAAACAATAAATAATGACTTGTCACGTGGTACAAAATGGGACTAGGTTGTGGCTTGGCTTCTAGTGATGGTAGAGAGGGGCAGCGGCGTAAGCGACCGGAGCGGCGATCTTAGCCACGGGTGCGACTACCTTAGCGACATGACCGAGGGCTTCCCTGTGGACAACGGCATTGAAACCATTGTGTGGATCAGCGGTGTATTCTACGGTGCGCCTAGTGCCATCAGGGTCCACCACGGAGTAGGAGCCTTGTACGACATCACCGTCGCGACTCTCATGTTGTGACTTGGAGTCACCGGTTAGACCGTCCTGCACGTCATAGGCGAAGCTGTACTGCGGGTGTGCGTTGTACTCCTCTACTCTGGCGACAGGTGCGACTACTTTAGCTACAGGTGCCGCGTACGTCAGGGGTGCGCTGTATGCGGCGGGAGCGGCGTGTACTACGGGCGCGGCCGCGTATGAGACAGGCGCGTGCGCGGTGTAGACAGCGGGTGAGATGATGCCAGCGTTAGCTGCAGCCACAGCGCACAACAGGACGACCAGCTGAAAATTTAATTGTATGTATATAGCTTAATTGCATCATTTTAGTACAAAAAATATCACTAATATTGTTACAAAATCATGTTTCATTCCTCATATCTCGGCAGAATATTGTAAGTGTTATAGGTATACGAAAAATTGGTGCGGTCTTACGCTTTTAATCCCGATAAAGCAAGCAGAGAAATAATATAAGTACACTGTGCTAATGCGACTTTTAAATAGCATTTAGGTATAGTAGACGAACATATTGTCTTTTATCGGATATAGTTCTTAATTCCAAGCTGCTTCTGCGACTGTCTTGAGAGAATATCCCAAGTGCCTAAACCAGTATTTCAACTACACTCATCGCGGCCAATAAACCAATGCTCAAAACCCACAAGATGAACAGAGACTCATATAAAAATATATCCCATGTGTACATCGTATATTACCTTGAAAGCCATGTTTGAATGTGACTTCACTACGAGGAGACTTCTAGTTGAATGTACTTCAGTAGTGCTTCTCACAGTTTTTATATAGCTCCGAGCTGTGATATTACTACACTGTGATATGAATATTTTGATTGTATAAACCTGTTACAGTTAAATGTTACGCTTACATTGATATACCAACATATGTCATTGTCGTATACTCATAGCGACAAATCAAATGAGCCTTAAACTCAATCGAATGACTCATAATCTATTAAATTAGCAATTTTATTTCTTTTTATTTAGTATTTGACATGCTCGGCTATTTATAACAATTAATTTGCGGGTGAAAAATGATTACCGCACGCGCGAATTGAACCTTTATTGGAATATTAGAAGTGTGTTTCAAACGCCTTACCAATTAGGATAGTTTAAGTTACGTATAGTAATGACATTATCATATCACGTGTAAAGTTGTAAAGTACCATATACGTCTTTACGAAAGAAGCTTTTTACCATGTTTCGAAGTTTTATAAATAGCTTAGCATGTAATATACTACATCAACAGAAATTAATTTAGGTTATTGAATGAGGTCATCGCTAAGTATAATCGTAGCTGAAAGTTATTGTAGTAAGGAATAGTACTTAATCGGAATAATGTGTTAGTATTTTTTGATTGATGGTATAGTAAAACATCATTTGTAAAGATGGGAACACATATTTTTACAAATTATGTATTTCTGTTGTCGCTATAACAACAAATACTACTAAATTTTTTTAATTTTAATGTTAGTTAATACTAAAAACAAAATAAAATAAATATTTAAGGGGGGCTTCCATAGGCGCAGGCGCGACTACCTGCGTGCCATGCCGCCCTAGCCGAGGCCGCGGGTGACGTGACCGGGGATTAGTCCGTCACTCGCCGAGAGGCCGACCGCGTGAGGAAAGACCGACGTCCTCCCGAGGGTACCCCAAGTAGGGGATATTCCGTCGGGCTGACTACTGATGACAAGTAACCCTGTTCCGGTGGTCGGCCCAACGACGAAGGCGACGTGGTGTTCGGGTGGGTTGCGGGTGTTGTGTGCTTACGCCCCTCTGTGTGCTCACGCCGGACGGAGTGGTGCGAGGAGCGCGCTGACCGCAGCCCACCCCCAAAAAAAAAGGGGGACTTCCATACAACAAACGCGATTTTTTTGCTCGATATCGATAATGGCAACAGGTAGGCACTTGAAATATTCATAAAATATTCAGTTGTATTTTTATTTACTATATATAATAAATAATAAAATTAAAATAAAATAAATATTTAAGGGGCTCCCAAACAAAAAACCATGTTTTGCCTATTTTTGCTCGATATCAGTAAATTTGTGTATCTACTGTTGCTTACCTAGTCAATGGTACGGAACCCTTCATGCGCGAGTCCGACTCGCACTTGGACGATTTTTTATTAGAATGTGAGTGACAATATTAACAATTCTCATCTTTCGAATTTCACAATCGATCGAACATGCCACAAACGCGAGTGGTCCGTATTCGATAAGTCTTCAAGAACGTTCTTTTTCTTGATTACCTGATCTATTCGGAGGACGAGAATTGATACCCATGGCTCTAGTTAGTTAAGTTCGATGCGTTGAAATTTTCATTGAATGATACGTAGGTACAATAATATCGGTACTTATGTATTTTACCTTGCCCAATATGATGAATATTCTGTGTGGTGACGGAGTACGGATACAATTCACCACCCCTTTCTTGTCCGTGGATATTGCAAAAGACGACTGAGGGATTATAATATGCTCACAAAATTTAAGCAAGAAAAGAAAAACTCTAAATAAAACCCTATACTAACCCGTCTGACCAGCGTAGTATAGTAGGTCCCTCCCTTTGTGGAGAAGGCTCGGGTCCAGCAGGGGAACGTATATGAGCTGTGAGGAAAATTTTGAATGATATGTACTAATTGTTGTTAGAACACTTGCTAGTTCGTTTATCAAATGATTACGTAATTTATGAAACGTGAAGTACTTTTTAGATATGTGTCTTTAATTGTTTTAAACAAATTGCCCCATACTTTTTGAATTACATAATCATTGGATGTAAAAGAAAGCTTTCTATACTAATTAGGATAACTAACATCCTAGCTAGCATCTATTCCCTTGGATGGTGGAGCACATGTACCCCGGTCGTGTTTTTCGGAGAGGGGATGGCGGGGAGGTCAATGAAAGTATTTCTTTCGTTACGAAAGATGAAAATGGGTGCACTGGGGGCGAGAATGCCTGCCAAAACCAACACCTCAAAATCATCGAAGTTACTAATCAAGTGATGGCCTTGATCCTCGAACACCAGAAACTACATCTCAGTAGGCGCTTGTCTAGTGTCTGGGTCTCTAAGTGTTGGAGCACGGAAGGTAAAAAGAGTGTCATAGTATTACAAATTAATTTATTTTATATTTCTTAGTGCGCATTTTTATAATATGTATTTGTTTTACTTTTTAATGATATGATGATTAATAGCCGTACTCATTCCATTTAGCCCTCAACAAATATGTCACCTTGGCTTAGATGGGTTATGTAGACCTCTATAACATTAATATCAGTCATGCATACAAATTCGAGCCGTAAGAGTGTGCATCTCTTGTATCCATCAACAGAATCTCATTGTTAAATCGTTTGGACACGTCAGAATTAATTATATGAATCATATTCGAGTGTTTCTGCTGTTCATCTCCAGGCTTCATCATTAGACACACGTCGAAAGCCCAATCAGTTGGGTTTGACGAAACGAATTATCTAGGCTCAAAATTGAGAGTCTTATTACTATTACTACTATTCAACATTGAAGAATTCTATTATCCATATCCTATCATCATCAGTCCATCGTTATGGTATCCAATCTATTGCACTCTTCAACGCGAATCATATTAGCCTAAATTCGAATGATTTACTAGCAATCTTCCAATAGTTCTCCTATTCCCCTCTTAGCGCTGTTATCAGAACCCAAGCCTGATTCATAAGACTTTTTAAAAGGAATCATACGAGCCCATGCTTAGGTATTTTACTAGAAGCTACCGAATAGTTCCACTATTCACCTCTTAGTTTTATCATCCTTGTAACTGGACCGTATGTAATTTACGTATCAATACGATTCATATGTACTCTTTTTTTTTCTTTTTATAAAAAGACTACATCCTGCACTAAGGAAATATTTCTTCTGTTGCGGGGGACTTTACAAACATATAATTAACGAACACAAACTAGGTTCAAACTCAGAACAACAGTTTTTGGATCGCATAAAGTGTTGTCCTGCATGAGATTCGAATCCACTGGCACTGTACGTCGGTACCACTACGCCATCAAGTTGCAGTCAAGCTCTAACTCACGGCAAGTATTAGCAGACATTCATGAGCTCTACTGTCCACTGTCTGGCTCTATATATCATCAGTTCAGCTTAATTCTACCAAATTATTATACTGTCATCGAGATTTAGCGTATTTTCAAAGCTTCAAACTCATACGATTATTAGAACTAGTATAAAATCGCATTACAAGATTTCATTACATTATTAGTTGTTTACAAATGAAGCATGCCCGCATGTCCGTGGGATTAAATATGCTCTAAGATCTGTGCGTCATTAAAAGCTCCAAAAGAAGTCCAACACGTCTAACCAATGTGGTGTAGTAAATTAATTGCAATCCTATTGTGGCAAAGGCTCAAGTCTAGTAGTGAGGCTGATTACCATGATGGTAATGATGAACTAATATAAAGTCAATCTATAATCATCTTCATCAGCTCATATACGACCCAGTGTTGAGCTTGAACCTCCTCCAGGAGGGAAATTGATCTTACTATACCATGTTGGTCGGACAGCTTGGTATAAGGCGTTATTTCGAGTTTTTCTTCTCTTGCGTGGATGATATATGCGCATTATATCCCTTAGTCGTTTTTTACGACATCCACGGGCAAGATACGGAGTGGTGAATCTTCTTATTCCGTCACCACACGGACGAAGGCTGATAATATACAAATAAATACAGTAAAAGCATCTCATCTATTGTTACTTAAACCATGTTTCGCTATTCACGGATTAAACAAACCACGTATTTTCTATATTCACAATTAAGTATTTTGCATTCGCAGATCTGTGTGCTTACTCTTGAATGTCGATTATAATCCTAAATCCACTCGCAGCTCGAATTTGAGCAATTTGGTACTCTTGAAATCGACACTAGCGCACGATTAGAATCAAATTCGGTGGATTTTTTTTAAACTAAATGAATTCGACTCTCGTCGATTAAGTCAAATATTTGCTACAATTTGTGATTTTGACGTAGTTTAAAATCGTTAATGTTGCACAATTTCAAGAAAGCGTTTTTTATGGTGATCGAGCTCGGTAGGTAACTTTATTAATTTAAAGTAAAAAAATACGGCACATTTGGTGAAAGTAACAACGGCAAATGTGAAGAATCCATTCTCGATTTTGTTTAAGAGTATCAAATATAAGTTTGGTGAAATTTTTCAGTATTTGTTCAATAAGTCCTTTAACTTGAAAATCCTGAGTATGATTTAATAAAGTTTGTGTTTTCTTCATAGGGAGAAATCTTATTTTTAAAGGGTATTGTTAACGCCAGTGCTGAATCTTAATTTCAGGCCATTTTAAAAACTGGTAGACTAGAAATATTGCTAAGATTTTTTTTACTTTTCTGCTTTTTCTAAGTTTTATAATAATTAATAGGTCTTGTTAAAAATACAAGTTTGTGTATCACATTTAAGAAAGTTTTGATATTTTTTTACGTTATGATTTTGAAATATACAATATATTTTTATTCTTTATATATATATATATATATATATATATATATATATATATATATATCTAATATATCTATATGTCTATCAATTTTTATTCAATATATAATCGTATACAAATTACTATTACATACTCACGGTTTCTATATTCACGGCATATTTGTGGAACATATACGCCATGGATAAGGAAATTTTACTACCTATAAGTAGATAATGTCAAACAAAAATTAAACATGATATAAGAAGTGTTTAAAACATATTATTTATTTTTAGGCATATAACTAAAGCAATAAATAATGAGTTATCATGTGGTCTAACGTTGGACTAGGTTCAGTGACTTGGTTGTCAATGGTGGTAGAGAGGAGCAGCGGCGTATCCGATGGGAGCAGCGATCTTGGTGATGGGCGCAACTACCTTAGTAACATGACCGAGAGCTTCTCTGTGTACGACGGCATTGAAACCATTGTGTGGATCAGCAGTGTACTCTACGGTGCGCTTGGTGCCATCGGGATCTACCACAGAGTAAGCGCCTTGGACGACATCACCGTCGCGACTCTCGTGCTGTGACTTGGAGTCACCGGTTAGGCCGTCCTGCACGTCATAGGCGAAGCTGTACTGCGGGTGTGCGTTGTACTCCTCTACTCTAGCGACAGGTGCGGCGTACGTCAGGGGTGCGCTGTATGCGGCGGGAGCGGCGTGTACTACGGGCGCGGCCGCGTATGAGACAGGCGCGTGCGCGGTGTAGACAGCGGGTGAGATGATGCCCGCGTTAGCTGCAGCCACAGCGCACAACAGGACGACCAGCTGAAAGTTTAATTGTATGTATATAATTTTATTACATCATTTCAATACAAAATATCACTTATATTGTCACGAAATCATGTTTCAAACTTCTTTACTTCATTGCCTTTCTTTAACTCATATCTCGGCAGAATGTTATAACACTAACTAAAATTGCTGCGGTCTTACGCTCCTATCCTCGAAAATGTAAACAGAGAAATAACATATACTATGGTAATGTGACTTTGACTTTAACCGTGTGGTGACAGAATAAGAATACAATTCACCACCCTCTCTCTTACCCGTGGGTGTCGTAAGAGACCACTAAGGGATATATTACGCATATGACATCTATACAAGAAATGAAAATCTCGAAACAAAACCCTATACCAACCTACCTGACCAGCATGGTATAGTAAGGTCAATTTCCCTCCTATTATGGAGGAGGTTCGAGCCCAGCAGTGGGACGTATATGAGCCGAAATGATGATGAATGATGAATGTGACTTTTAAATATCACTTTGGTATGTTAGACAAACATATTGTCCTTTATCAGATACAGTTATAGATTCCAGGCTGCTACTGAGACTTTCTTGAGAGAACATCCCAAATGACCAAACCAGTATTTTAACTAAACACATCGCGGCCAATAAACCCATGATTAGCCCACAAGATAAACAGGGGTTCATATAAAAACGTATCCCATGTGTAAATCGTATCGTACCTTGAAAGCCATTTTTGAGTGATAAAATACAAGTGACTTCACTACGAGAAGACTTCTAGTTGAATGTACTTCAATAATAATTCTCAGAGTTTTTATATAGCTGCGTGCTGTGATATTACTACACTGTGATGTAAATATTTTGATTGTATAAACCTGTTACAGTTAAATGTTACGCTTACATTGATATACCATATGTCATTGTCGTATACTCATAGCGACAAATCAAATGAGCCTTATACTCGATCGAATGACTCATAATCCATTCAAGAAATAATTTGATTACTTTTTATTGATATAGTATTTGGCATGTTAAGCTATTTATACAAAGTAATTTGCGGGTGAATAGTGATTACCGTACGCATGAATTGAACATACGTACATTTATTGCAATATTGGAAGTGCGTTTCAATCGCTTTACCAATTAGGATAGTTAAGTTACGTATGACATTATTACTTGTAAAGTTTACCAATATATGGATAACTTCTTTATGAAAGAAGCTTTTTACCTTTTCTGGTGAATTAGTTTTATAAATACCCTAGACTTGTTATATAATAAATCAACAAAAAGAGTTTAATAATTTAGGTTATTAAATTATGTCATCTTCCAATACAATAGCAGCTGAAAACTTAATGTAGCAAATCGGAACATTGAGTATGGATTTTCCGATAGCTATTTATACAGCGTCATTTGTGAAGATGAGAATACAAAATGACTATTATGTACCTACACATTTTGGGCTAATTGGTGTGGTTCAAACAAATCTCAATCTCGTTTAGTAATTACTTTTTCAATACGATTCTTTTTTAATATCAGTTCCGAACTTAAAATTATTTTTCTGTCTTTATCCTAAACTTATTTGCTTTATTTAAAGAAAAACAGCATTCACTGCTTTCTATCAGGTTGTAAGTGACGATATGGTTCTAGGTAGTAAAGTTCGATTCTAGTATAGTATAGATTTTAGATTTCCCCTAAGTATGAAACCAAAACATGACTTTAAAATGAGAGCCTACATCATAATCGGATAAGTATAGAAAACCTGAGCTGCAAGTACATACAGTGCTACAGTGCAGAAAATTCCTACACAGCATAATGTAGCTAAAAAAAGATTATTTGTAATAGCATTAAATAATTTCAAGTGCTAGTAATATATCATCATAATCATCACATCTCCACTGTTGGACTCGAGCCTCCTCCACAATGGGAGAGAATTTGACCTTTCTTTTAATTTTTTCACGCTGTGGAAATGCATTTATGCACTATCCCCCGCCGGTTACAGACGGGGGAGTGTGTGTGGGACTCGCCGGCCACAGAAGTGACCGAAATACCCACTAAAACCATAGCGGCCCCTTCCGCGCTTTTACGAGGTGCCGGAGAGATCGTCTGATGACATTCTATCCCCGACATCCCAATGCTTGGCCGCCTGGCCATGTCCTGTCATCATTCAGGGCGGTGGGCAGAAGAGCGCATAGCGGCGTCTCCTCCTCCCTGGTTGCCGCCGGCGGAGCGAGTCAGCGGACGCAAGTGCCTCGCGTGCCCGCTTCGCGGCCTCCTTCCTTGTCATGACAGCCTCACAGAAGGAGGCCATCGATGACCAATAACTGTCGCTGCCGAGCATCTTGAAGATGATGGTGGGCAACGACAGGTCCGTTGTTCCCATGTCCGTTGACAGGACGTGGCGCTGAGGCCCCCAGGCGGGGCATACTTCCAGTGTGTGGCGCGCATCGTCGATTAACGCGCCACACTCATGTCATCCTGGGTCCTCTTGTTTTGAAAAAAGAGAATTTGACCTACTATACCATGCTGGTCAGACATGTTGGTATAGGGTTTCATTTCGAGTTTTTCTTCTCTTGCACAGATGTTATGGGGACATTATATTCCTTAGTCGTCTTTTACGACATCCACGGGCAAGGTAGGGAGTGGTGAATTGTATTCTCACTGCGTCATCACACGGAATGCTAGTAATACATACTTTAAATTAATTTTATGTCTAGTAATGTTACCATACGTCCCGTTTCCAACGGGACGGTTCCGTTGTCAAGTGGTCTTTCCCGTTGTCCCGAATTGTACAAAAATGTCCCGTTTTACAAACAGAGCCTAATTGATCATTAGATCATTTATTTTTCCTAATCTATACCAATAAATAAAATTGGAGTGTCTGTTTGTAATGTCAAAATAATAGGTTTTTTTCATGCTCAACCGTGTGAGCGCTTTGCACTATACACATGCCTAAAAATCACTTTATATTTTTTTTGTCTGTCTGTCTGTCTGTTTGTTCCGGGTAATCTTCAAAACGGCTAGACCGATTTCAAAAATTCTTTCACCAATGAAAAGCTATAATATCAGGGCGTAAACTAGGCTATATTTTATTAAGGTATTCCCAGGGGAACGGGAACTACGCGGGTAAAACGACTAAAACCGAAGCGAAGCGAGGGCGGGTTGATAGTTTATCATAATTTTATACTAAAAGGGATTATTTTTTTGTTTTCGGTCCATATTTATAACGGATAACTATTGCTGACTCTTTACGTGTTCTCGATTTTTTAGGTTATAATTTCACAAGTTTACTTTTTTTTGTAAAAAAAAGGAAAAAAGCGACCCCTTTTTAGTCAATCAATTGTTCAAGCGTCCGGTTTTCAGTTAAAAAAATATGTTCACCTTTAGTATGAATGAAAAACAAAATCTAAAAAGGCGTGCTCAGAGCTTACGTAGCGTCACACGATACGGGCGGTCGGGATACAGAGGTCTCGCTCGAGACTATTTAACATTTCCTGCCGACTCATGCTCATTTGCGTGACGAATGGCCAGCCTGAAGGTAGACTGCACCTTGGGGTAAGCTTCGTATAGCTGGCCTTACTTTTTGGCATTGCGGTGACGCCACCGACTGCGGGTAAAGACCGAATACACGCTGCCCGTAGGTCCGCAGGCTCCAGGATCCACCAGGTCTTCGGTGGTGGACGTCGTACATGTTGCAAAGACGCATCGCAGATCTAAACTAACGCATAGCGAATATGGCTAGACTCGGCATCCACCTCGTCTGCGGGGACGAGACTGGGGGGACGACAACCACGTTTGCATGATGGCCGCCTTCGATAGTAGATCCTGATCTAGCCGACCTACAGCCCACCGTGTAAATACGGGAGCTCCATCCGACATGTGACCACTGCTGGGCTGTTAGAGGATCCGGGAGACCTTTATCCGAATTTACCTATGACCGGATAGGGTCTCAACCTCCTCTAAGACGCATCAGCTCCTCACACGTGTTGCGACAATGGGGCTAGCGAACAACAAGTACACTATCGACCCGCCCCGCTACCACATGTACGTATTCACCGAGCCCCTGTGTTAATAGAGGCCTAGTGAATTGCCCCTAAATGTGAATTGCAAGACCAAGATAAAACGAAACCGCCTAGAGAATTATTAAATCCACATTCCAATAAAGAAGAGCTTTTCCAGTGCCTGTCGAAAAAGTACTGAAAAAGCGTCCACCAACTTGTTATCCTTACTAATATTATAAATGCGAAAGTAACTCTGTCTGTCTGTCTGTCTGTTACGCTTTCACGTCTAAACCACTGAACCAATTTTGATGAAATTTGATACAGAGATGGACTAAAGCTTGAGAAAGGACATAGGCTACTTTTTATCGCGAAAAAATGGGTATAAGGGGTTGAAATAGGGGATGACATTTTGTATGGAAATTCGTCATTTTCGATGATAGAACCATGAATCTTCGTATTAAGGCACTTGATAATAAACAAATAAATATTCGTTCTAGCGTTTTGGAAATTTCACTTACATGGGGATGAAATTCAACCCCTAAAATACTAAAAAGCATACATCCGAAACCACTGGGCCTAGAACTGTATTTTTTTTTTACACCGTCGTATTTCTTGGTGTACACGAGCACTAGTGGTTTATATATGGCAAGTGAAAAAGAGTAGTAAAATCTTATTTTCAAAAGGCATATTGCTAATGCTACTACTACTGAATGTCAATCTAAATTGAAGGATATTTTCAAAGCAGCGAAACAATTATGTTTTAAATTGACCTATACTTTCTTCTAATAAATAAATTTCAGGATTGCCTACTCAACTTGGCATTCCTTTCGATCTCAAGTCTTTTATTGGTGAAGTTAACCATAATTATTATAATATTGAATTCCATTTTTATATTTATACTAGATGACTCCTATAACAACGCGTTTGACCAGCGTGGTATAGAAGGTAAATTTCCTTCCCATTGTAGAAGAGGCTCAAGCCCAGCAGTGAGACATAAGTGAACTGTGATGATGATGACGACTCGGTGAACTTCATATGACCTATATATATTTATCTATATACATATAATAATGTCTCCCTTCTGCACGTCATGAATTAAGCATTATACCTATTTAAAATACTTATCCACCCGTGACCGTTAACGCTGCAAAGTTTTCGAAACGTAGGGCAATCAAAAATCAAATACAAACGCGATAAAATCCGTTAAATAGTTTTATTTACAATATGAAATACTCGCGTAAACATCAGAAATAATTGTGTAAAATACTTATGTCAACTTAGTAGCGAACTACATTTTATTTTCGGCCATTCTCAGTTGTCGCTCATTGGTTTTCGAATACCTGTAATTACGTCTCAGAAGACAGTATAATGCTCCGCCCACCTCCCCAACACCTTAGAAAGTTTGCTCCGAGACTGCTCGGACTACCGGATCGATTCCTAAAAGGGGCTTTTGAAGATCGCGGCTGCGCTGAAGGTCGTGACAGTCATCGGCGGAGGAGTGCTGTTAGCCGTTTCTTTATATATCGCCATTGCATTCAATATCACGTCTGCACAGATGGCGTAGTGGTTAAGATACCGACCTACCGTGCCAGTACCGCGGGTTCGAATCCTACGCAGGACAACACTTTGTGCTATCCACGTATTGTTGGCGCTCCGGTAACATAGGGTACTTCTATAACTGAGACGGCTATTGGCGGATTATTTAAAGGGGGCAGGAATGCTCAAGGGGTGCAGGAAGGGGTCCGTTACGTAGATCGGGTAAAACTTGCTGTGAAAGTCCATGTGCTGCTGTGTCTTCGGGCTGACCTTGTGCAATATACCGAGATCTCGGTATTGCGGGATCCCGTGCCATTTTCCGATCCCACATGATGCGGGATTGCAGGCGCGGGATCCGCGGGATTTGCGGGATTTGCGGGACTGAAAAAAAGCGTGCATGCAACCTCAAATTTAATAAACTCTCAAAATTAAACAGTAACACATATCCTATATAAATTTACAGTTTTCAATATGTTTTTATGGTTGATTTTTTTTAATTTTCTTAAGATTTGTTTTGTTTTTTATTCGGTATTCGTTACTGTTCATTCTGTGAAATAAAGAACGGTGTAATTTGATTGACCTTATACTAATAGTACTACATAAATAAATATGTAGTTAGTTGATTAAATCACTCTTTTTGTGTGTAAAATAAACGGTGTAATTTGATTAATCTCATATTAATAATAATATGTACGTAAAGAAATGTAGAGTTGATTAATTCATTGTTTTATTTGCCTTATATAAATGTGAATATTTTCGATATGCGGGATCTCGCAAATACCGAGATCTCGCGGGATTGAAAATTCGTAGTCCCGCAAATACCGAGATTGAGTTCAGACTGCGGGATTGGAAGCCCTACTCGACACCAAGGAGATGGTCTTTTGTGTTATAGCGTGAATTGAGAGGGATTAGGCCGCCATCCGCAGAGAGGTAGACCACATGAAGGGGGCCACCCAACGCCTAACAATTAACAGTATTACCGGGTGTCGAATGAGACAGTACCCGAAAGTGTAACCTCATCAGGCTGACCACCGAGGTCACGAATATTACCTGTAGTAAACCCAATAACGATGGGAAAGTAATACGATAGGTTATCGGATACCATGCTACTTTTTTGCAGCCCTAGAATGATAGGGCGGGATAGATTCAGTTTATGCCTATGAAAAATTCAGTTATGCTCCCCAATTTATTTTTTCCTTGGCATGAACACGAATAAGTTGGGGAGCATCATTCTTGTTATTAAATGAAATTTGCTTACAATTCAAACGAATACATACTATATTATTGCCTACACTTTTTTTTGGCCTGGGCTACGGTCAACGCACCCGCCGCCTGTCTCTGTGTGGGGTGACAGAGGGTGGGTGCGCGGCCCCGTAACCCACCCGCGGCACGTTAATGAGTTAGTCGACCAACTTTTTCATACCTATTTATACCCTTAGAGGGTGAAAATTAAGAAATGCTGAAACTCGTGTTCATTTATTTTTATTAAATAGTATTTTTGGAGAATTTGAAGAAAATCAATGTAGATTTTTTTTTCCTTATACAAACTTTGTTACTGCGGTAGGGGGTACCTAAGGGTTGAATTTCAAAAAATCCTTTCTTAGTGGGTTTCTACGTCACACAAAGTAACTAATGTGAAAAGTTCATGTTTCTGGCTTTAGTAGTTTCGGCTCTGTGATAAGTCAGTAAACTGACATCTTTCTACCTATTTTACACCCTTAGAGGATAAAAATGGACAAACGCTGAAACACGTGTTTATTTATTTTTATTAAAAAGTATTTGTGTTTAATTTGAAGACAGTAGCTAAAGATTTTTTTTTTCTTTCCATACAAACTTTACCGTTGCGTTTCACCCCCTTAGGGGTGGCATTTTAAAAAATCTTTTCTTAGTGGGTGCTTACGTCACAAAATGAAACTACGGTCCAAATTTCATTTTTCTAGCTTCAGTAGCTTCGGCATACCCTGTTCCTTTATATGTATATTATTGTTAAAGCCTCCGCAACACCCCTTGCAGGTGGAATTTCGTAAAATCCGTTCTTAGCTGACCTCTACTCGACGAAAGGAATATTTGTGCCAAATTTCAAGTCTGTATGCCTTATGGTTCCAGAGATATGGTGATGAGTCAATATATCGCTCGCAAAACCCGCCTCCTATATATATATATATATATATATATATATATATATATATATATATATATAGAAGATTGATAATAAAGTACCTATAAATATGTTCAAAAAATTGTGCGTTTGGTGCGCTGTCATGAACGAAGTTAATATATTTTTACGACTCAAAATGTACAAAAGATTTTTATTTATTTTATTACCATATTTTTATTACACCAAAAATGCAGAAGACTTTTATAGAGTTGAATTAAGAAGGACATTTATTCTCTAATTTGAATATTTTATGTTATTTTCTATAACATTTTCGATATAAAGATTTTCCGATATAATGAAATTAAGGATTCAACTTAATAAATTTCATAGTAAATTCTAGAAAACTGTTTTTTTTAAAGACAACACTCTGCACTAATGAAATAATTCTTGAGTTGCAGGGAACTTTACAAAGATATAGTTAATTATATTCAGACTCAGAACAACAATTTGTGCGGATCGCACGAAGTGTTGTCCTACATAGAATTCGAATCCATAACACTGGCACAGTAGGTCGGTATCTTAACTAGTGGTTTGGTGCCTTTTATCATCATATCACGGTAGTTATTAGTTTATAGTATCTATTATAAGATACATTTGTTTGTAAAAAAATCCATATCAACGCTTGTATTCATTCTGAACTACGTTAGATTATCCTTACTAATAAGTTTGTTTGTTTCACTCAACCGATTTCCAAAATTCTTTTGTCAACGGAAAAATATCAGAGAGTAACATAGTCTATATTTTATTCCGGTATTCCCACGGGAACGGGAACTACGCGGGTGAGGCGAATGAAACCGAAGCAAAGCGAGGGAGGGTTGCTAGTTATTAATAATCAAATCAAATGTTGATAGAAAAATGTAAGCTTTTCAAATTTTCTTTATTATTGAAGTTAACGTTGAAGTTTCCAGCCAATAAGCGTGGAAGCTTATAAGTTTTTGATTAAGTAATTTAGAACGTCCCTCAGTATATTCTAACAACGACTTACAGATAAATAATGTTATATCCTGAATGTTTTCATTTGGGAATGTATTAATAGTTATTTAACATCGTTTCCAATGTCACAAACAACATCCCATCCATATCTATTCGTCCTCACGATTTAAACTATATTAACCATTCTTTCTAATCAACATTCTTTTTTTGAAATGAAGAATTAGGATGTATTTTGTTTGTTTCTTTCTTTCTTTTTTATTTTTTGTTTCCTTAATTTGTTACCACTTCTGTGTATGCTGTGATAGGTTAACAATTGATTTAGTTTCATTTTATGTTATATTTATATTTTAATATTTCTAATGTTCCAATTACTAGCTGGCCTTAAATGAATAAATAAATAAATAAATCTTACCTATCTCTATTCATCCCAACCATCCCATTCATACTCATACGCCGCCCCTCATATCGATCAATAGAACACTATTGACGTATTACTGGAATTACTTTTTAATTTTATTTATTAAATACTTATACAAGCGGCTAAGGTTTACCTAATAAAATCAATTGATACGATAAAAAAATCTTTAAATTACTGTCAAAGAAATACTCCAAGTATTTCTTTTCATTATCATCATCTCAAAATTGGCTCGAAATAGTTTTGTAAACTTACACACGCCAGATCTCTTCTTGTAAATGAATGTTTGTGTACAAATATTTTGATCGTCACTGTACGGCTTCGTGCTCTGTAGCTTTTGGTGCTAATCTCATAAAATGCATCTAAATTGTTATAATAAAAAGTAGAAATATGTATTTTCAGTTTAAGTTATTGACTGTGGAGCATCACGAAAGTGTCTTGCGGGGTCACCCGTAGAGTGTGGCGTTGAGTAAGTTTTGCACCCAAGTGCCCTACTTCCTGAGGGGTAGCGACTTATTCACAACTCAATTAATGGATTCTTCCGACAGGCGAAAGAACAAAACTTAATTAAAGTAATGAAAACTTGGATACAAATACCTACCGCCTATTACAGAAACCGAAGGTAGACTCCGTCAAGAATTCGTTCCATACTCACTATCCCTATAGAGTATTTGTATCCAAGTAGGATAGAGTATCCATTCAAGTGTTGCTCTCAAGCAGCCTTCGTACCATTAAGTGGTAATACAATACTTCAAGTTTGAACGATTCCATGAGCATTGCAAGAAAAGCAGACTGGTACTACTCTGATGAGTACGGTCCCGGACTCGCCTACGGCCTACAGGCCAATTGTGTTGAGGTGGATCCCGATCTATTGGTAGCCCTATTTGATTTCTGGACGCGGTGATTAATGATAGCTTATTTACGATTGCTATGCGTGTGTAATTTTGTTTATGAAATAGGTATATTTAGCTCATAGTTCTATTACTATGAAAATAATGCTACAAATTCGAAACTTATATTTTGCATGACTATGTATAGAAAATAATATCATATACTTTTAATGTTTCTGAACAATATTTTTAATTTCATAATAGTTGGCTGAAAGTCAAAAACGCGTCCGAACTTTCCGCCATTGACAAATTGTAGCTCATTTCCAATTGCGTGCACATCCATAGTGATGCACACATAATACAAAGCGCGAACTTGAGACGGTGTCACAACCCATTGGTGCTATATATACTTCGTCTGAGACAACGGGAGCATAGTCTCATTTGACTTCACACAACATCTCCACAAGAACAAAAATGTCCCTTAAGGTAACCTTATTTATCTTTTCCATCCCTCATCTTATTTTCTCTTACAATTAATCGATAAGAACAGTTTGATATTAATATTATTGACATTGTTCGATTTCACGTTCATTGGCTTAGTTTCAACATATCACATTTTTATCCTGTACTTGTACAATTTGATATAAAACAAATAGGTTATGTAGAATAAATATCATATTTACTTTTTGTTTGTAACTATGGAATAGATATCTAACTTCCAAAAGACGATTGTTTGATATTCTTATTAAGGCCCAAGTTTCATGTCATGAAAAAAATTGTGAATTTGCGCTTATTTTGGAGAATAATCCCCGAAACCATTGGACATTCGCATATATTTAAATAAATTTTTCGTCATTTGAAAGCTGCTTTATTTCATGTGGATTTAATCAAAATGTCATATAAGCTAGGAAGCTATAGCAAGGAAGATATTCATTAAATGAGTAATTGGGAAAAGAGCAGGGTGATGATGATGATGATATAAGTAACATAGCAGCAGATCAACTAATCATAAGCGATTATTGCCATTCGTGTATCTCGGATTATTGAGATTAGGTTAACCCAGTATTAACTAGGGTCACAGTTAACGCATTGCCTACCACAATTAAAAGGTTAGTGTTTATATGTAAACGGTAATAGCATAATTTCAGAAAAAATAAACTTATACACATTGTTTTCTACATTTCGTAATTCCTTTCTAATTAAGCATCTATTTCTAAAAGTCGTCTATTTTAGTGTTCATTAGTTGCATTTATTCTAACAATACTTTATTATTATGATAATGAGGCATGACACCGCGTTGTTGTCTCGTTGTCCACTACACCATACTTATTAGAATGCAGTGCGCGATACTTTACATGTCCTTGACGCACGAGCTATCCTCGGCTTGTTAGTAATTTCTCCGCGCATACGCTTACGCAACTGCACTAGTCTCGCCCTCGCAAAACTGTGTCACTGTTTCAAGTACGCCTTATGTGGCATATACATGCTAAAGGAAATTAGTATGTACAATGTTGACTGATAACGGAATTTAACAATTTTTTTCTGTTTCAGTTCGTCGTTTTGTCATGCCTTGTGGCTGTAGCGCGCGGTGGTGTGGTCCCTCCCGCTGTCGCTGCTCCACTTGTAGCTCAACCCGTGGTAGCTGCGGCTCCTGTTGCGGCTAGATTAGAAGAATTCGATCCACTTCCTCAATATCAATTTGGATATAACGTAGCTGACGCCAATACTGGTGACTTTAAGAGTCAAACGGAACAACGTAACGGAGATTTAGTGCAAGGACAATATTCTTTCGCAGAAGCCGACGGTACTCGACGTGTTGTTGACTACGTTGCTGACTCAGTTAATGGTTTCAACGCGGTTGTGCGCAATGAGCCGTTAGTAGCAGCCCCTGCTGTAGCAGCTGTTGCTGAACCCGCAGTAGTACCAGCCCGTATTGCGGCCGCTCCCGTCGCTGCTGCACCCGCTGTTGTCGCTGCGAGATATACTGCTCCTCTGGCGTACGCACCTGCACCTGTAGCTAAATTTGCAGCATATACAGCACCCCTCCCCCGATTTGCCTCATCGTTCGCATACCCTGCAGCTGCACCTATAGTCGCCGTCTAAATATCGATTATATACAAACCACTTCTAATGACCGAATAAATTTTATACAAGACTTAGTTGTTTTACTCCTATTCTTTGCCATTTTGGTTTTATTATTCATATTAGCATCGACATATATATACAATAGCCTAAATTACTTTTATAACTAATAAAGAAGTAGATTAAGGATAAAACTTTAAGCTACATATATTATATACCATAGTTTATATATATGTCTTCCTTTAAGTCAATTAGTGTTCTATTACTTACTGAAGAATTCTAAATGCAATAATGGGATTTTTATAATAGGTACTTTTATATGTGTAACAATGTCTGCCGCTATGATTTCTCTATTATATTGTAGTGTTTGTAAAATGAATATTATAAGCATCCAGACCATCTATCATCCTGCTCTTGATCCAACTACTTGCGTCGACGAAAAATGTCCTCGATTTACACACACACACACACACATATATATATATATATATATATATATATATATATATATATATATATATATTAGCATTTACACTTAAAGCTTGCCTCACAACATTACTTTCAACCCGTCTCATCACATGTCCTTATCAAGTCAAACGTTACACGAAAGTTGTAAGAGAAGCGAGAAATCGAAACTCGATCATACCGATAATGGTACTATATCTAGAGATAGAGGGGTGTAAAATTGGAAAAACCGCTGAATTCGCAGAATTTATTATATTCGCAGTATTTTGTTTAAGGTCAACATTCTCCATTTTATAACGCAGTGGCGTGGGGAAGTGTCCCCAGCATGCTCTATACCTTAAGTTTACCTTCTCCGACGAGAAGAATGTTATCAATGAATAGCATGCACCAAAATAGTGGTGGTCGTTGAATAAACGAACAGTTTTTTTCGACTGTTTCTTTGCCGTGAACTAATAAACTAGTTTATAGTTGACTGATAAACATGTTTATGTATGAACTATGAACGGCTTCGTGAATCGGTCGTCGCATCAACGAATGACGCGAACGTAACGACGACTTTCGAGTGTTCGAAAGCGCCCGAATCGGCCCGAACTTTAACAACGCGATGCGCGCGTGCTCGCACGCTACGCTCTTTACCCGCCCCGCAAACCTCACCGCCCGTGGGCGCGAGTCGAGCCGAAATCATAACGCATAGATAGATTGATTACAATTCATTGAACTCTGCTATCATGTGATTGGACTAACATTACATATTGAAGCGTCAATGTACATTGTACAATGAAACATTATTAGTCTTAATACTTGCACTGAGCTTATTGCTAGATCAAAATAGACTCTATTTTGATTAGTGTAAATATATTATTTTGTAGTGCATTTATTATAAAAAAGTATTGGGTTACAAATTGAAACTTTGTTTGTTTACATTATTTTTTTTAGTTTCATTCGAATGCGTTACGCGCAGCGCAGGTCAAAGGTGACTGCAAAAAAGCGTATTGCGAACTCGAATTGTTAAATTGTGTCATATATTTTTTATTGTGTTAAGAGTGTTAATATATAGTGTTTAATACGTATACCTAAGTAGGTACGCATTCAGTAATTATGTCGGCTCGTAGAAACACCAGTGTTCTATGGCACCATTTTGCCATTTCGCCAGGTTCCTAATTTTTTTTTTTTTTTTTTTTGTGGTTGGGCTGCGGTCGGCGTGCCTCCGCACCACTCCGTCCGGGGCGACAGAGGGGCAGAGCACGCAACTCCCGCAACCCACCCGAAAACCACCTCGCCTTCGTCGTTGGACCGACCACCGGAGCAGGTTTACTTGTCGTCAGTGGTCGGCCCGACGGAATACCCCCTACGTGGGGTACCCTCCCATCGACCGACGTCCCCCCAGAAAAAAAAAAAATAATAAAAAAAAGGTTCATAATATTTAACTTAAATAATTTAATCTTATTATTTCCTATTAGCTATCTAAAATAATAAACCTGCCAGTTCTAAGCTTGGAAAAAGTATGAAGGGGTTCATTTCAACATGCTCGTAAATATTAAATATTGTTGTCTAATAAAATTCGTTGAAGTTTCGTTGTCCTTTACCTACCAATGGACGATCAACGTACGTCATAATATAAACTTAACGTCTAAGCGTCTACGCCATAAACTAGTCGAAAATTAGACTGTTTTTTCAACTAGTTTATCGTCGACGATAAACGGTCTCGTTGCGTCGACTATAAAATCGTCGACGACCCACTACTACACCAAAGTACCTCTTTCTGTATCTCAGATATTAAAGCATTCATTATCAACAGGAGTAGTAGCTAAGGAATGAATGGCGACCCTTGGTACAGACAACAGCTGAGCTTTTTTTTTTCTTTTTAAGTTATTACATAGCTTTTATCGCGGGCTGCGCGGCGACCGAATCAAGAAATTCCGTAACGAAAAAACCTCACACTCCTGTACCATGTAGCTCGGGACGAGTGACATGGTAGGCGGGTGGCGGCAGCTCGGCCGTACGGTCGTCGACATTCTGCATTCGTCCGTCTCGGTGCGCACACGTGCCATCGCTTTGCGTAGCTTACGTCAAAAAGTGTTTCCGCGCGTTTTCTAAAGGTCCCAACGATCTTCAGCGGACGACAGTGGTAATCCAAACCGCCTTTATTGTTATACATATAGTACATTTGTTTTCTTATCGGTCACCACGCTCAAAAAGTGTAACTTGAATTACTTAATATCAAAGAAAAAAAATACTGCATAAATAAAAAATAAGTAAATAATTATAATTACATAAGTTGATAAAAAATGCTATGCAATAGCTTTAACGCGGCAGTCCCCGAGTGCCACACTTTTTTTTAACGCAATCTGCCGATAGCAGCCGTCGGCAACTTTTGCCACAGCTGATCTTATGTACGACCTAGATCATTGGCGCATAGCACAGATTAACCTAATATATTTGACAACTACACTTATCTTTCAATGCCCACCATAAAATCATACATGGTATTTTGCACGCCGGGGCCTCGCAGACGCCGCTGCGCACTCGCCCTGATGATGAGCATCGGACATGCTCGAAACCCGGGTCGACGTAATCGATCTCAGCACGTGAGTGTTTTTGCCGTTTTAGATATTATAATATGGTATTTTGACATAAATCTTTTCGAGGTCAACAAATACTATGTACAAGATGTGCATCGTGATATTTTTCGCACATAGCAGTGCAAATATGACATAACGGATGTCCGCGATCAGGCATAAAACAGATCTTGTTATGAGTCATTTCCCTTTCTTCTCGCAATCGCTTCCTATTCAGTTTTTCCACACTTTCATGCTGTAATACATGAAATTTATTCCTCAAAAATAGTATGAGCATCTAGATAGCATCTACACTGCAATTTATTGATTTTACAAATAATGTTCCTGATTATAAATCTGATTTATGCGCTTTTATTTAATAGAATTAATTATTAACATTCTTTGTACCTAAGTTTTATAACAAAGCAGTTTGAGTTTGAAATCCACGACTCTTATAGATAATATTTATACTGTTACTAGCAACCCGCCCTCGCTTCGCTTCGGCTTCAGTCGCCTTACCCGCGTAGTTCCCGATCCCGTGAGAATACCGGGATAAAATATAGCCTATCCCTAATGTTATAGCTTTCCATTGGTGAAAGAATTTTTGAAATCGGTTCTGTGGTTTAAGGGTGAAAGCGTAACAAACTAATAAACAAACTTACTCACGCATTTATAATATTAGTACTATTATATATTATATACCAATTTACTATGAATTTAAGTCATTTATTTGATTTTTTGAAGTGAGAATTTCTATAGGCATGTTTAGATGGAGAGTGAATTCATGTAAGTCGTCATAGACACGGCCACGTGACGCTATGTCTGTACCTATATGAATGTCATATCTGTGCCGATAGACGTCAAAACCGGATAAATGTAAAAAGTTTTAATTTACAAATTTTAATTTAAGATCAAAACAATTAATTTGAATATCTAAAACTAACAACTGTTTCTTCATAGTTTTAAGTTTTCGCTTCTGTCGGCAGCCCTCAAGAGAGCTTCGTATTCTTTTTTTCTTTTGAGTCATTCATCTTATCGAGGTCCCCTTTAGATATAACCCTACTCAAATAGGATAATGCTATAATCACCACATTTAACAGGGAAGTTAATGCCAAAGATTCCCAGGAGAGTCCTCATCATGATAATTCAGCCTGATGTAGTACACTGCAAGACGCAATCTTACCATAGATTATCACATAGCGCAGAGCCGTGCTGCACATATACAATGACCTTCAACGACGAATGAGTCGTCCGATAAGTGGTCGTCACCGAGAACCTTTCTTTCCACATGGATTATTTACTTTGAGTGACTGTGTTAATTGTTATAGTCCATTAAATATAGCTTGATCTCTGTAACAGATGTCAATGAAACCGACGATGTAAGTTTGAACGAGCGACATGTTTACAATTTTATTTTGTATCACCTATATATTAATTTTTTTTGTGCCAGTTTTATTGTAATTAAAGTGCAATATATTACAAATATAAAAATATTAATATTCATGCCTAAAATGTACCTCGTAAGTACTGAAATACCTAGTAAACATTTTATAGGAAAATGACGCTTACGTACGTACAAGGTCTTACTGGAGTGAAAATAAAAAAGAGATGGGACAGTCGATATACGTAATTCGATAACCGATCTTTATTAAATTATTCATAAAAGAAACAAACCCAATAGAATACTCATGAAAAACTTTTAACATATTTTTTACACTTACAACATACAGTTACATTATAAAATACATAAATTGAATTAATTAAACATTAAAAAAATACTATTTTACTCAGTGTAAATTATAATATTATGTACGCATTATTGTCAATAAACTAAACATATTTATTCATAAAACAGTCAATTGATCGATTGATGTAACGAATGTCCCTATTTTGCCAAAAAATGATAAATGTAATAGCAGGAATGCTCTATAGTCCATAAAATATAGGTTGATCTCTGTGACAGGTGTCAACGAAACCGACGATGTAACTTTGAACGAGCGACATGTTTACAATTTTATTTTATATCACCTATATATTCATTTTTTTGTGCCAGTTTTATTGTAATTAAAGTGCAATATATTACAAATATAAAAATATTAATATTCATGCCTAAAATGTACCTCGTAAGTACTGAAATACCTAGTAAACATTTTATAGAAAGATCACGCTTACGTACGTACAAGGTCTTACTGGAGTGAAAATAAAAAAGAGATGGGACAGTCGATATACGTAATTCGATAACCGATCTTTATTAAATTATTCATAAAAGAAACAAACCCAATATAAAACTTTCAACATATTTTTTACAATTACAAGTTCAGATAGTTACATTATAAAATACATAAATTGAATTAATTAAACATTAAAAAACTACTGTTTTACTCAGTGTAAATTATAATATTATGTACGCATTATTGTCAATAAACTAAACATATTTATTCATAAAACAGTCAATTGATCGATTGATCTAACGACTGTCCCTATTTTGCCAAAAAATGATAAATGTAATAGCAGGAATGCTCTAGTGATGACGATAATAGATCTTGATTGTACTCCTTTCGAATAATTAAAACAGTTAAAAAAGCAGTTTTCTTTGAAATAAATTCAAAAAGATTTTCATTGATTGTATTTCAACTATAATAAAAAATCACAATTATCAAAATAAAGAGTTTTATTGATAAAAAACTACTGACTCCATCATAAGCGTAACAACCCTAGGGACAACTGTCACAGAGATCAAGCTATATTTTATGGACTATAGTGATGACGATAATAGATCTTGATTGTATTCGTTTCAAATAATTAAAACAGTTAAAAAAGCAGTTTTCTTTGAAATAAATTCATCATTCATATTAGTCCCAGGCATGTACTTTTAAATACTGAGATAATCCCAGGGTAATGGCTACAGCCCGTTCTCCTGGTGATCTTATTTTAACTATTCACTGGTAATTAAGAGTAATTATTTCGACAAGACTAGCGTAGTGAAATGAGAAATGAACTAAAGATTTAGAATAGTAAATTATATCGTGTTTTTTAATATAGGAGAAATGGGTTGGATGGAGTAAGAATAACTTTCTTGTGCGTTTTCATAAAAGATGACTATGAGACGCAAGCGAATAACATCACTGCTAGAAAAAAAAATCTCAAAATAAACTTTTAATCGACGTTATATAGTAGAACAATTTCCAGCATTTTGGAGCAGGCTCTAATTCAACAGTGAGATGGATACAGGCTGATAAACATCTGGTAGACATGTCTTGCAATGCAAAGCTTATTCTACTTTCTTTATTAACAACTTAATGAATACTCGATAAATACGTAGAAATATTAAATCCCAATTTCCATATTAACATTATAACAAACATTTATTTGTGTAATTGAACATTGCTTTAACAACTAGAAACGTTGCCGTAAAATGAAACGTAACTCCTCACTAATCCTTACTAACATAATATATATGCGAAAGTAACTTTGTCGGTCTGTATGTACTTTGTCTGTTACACTTTCACGTCTAAACGACTGAACTGATTTTGATGAAATTTGGTACAGAGGTAGACTAGATAAAAGTAAGTGTAAAGCGATAAAAAGCCCATCTTTTCTCAAGCTATGCTTGAAAAAAAAATAGGCTACTTTTTAACGCGGAAAAATTACTAAACCCTTTCTATGGAAATTTGTCATTTGTGAACGTACGTAATCACATGAGAATTTGTATTAAGACATATATAAGAAATTAATAAATATTTGTGATGAATATCTATACCAATAAATAAAATTGGAGTGTCTGTTTGTAATGTAAAAATAATGGGCTTTTTTCATGCTCACATTATTTAGTTAGTAGTTATTTGCACTATACATATGCCTAAAATACTCTTTATATTTTTTTTGTTGTCTGTCTGTCTGTTTGTTCGGGGTAAACTAATGGAAAGCTATAATATCAGGGAGTAAACTAGGCTAAATTTTATCCCGGTATTCCCAAGGGAACGGGAACTACGCAGGAAAGACGACTGAAACCGAAGCGAAGCGAGGGCGGGTTGCTAGTTTGCAATAAATATCGGGATGAAATTGTACAAAGCATATAGCCTTATGGCTGGGCCACTGGGCCAGGAAACATTAAATTTTGTACACGTACATTTTTGGGTTAAACGAGCACCAAAAAGATTTTTTTTAAATCAACCCCTAGGAGGTGTGTAACGTATAGGCGGGATCGGGCCCATCTATCTCTCGGATGCTCATTCGATTTCAGGAAGTGGTTTCGGTGATCGTGGCCTTGCTACACCTGAGGGACGTCATGGAGGCAGTCACCAGCGGGGGGATGCTGTTGGTGATGTCGGTATGTATAGACATTGCAAAAATGCCTTCAATAGCCTGCCATTCAGCTGCATCAGGGAGGCGCTTTGATATTGCAGGGTACCTCTAAACCTCTGACGGCTAGAGGCAGACTATTTGGATGGGCGCAGGATTCACTGCGTGGCCGACCAAGGGCATTATGTGGATGTATTATATGGCCTTTGTTTCATATTATTTCTATGTGACGCTTTTGGTCATGATTATAGTAGTAGTAGTGGTGGTAGTATAATTCTTTTTGTACTTCATGCATATTAGCGATTTCACAACAGACGAAGTCGCGGGCCATAGCTAGTTATATTCATACACTCATCTATGATATTACGCCTGTTTTTGTGAAAATCTGTTTCTTTGGTACATCTAGATTCTCTTTTCTAATTAGTAATATACAGTTTTTTTTTGGGGGTGGGTTGCTGTCGGCGCGCTCCTCGCACCACACCGTCCGGGGCGACAGAGGGGCGTAAGCACGCACACCCGCAACCCACCCACGATGCACGTTGCCTTCGTCATTGGGCCGACCACCGGAGCAGGGTTACTTGACGTCAGTGGTTGACCCGACGGAATACCCCCTATTTGGGGTACCCTCCCATCGACGGACGTCCCCCCCTCGGAGAGGACGCTGGTCTTTCTTCACACGGTCGGCCCCTCAACGGGTGACGGATTAATTCCCCGGTCACGTCACCCGCGGCGTCGGCTAGGGCGGCATGAGGCGCAGGTATTGGCGCCTACGCCGCCCCAGTCGCCAGCTGCGGATCGCCTCATCGAGGCTGCGTTCCTCGCGCAGGCGATCCGCCGCCTCCTTCTGCGAGATCGCTGCCTCACAGAAGGCTGCGACCGCTTCCCAATTCCTGATGCTGCCGACCATCGCCCTGGCGATAGTCGGCAGCGTCAGGTCGACACCGATGATTGCGACGAGTTCACGACACTGTTCCGCCCAAGCGGCACAGACCTCGAGCGTATGCTGCGCCGTGACCTCGTCGCAATCGCTGTGGTGGCGGGACGATGTACTCTCCCTCCTAACAACCTTGTGCAGGTATTTGGCGAAGCGCCCATGCCCCGTCAACACCCATACTAGTCGGAAGGAGAGCACCCCGTGCCGCCTTTCCAACCACTGTATCAACACCGGCCAGAAGGCCTCCACGATTCGCACCTCGAACCGAGGCCTCTTCAGCTGGACTGCCCAACGGGCAATGACGTCCCGGCGGGCATCGACGCGCCAGGCGATGAGCTCCCTCAACGAGACCACACCGCCCTCCGCTCGCACCCCCGACACCCACCGATACAAACCGGCGAGCATTTCCGCCTCCAGGTCCCACGGGAGAGTCCCGGCAATATACAGAGTTGAACAGTATTTGAAATATTTTTAGCATTCTATTTCATAACTTTTTATTCATATTGTTTTGCGTGGTGTTGGTGAAGTTGTAGTTAACCGCCAAAGAGGATAAAACATTTTATTAGTAGCCAACATAAGCCATTCATTAAGAAGTTGAAGGATATTATTTTACTCTATATGTAGTAGTATTAATGTCATGATTTGTCATTTTTAATGGCATAAAATTAGCAAAAACATATATCTTAAAATATATTGCCAATATTCGTTTGTATTTGTAACAAGTGGGTATTATATAAATAGGTTAAAATGGAAGAGAAACAAATTTACGGAGCTCTCACAATTTACCGTGAACGAGGAGCGTATCTTCGCCGTCTTGAACAATTCGGAAAGGCGAAAGCTTCATATGATGAGGCATTTCGAAACAGCCCTGAGGATGTCCGCACACTAACAGGACGTAGCCAAGTATGCGCTGATGCTGTACAGCCAGTGCAAGCATTTGCTGACGCAGAACTTGCGCTTAAATTGGAACCTGCTAACATGAATGCTCGAAACATGCAAGCCCGTGCTATGTATACCATGTCCGACTTTGAACACTCCGTAGTTATGAATTACCGAGGACTTCGCCGTCGACGTCAACCCCCTTATTTTATGGAAGGCATAAATCAAGGTGTAGAAACAATTCAAGACTGCATTGGGACTAACGCAGGTAGTGTCATGCTAGACTTTCTTCCTCTTATCAAACAGTTAGAATTAGCTCGTAGCACTGAGAGTGCAATTAATAGAGTTATGCGCGTGTCTCGTATTCCTAAGTTAGAACAAAAATATAAAATAACACAGATGGAAGCACGAAAACATTTAACACTAGCTCGTGTACTTGCTATGAAATATCTGGGCCCAATGGCATATGACAAATTCTTTTTACAAAGTCTTATAGAAGATCCACGAATCAAGTCTGCGAACTCTGGTGGTAGTCAAAAACTAAAAGGAATAGTAAAAGAAGCCTTACGATCATTAAGTGAAAGACAAGAGATGTTGCGGTCACAAAGACCATATTATACAATTAAATTAGCTGAGAAAGCCGAATCTAAGCATCAGACGAAATATAAAGAAGTCATGCTCGAAAGAGAGCGTGAAATCGGTGCTCGTACTGCTGAACGCTTATTGCGACAACTAGAGAAGAGTATGCGTGAAAACAGAATTATGGATTTAATAGCTCAAGCAGAACGTATGCAGATGTTCCTTGATGTAAAAACTCCCAGAACGCTGCCTGATAAAGAGCTTTACACCGATCGTCTATACAGAGCCGTTGGTGAAGGATATCTATCCCAACATCGGCTATCATACACACTTAGCGAACGTGGTAACCGTCGCCGCATAGCTTTCTTAATGGGTTTACGGGTTGGCCGTCCTACTTCTTTTGATTCAGTTATGGCCAATTATCCTTATAAGTTCATCGATATCAAAGAAGCCACGGCAAAAGTAAATGCAACGCTAGAAATGTGTGAAAATTCAACAATGAAATGTTGGTTAATGTATGAAATGGCACGATTACTTTGTACTCAAAAAAATTATGCTCTTGCAAAATTTTATGCTAAACGCTGTCAAAAGGAAGCTCAAGAGTTAGGAAATGTTACGTGGTGGATGAACGGTTTATTTGTATTAATGAGTGGTGACATGCAACAAGGTAACGCGAATGAAGTGCGTATAGCGGTGGAAGAAGCTTATGAGTATACGAAAAAAATGCAAGATCCAGAGAGGTTACATGCGTTCCTGGCAAAATGCGCGGATATGGTCGCTGAGACGGGTACGTCTGATGAGCGGAAAGTGATAACACAACGAGAGAAACAGATCGTTGGTGTTATGGAGCATGATCAAAGCGTTGAGCTCTCTGTACTCTTCAAGCGTATGTCTACATTGCCTCCCGGTAGACGTTTCTCAGTGCTACCGCGTAAGCCTGAGGTGTTCGAACAACATTCCGAACGTCGCAGGAGGAAACAACGTGGACTCTCTGTTGTTCCCGGACCAGAGCAAGAGTTACCACGACCACCTCAATCTGGCATTTTAGGCTTTCAATTATTCGACCTATAATTTTTGAAAATTTATTTTATGTAGAATCATGATTTAGTGAATTTTAAAGATTTTAATATTTTACAGAATTTATATAGAAAAATAAATAAATATTGATTGTTTGCTAATATAGCCAACCTTTGCTATACTTTTGCACCTGATATATTGCTCACTTCATTTTTTATAGTTGACAAACATGCCATCATTGAGCATTAGCTTCCATATTAGAAATAACATTGGCTCTATATATTACGCTAGCAAGACGAGTTTGCATAGTTTTTCTTCTCTTTCAGTGAAGTTATTGACCCCTAACTTTTGTAACTTTCTTTTACAAAAATCTGCGATAACTATCCCCAACATTATACTGATTTAAGTACATAATGTATAGTCTAACTTTATTATTATCGTGTGAAATGTTAATTATATATCTTAAAATTAGTCAATCTGCGCGGAATTGCGCAGTGCGCAGCAAATAATCTCTTAAGAGATTATTAATTTCAAATTTAATAGAAGCGGTACACTTTCAGAATTTTATCTATTATTCGTCATTAGCTGACATAGATAAGCTTTAAAATGAGCAATAAATCATGACAGTCAATAAAATAATAAGAAAAATCTCGCGGACAGACAGGTAAGCTAGAGGAATAATATACGATGGTAATAAAAGTCAAGGGTGCAATAAATTATTAGTTTAATTACAAAATAATGACATATGAAAATTGTACCATATTGTAACGCTTAATGATGATTGTAGGCTGGTGCGGAGTAAGATTGGTACACCGGGGCAGCTTGATATAGAGGAGCCGTTTGATAAACTGGTTCTGAATGTACTATAGGCGCTGAGGCGTATGAAGCAGGAGCGGCAATCTTGGCTACATGAGAAACAGGTGCAACTTTCACGGCGATTGGTTCCTTATGTACGACAGCGTTGAAACCATTGTGAGGGTCAGCGGTGTAATCCACGGTACGCTTGGTGCCATCGGGGTCCACGACAGAGTATGAGCCACGGACAACGTCACCATCGCGGCTCTCATACTGGGACTTGGAGTCACCAGTGTGACCGTCCTGCACGTCGTATGAATAGCTGTATTGGGCTTTAGACTCAACTTCAACTTTCTCTGCAGGGGCGACAGCGGCGACTCTAGCAATAGGTGCAGCGTATGTTACTTTAGTGATTGGAGTTTCGTACGATGGTGCAGTGTATGCCACTTTAGTGATAGGAGCTTGATATGATGATGCAGTGTATGCTACTTTAGTAATAGGAGCTTCATATGATGGTACAGTGTATGCCACTTTAGTAATAGGAGCTTCATATGATGGTGCAGAGTATGTCACTTTAGCGGTGGGCGCTTCATATGAAACTGGAGCCGCGTACTTTGTGATGGGCGCGGTGTATGTAATGGGAGCTGCTTGTGCGGCGTGACTCGTATAGGTGAGCGGAGCCGAGTAAGTATACTGTTCAGCTGGGAGCAGACCGGCGCTCGCCATCGCCACCAAGCAACCGAGTACGATATACTGTAAAAAGTAAATCTTATTATAGTTTTAAAGACGCAACAAACATAATTCTGTACAAATCTAAAACCAATAAAAAGATTAAAATATCGATTACAATGCCATCTAACGATTCAATTAAATCATTCAAACTTGCATCAAAATTTTCATCAATATTTATCGGTCCATTTAGAGTAGGTGAACTCACACACGTACACAAGAATTATATCTAAAAATGATATAGGAAGCCTCGTAAAACAAACTCTGAGTACATTTTACTCTGAAAGCTCACATAGACCAATTTCTCTTTCTTTCGAATCTTCTATAGTTGGCACTTGAATACACGTGATGTGACGATGATAATGTTGCCCAGTAAATAGTTATAAACCATAGGCGAAATATATAAAGTGGGTTAATATCACTGGCACAGATTAGAATCAGTATATATATAACAATTACTAACACGGAGCTTATTGGAATATTATTAAAAAAGTAAAACTGTAATACCTTGAATGCCATGTTAGTTGTAAAACTGAACTGCGTAAAAGAACTGTCGATTTCAGTTTGCAGTCCCATTTTATATGCATCGAATATCCACGCCAATGCATTTATGTGACGTCACAAACCCAATCTGGTAATCGAACCTCGGATTATTAACATGTTGGTACTTTCCCTTTTAATTAAGGCGGTTAAATAAGGCAAGGTCACGATCTTCGCTGGAATGCGAGCGCAGCCCGATGCACTTGTAGGGCGATGTGAGCTTCTTGATACACACTTTTTATTAACTTAACGGCGATAGGCGCTCTTTTTATTTTCTTTTTACTTAAGCATTAGCGACAAAAACACTTTAGATTCTCTTTATTTTGTTTCCAAAAAATCACATATTATACAATACGTGATTGAAATGAATTTAAAAATCAAAAGCTTGATTCGATGATCCGAACACACGTCACTGAACCGTCCGGGGCAACGAACCCATTATCCGCGTGTTTTCTTGCCCTTTTGTGCGCACCATCGCAAACAATTCTTGACAACTTGAGAATCTGTGTAATATGCCACTAAACTATTTAAGAGGCTATCTGTTGTGTTTAGATCTTAATCTTCTTTAAATATTATTATAGCCCAGTCGGGTTAGCTCAAAAATAGGGGTAACCTGGAATTAATTATAGTCAAAAATTTTTTTACGCCAATGTTTAGGGGTCATAAATAGCTTAAAACCAAAAAATCGACATATTAATTTTTGAAAAAATTCATAAGAATCAAAGTTGTAGGCAATTTAATGATATACAACTTGGATTCTATAATATTTTTGCTAAATTCGATGATAATCGAGATACATGCGAATTATACATTGACCTCATTTTTGCAATTATTTGCAGTTATTGCCGTAAATATTGATTGTACGATGAAAATTATAAGGACCAAAGTTGTAGAGAATCAAATTTGCAACAACTTTGGTTCTTATCATTTTTGTAAAAAATAAAATATAAAAGAGATATAGCTAAAAAAAGGTTTGACCTTCAAACCAATATGGCGGCTAACTCACCGGTCGGATTTGGTCGAGTTTTTGGTTTTAAGCTATTTATGACCCCTCTAAACATTGGCGCAAAAAAATTTCAGACTATAATTAATTCCAGGTTAAAGTCTAACCCGACTGGGCTATTATCCTTTCCGTGTGGTGACGGAGTAAGAATATAATTCGTCACTCCCTATCTTACTCGTGGATGTCGTAAAAGGCGATTAAGGGTTACATTACAGCCTCGCGATGGCAATTGGTATCCCAGTAGGGGACGTCGATGGGAGAGGGTACTCCCTCGGGGTATTCCGTCGGGCCGACCACTGACGTCAAGTCACCCTTTGGTGGTCGGCCCAACGACGAAGGCGACGTGTCACGGGTGGGTTACGGGTGTGCGTGCTTACGCCCCTCTGTCGCCCCGGACGGAATGATGCGAGGAGTGCGCCGACCGTAACCCAGCCTCAAAAAATAAGGGTTACATTACGCATATAACATCTATGCCTGAAAAGGAAAACTCGAAACAAAATCCTATACTGACCTGTCTGGCCAGACCTGTCTGTCTGGTATATTGAGATCAATTTCCTCCTATTATGGAGAAGGCTTGAGTCCAGCAGTGAGACGTATATGAGCCGAAATGAAGATAAAACGATCTTTTTTACCTGTGAGAGAGACTAAGGAATATATATTATATTCTTTAGTCGTCTATCGATAACATCTATGCGAGATAATGAATACTCTAAACGAAACCCTATATCAACATATCTGACCAGTGTGTTTAAGTAGGTCAATTTCCTTTCTATTATAGAGTAGACTCCAGCCTAAAAGTGGAACATATATGAGCTAAGAAGAGGATGATAATGAACTTATAGCTAGTTTGTACGTATTCCAAGGCAAAGTAAATTAAGTGTGTCTGATGAGAGACTAAGAATAGATAATTTACTTTTCTCCATGTTTACACGACGTATTTTACATTCCCAAGAAGGGTTAAACAATGAATGAATTAGACAGAACATCAATGAATTAGACAATACAAAATTCCTAGGGATAATGCTTGATAGACATGTTGTTTAGAAAACTCAGTTCAATGTAGTTTGCAATAAAATCAATAAATTTGTTTACTTTTTCACTGTCTACCACATTGCTGACTTATCACGAATACGTAGGATCTGTATTAAGATATGGCTTAATATTATGGGGCAACTCATCTGAGGTTCATAGTGTTTATATCCCAAAAGCGGTGTATTAGAGCGATAGCTGGAGTAGCACCAGATGTTTCTTGTAAGCCCTATTTCAAAATATACAACGACTTAAACTTACCATGTTTATACATTTATAAAATTAACGTTTTTGTAAAACAGAACCAAAATTTATTTGTTACAGCGAAGGATAAATGTACACGTAATACAACAAACTCAAATAGATTAGTACTTAAATTTAAGCCTAAAACTACAATGTACATGGATAATTGTTACGCCATGTGCATACATACATATATATAATAGCATACCACAGTATATTAAATCGTTACCGCTTCAACAATTTAAAACAGTTAAAAATTTGGTCACTGGACAAAAATTTTTATAGTGTAAAAGAAATGTGTAAATGAAATGTTTGTATAGTAGGGAATTAACTGTTTTAAGTAGTAAATTAAGACTTGGTATTCAGCCATGATACTATATGTACCTATAGTAATTGTAAGTTTCACATGCCTTTGCTGGTTAAATAGTATAACTAACTTCTAGATATAAGTAACAACTCATCTACTCTATTTTATGTGAACAATAAATCATTTCATTTCAATTCAACATCAGACCTGACACCACTGTCGGGCTGGCCACGGGCGACAAGGAACTCGGCACCGGCGGTCAACCCAATGGCGAAGAAGAGGATTTACAGTGGGTTATGGGGCCACGCGCCGTCCTTTCGTCGCCCCGAACGGCCAATCCGGACGGCGCCGGCGTAAGCGCTGATCATAGCCCACCCAAAAAAAGGCGTCTAACATCAATATACGGCCGGTTGGTTATAAAACTGTTACCAATAACTATTGCAATATGTACTATGAAGGAAGAGTATTTAAAAAACCTATTATGTCGACTCCAAGCAGCGGGGATAACATCAGAATGATAATGATAACATATTTCGTATTATACGATAGTTTTTTGAAAGTAATGAATTCTGAATAGGTCTCCATAACTCAGTACTTAACAGTGGACCTATACAGAGTCACAAGAAATTTAGAAATATATGTATTAAATTTCTTAAGTGGGATAATTTAGTTAAGTGTCTAATCAAGTACTTAAACTCAGAAATTTTGAAAAACAATTTGGTACAAAAAAACAAGACAGATATTGAAAAATCTGAAATGTATGTATATTTACATAAATAACAATGATATAAAAATCCTTAAGTTAGATATCAACATCAAAATTGTAATAATTCATTTAGAAGTAGAAAGGACTAGGTAGTCTCGGGGCGAGTAAAGGTGCTGGCTGGTGACGATCGCCGGTGCTCTTGCTAGGAGAGGAGCTGAAGCGACAAAGGGTGCTGGAGCTGGAGCGAAAATTGGTGGCGGCGCTAGTACTTTAGCAGGGGCAGCTACCACTAATGGTTCACGCCAGATAACTGCATTAAAACCATTCAAAGGATCAGCAGCGTAGTCAACAATTCTCCTGGTACCATCGGAATCCACGACGGAATATGAACCAGTAAGGATGTCTCCGTTCCTGTGCTCCTGATGGCCTTTGTAGTTTCCAATTAGTGCATCCTGTATATCATAGCTGTATGAGTGTTGAGGAAGGGGATCCACGCGCGCTAATGGTGCTGGTGCAATGACATTCGCGCTTGCCACGCATGCCATGTAGATGAAGATTACAATCTGTAAAAAACATCCTACTAATATTGTAAACGCGGCAGTTTGTGAGCATGTGAGGATGTTTGTTGCTCTTTCACGCAAAAATTACTGAATGGATTTTGATGAAATTTCACAATAATACAGCTTATATATCACAATAACACATAGGCTATAATTTATCCCAATATTCCTATGGAAAGGGGAACTATGCGGGTAAAAGCTCAGGGCGTTGTTAGTTATCCATATAATTAATAAAAAATAACGGCTTAAAAACCGGTAGCCTGAATAATAGGAGCTTTTTTCTGGTGATCGAGTAAGTAATACAAGTCACCACCCATATTTTTTTACCTCTGAGTATCGTAAAATACGACAGAGGGATTATAATATCCAGACAACATACTAAAAGGATTTTATTTATCCACCCCGTTTTACAAGAGTGGTACAGAGATTCTCAAAATGTGTTTCGCGGCACCTAGGGATTCCGTAGAATAGCCATCAAGGATCCGCCAAAATTAAATAGCTGTTAACTATATCAACTGCGACTACAGCAAGAATTGCTCTGTTCCGGTGTTATTTACCTCCATAACTTATGTAGCTATTTTTTTATAAATTTTCTGTGGTAACTACGCGGATAGACAGATAAGCTAGAGGAATAATATGCGATGATAATGAAAGTCAGGGGTGCAATAAATTATTAGTTTAATTACAAAATAATGTCATATGAAAATTTTACAATATTGTAACGCTTAATGGTGATTGTAGGCTGGTGCGGAGTAAGATTGGTACACCGGGGCAGCTTGATATAGAGGAGCCGTTTGATAAACTGGTTCTGAATGTACTATAGGCGCTGAGGCGTATGAAACAGGAGCGGCAATCTTGGCTACATGAGAAACAGGTGCAACTTTCACGGCGATTGGTTCCTTATGTACGACAGCGTTGAAACCATTGTGAGGGTCTGCAGTGTAATCCACGGTACGCTTGGTGCCATCGGGGTCCACGACAGAGTATGAGCCACGGACAACGTCACCGTCGCGGCTCTCATGCTGGGACTTGGAGTCACCAGTGTGACCGTCCTGCACGTCGTATGAATAGCTGTATTGGGCTTTAGACTCAACTTCAACTTTCTCTGCAGGGGCGACAGCGTCTACTCTAGCAATAGGTGCAGCGTATGTCACTTTAGTGATTGGAGCTTCGTACGATGGTGCAGTGTATGCCACTTTAGTGATAGGAGCTTGATATGATGATGCGGTGTATGCTACTTTAGCAATAGGAGCTTCATATGATGGTCCAGAGTATGCCACTTTAGTAATAGGAGCTTCATATGATGGTGCAGAGTATGCCACTTTAGAAATGGCAGCTTCATACAATGGTGCATTATATGTTACTTTAGCGGTGGGCGCTTCATATGACACTGGAGTCGCGTACTTTGTGATGGGCGCGGTGTATGTAATAGGCGCCGCTTGTATGGCGTGACTCGTGTAGGTGAGCGGAGCCGAGTAGGTATACTGTTCAGCTGGGAGCAGACCGGCACTCGCCATCACCACCAAGCAATTGAGTACGATATACTGTAACAAAATAAATTATTATACAGTTTTTATGACGCAACTAACATTATTCTGTACAATCTAAAAACAATAAAACTTTTTGAAATCTCAATTACAGTGCCATCTAACGGATTCAACTACAAATTTAAACCATACAGAGTCTCATTCAAACATTCATAAAAATTTTCATCAACATTTATTGATCCATTTAGAATCATCTATTCTTGTAGTAGTAATCACACAGGTATAAAAGAATTATATATGAAGCCTTATGAAACAAAATCTGAGAACATTTTTACTCTAAAAGGTCCATACAGATAAAATAAACTGATTCCTCTTTCTTTAAAATCCTCTGTAGTTGAAACTTGAACTAGATGTGACGATGATAATGTTGCCCAGTAGGTAATATAGGCAAATTATATAAGGTGGATTAATATCACTGGCACAGATTAGAATCAGTCTGTGTATATACATATAACCATGATTAACTTGAACCATATTCAAATATGTATTATTAAAAAAGTAAAACTGTAATACCTTGAATGCCATTTTAGTTGTACTAAAATTGAACTGCGTAAAAGAACTGTCGATTTCAATTTGCTGTTCCATTTTATATGCATCGAGTATCCACGCCAATGCATTTGTGACGTCATAAAGCCCGATCCGGTAATCGAACCTCGGATTTTTGACATGTTGATACTTTCCATTTTAATTAAGGCGGTTAAATAAGGCAAGGTCACGATCTTCGCAAGCAGCACGATGCACTCTTAGAGCGATGTGAGTAACTCAATACACGCTTTTTATAAACTTAACGGCGATAGGCGCTCTTTTTTCTTTAAACTTTAAGTTTAGTGACGAATACTCAGATATTCTTTATTTTTTTTTTTAATATATGTATATACATATGTGATTGCAGTAAACTAAAAAAATACAAAAGCTCGTTTCGATGATCCGAACACACGTCACTGAATCGTCCGGGGCGACGAACTCGCTATCCGCGTGCTTTTCTTTCCCTTATGTGCGGGTCAACGCAACCAATTCATGATAACTTGAAAACCTGTGTACTATTTTATTAGTCTACCTAAAAAGACTATTTACTGTACTTAAATCTTATTCTTTTATGAATAGTACTATCCTATAGTTTCTCCGTGTGGTACCATCCCTTTCTTACCGACTAAGGGATATATATATTATATTCCTTAGTCGTTCATCGATAACACCTGTGCAAGAGAAGGAATACTCGAACAGAACGAACAGAAACTCTATACTAACATATCTGACCAGCATGGTATAGTAGGTCGATTTCCTTTCTATTATGGAGGAGACTTGAGCTCAAAAGTGGGGCATGAATGATCTAAGGAGATGATGATGTTGATATAGCTGTAGCTAGTTCTTACTTAAGTGTGTGTAGTGACAGATTAAGAATAGATATCTTAGTTCTCCCCCTTTTACACGTGTCGTATTTTACATTCCCAAGAAGGGCTAAGGTTTGAGTCTGAACCCCATATTATTATTGATTTTAAAATTATGTTGGATAATTTAATTAAGTATCTAGTCAATTACTGAAATTCCGAAATGTTGAAAAACATTCATCATCTCATCATCATCTCAGCCCATATACGTCCCACTGTTGGGCTCGGGCCTCCTCCATAATGGAAGGGTAATTGACCTACTATACCATGATGGTCAGACGTGTTGGTATAGGGTAGTGTTGGCCAAATGCAAGACCAAGACGAGACTTGGACCAGTCGTGGTCTTGCAACATCACACCTGGTCTCGTCTTGGTCTTGGTATTGCGCACTCGAGTCTTGGTCTTGTTATTGCAGCAAGAGTCTCGCAAAGTCTTGCAGTTGGAATGACGTAACCGTCATTTATCATGGCAATGAAAAATCCAACTATATTAATTAAATATCATCCTAACCTATCTATCCATCTGCTAGCCTATAGTCCATTATTGAATATAATCCTTACCACTGGGGCAAATTACTCTCCTATTCTCCTGGTGTTATATTAGACAGCGTTACTACTCCTATGGCAAAAGAAGGAATTTCGACCCTGTTTTTTTGAAGACGTCACCACACGGGGCAGTTGCTACAATCAATTTTATAATGATTTCTGATGTTTACGGGAGTATTACATATTTTATCGAAACGTCGGGCAATCAAAAATCAAATACAAACGCGATAAAATCCGTAGTTTTATTTAAAATAAATTTTATCTCATTTTAAACATTTCTATAATAAATGGGTGTGTTTACATTCCCCTTCAAGTTAAGTGGTATATATCTATTGTATTTCCAGTTTAGTTACTGAAACTCTGGATACTTGAAAAAAATCTGTTGCTCTATTGCCTATATGAAGTTGCCTACATAAATACTTGGGCTGCTGCGATCCATGTGGCGCTTACTATATTATTGATTCGAGAATATATAACACTGAGTGATAAATTTCACGGCTTTAATACTTCTCGGTTTTACAAAAAAAAACTATCAACCCATCCCGGCTTTGCGCGGGTTCTTTATGGAAAATAAAATATAACCTAAGTTACTCCGAGAAGATATGGCTAATAACAGTGGGTCGTTTTTATCGTCACTGTTATAGATAATTTTAAATCATGGCTTGTAATAGCGACAATGAAATACCAGTAGGAGCGACTGTTATATGACGATATATCTTATAAACAAAACTAGATACTATATCACACCTAGTGGCAGACTCATCATTCATCATTATTATATCAGCTCATATTCGTCCTACTGTTGGGCGCGAGCCTCCTCCACAATAGGAGGGAAATTGACCTCACTATACCATGCAGGTCAATTAACCTTACTATACCAGTGCACAGTGATTTATGAACCCCATTTTTGTTGCATGCTGTTTTTATTATAGAAATAGATAGCTCTTATCATTTTAAGCATTAGAGTAAAACATCGAAGTCGACGCGACAAGTAGGTCTTTTTTATAAAAATTGTCAAAGTTCACCACAATCCGGCTCCGAAAAATGACAGAGAAAAAAATTAAAAAAGGAACTAAACTACTTATTTAATTTTTGCTTACTGTCGATAATTACACACATAATATTACATATTCACATAAGTTTCCACTCATTCCCCGGACGGAGTGGTGCGAGGAGTGCGCCGACCGTAACCCAGCCTAAAAAAAAAGGGTTACATTACGCATATAACATCTATGCCTGAGAAGAAAACCTCGAAACAAAATCCTATACCGACCTGTCTGACTAGACCTGTCTGTCTGGTATATTGAGATCAATTTCCTCCTATTATGGAGAAGGCTCGAGCCCAGCAGTGGGACGTATATGAGCCGAAATGAAGATAAAAACGACCTTTTTACCTGTGAGAGAAACTAAGGAATATATATTATATTCTTTAGTCGTCTATCGATAACATCTATGCGAGATAATGAATACTCGAAACGAAACCCTATACCAACATACGTGACCAGTATCTTTAAGTAGGTCAATTTCCTTTATATTATAGCGTAGGCTCCAGCCTAAAAGTGGAACATATATGAGCTAAGAAGAGGATGATAATGAACTTATAGCCAGTTTGTACGTATTCCAAGGCAAAGTAAATTAAGTGTGTCTGATGAGAGACTAAGAATAGATAATTTACTTTTCTCCATGTTTACACAACGTATTTTACATTCCCAAGAAGGGGTAAACAATGAATGAATTAGAACATCAATGAATTAGATAATACAAAATTCCTAGGGATAATGCTTGATAGACCTGGTGATTGGAAAACTCAGATCAATGTAGTTTGCTACAATAAAATCAATAAATTTGTTTACTTTTTCACTGTCTACCACATTGCTGACTTATCACGGATACGTAGGATCTGTATTAAGATATGGCTTAATATTATGGTGTTTATATCCCAAAGATTATTTCCGTGTGGTGACGGAGTAAGAATACAAATCACCACTCCCTATCTTACCCGTGGATGTCGTATAAGACGACTATGGGATATAATAGGCACATAACATCTGTGCAAGAGAAGGAAAACTCGATATGACATCCTATACCAACATGTCTGACCAGCATGGTATAGTAGGTCAAGTTCACTCCCATTGTGAAGGAGGCCCGATCCCAATAGTGGGACGCATGTGGGCTGCGATAATGATGATGATGATAGCCCAAAAGCGCTGTATTAGAGCCACAGCTGGAGTAGCACCAGATGTTTCTTGTTACCCCTATTTCAAAATATACAACGACTTAAACTTACCATGTTTATACATTTATAAAATTTACATTTGTGTAAAACAGAACCAAAATTTATTTGTTACAGCGAAGGATAAATGTACACGTAATACAAGAAACTCAAATAGATTAGTACTTAAATTTAAGCCTAAAACTACAATGTCAATGGATAATTGCTACGCCATGTGCATACATATATATATAATAGCATACCCCAATATATTAAATCGTTACCGCTTCAACAATTTAAAACAGTTAAAAATCTGGTTACTCAGTACCGGCGGTCAGTCCCATGGCGAAGAAGAGGGTTTACGGTGGGTTATGGGGCCACGCGCCGTCCTGTCGTCGCCCCGGACAGAATGGACGGCGTAAGCACTGATCATAGCCCACCAAAAAAAAAGGCATCTAACGTCAATATCCGGCCGGTTGGTTATAAGACTGTTACCAATAACTATTGCAATATGTACTATGAAGGAAGAGTATTTAAAAAAACCTATTATGTCGACTCCAAGCAGCGGGGATAAGATCAGAATGATAACATGTTTCGTATTATACGATAGTTTTTTGAATGTAATGAATTCTGAATAGGTCTCCATAACTCAGTAGGTACTTAACAGTGGACCTATACAGAGTCACAAGAAATTTAGAAATATATCTATTAAATTTCTTAAGTGGGATAATTTAGTTAAGTGTCTAATCAATTACTGAAACTCCGAAATATTGAAAAAAAATTGGTACAAAAAAACAATACAGATATTGAAAAATCTGAAATGTATGTTTATTTACATAAATAACAATGATATAAAAATCCTTAACTTAGATATCAACAACGAAATTTTAATAATTCATTTAGAAGTAGAAAGGTCTAGGTAGTCTTGGGGCGAGTAGAGATACTGACTGGTGACGATAGCCGGTGCTCTTGCTAGGAGAGGAGCTGCGAGAAAGGGAGCTGGAGCCGGAGCGAAAATACATGCCGGCGCTAGTACTTTAGCAGGGGCAGCTACCACTAATAGTTCACGCCAGACAACTGCATTAAAACCATTCAAAGAATCAGCAGCGTAGTCAACAATTCTCCTGGTACCATCGGAATCCACGACGGAATATGAACCAGTAAGGATGTCTCCGTTCCTGTGCTCCTGGTGGCCTTTGTAGTTTCCAGTTAGTGCATTCTGTATATCATAGCCGTATGAGTGTTCAGGAACCAACATTTAGTGTGCGCGCGCCATTAGCCTGTTTTCCTTGGTTACGCCATCACGCGTGAACGGCAGGACCAATTTCATTAATTCTTTTTTGTTGTATTTGTTATTGCCAGGAGAAGGTTCTTATGAAAGAAAAATAAGAAAATTGCCCAGAAAATTAAAAAATTTAAGAATACTTAACCATCATATAAAATTATTTCTAATCTAACCGCTTTGGACAATATAAACTTTTTTAATGTAACCTTATGACGTTTAAATATCGTCAAAGAGAATGTAAAAAAACTGAAAATTGTTTAAAACAGATGCTTCAGTTGGAGTTATTTTATTAATAAAATACATGTAAAACAATTAATTCATTATTTCTTACAGAAATGATGTAAGAAAACTGAATTTCTTAGTGCACATCAGGGTAGGTAATTTCAGAGCCATCACGCCTAATATAGAAAGTCAATTTAATATGGAGTTTTGGTAATTAAGATACATGTTACTAATATAACATGTGATATACTTAGTTATTAAGAAGAATACAATAGTTTTCTTTAATTTACAGTTGAATTTTCGTTTTTGAAAATGCCAGCAATTAGACGTACAAACTTAAGTTGTAAGTATTGGGTCAATGAACGTTGTATGCCAATATTGCTAGGCATTTAAGTTTAAAAATTAAGGTCCTGGATTATGTTGTGCGAGCGCAATTGACGCCATTGGTACCGCTGTCAGAGCCATTACATTCATTGGTTTCATACGCATAAAGAAAAAAAAATAAGTATGTTGTATATAGGAATTAGAATAATTAACATTTTTTTTAATTCAATTCGAATTCAATATTCATAGTTAAGACATGACAACGTCTGTCGGGTCAGCTATTAATTAATAAAAAATAACAGCTTAAAAATCGGCAGCCTGAATAATAGGAGCTTTTTTGTGGTGAGGGAGTAAGTAATACAAGTCACCATCCTTATTTTTTACCTCTGAGTATCGTAAAAGACGACAAAGGGATTATAATATCCAGACAACATCTATTCAAGATAAGACGAATTCGAAATAAAACGTAAAGGGTTTTATTTACCAAAAGGGTTTTATTTATCCACCCGTTTTACACGAGTGGTATAGTACAGTGATTCTCAAGGTGGGTTTCGCGGAACCTAGGGATTCCGTAGAATAGCCATCAGAGATCCGCTAAAATTAAATAGCTGTTAACTATATCAACTCCGACTACAGCAAGAATTGCTCGGTTCCGGCGTTATTTACCTCCATAATTTATGTGACTATTTATAAATTTTCTGTGGTTACTACGCGGATAGACAGATAAGCTAGAGGAATAATATGCGATGATAATGAAAGTCAGGGGTGCAATAAATTATTAGTTTAATTACAAAATAATGACATGAAAATTTTACAATATTGTAACGCTTAATGGTGATTGTAGGCTGGTGCGGAGTAAGATTGGTACACCGGGGCAGCTTGATATAGAGGAGCCGTTTGATAAACTGGTTCTGAATGTACTATAGGCGCTGAGGCGTATGAAACAGGAGCGGCAATCTTGGCTACATGAGAAACAGGTGCAACTTTCACGGCGATTGGTTCCTTATGTACGACAGCGTTGAAACCATTGTGAGGGTCAGCAGTGTAATCCACGGTACGCTTGGTGCCATCGGGGTCCACGACAGAGTATGAGCCACGGACAACGTCACCGTCGCGGCTCTCGTGCTGGGACTTGGAGTCACCAGTGTGACCGTCCTGCACGTCGTATGAATAGCTGTATTGGGCTTTAGACTCAACTTCAACTTTCTCTGCAGGGGTAGCAGCGTCTACTCTAGCAATAGGTGCAGCGTATGTCACTTTAGTGATTGGAGTTTCGTACGACGGTGCAGTGTATGCCACTTTAGTGATAGGAGCTTGATATGATGGTGCAGTGTATGCCACTTTAGTAATAGGAGCTTCATATGATGGTGCAGTGTATGCCACTTTAGTAATAGGAGCTTCATATGATGGTGCAGTGTATGCCACTTTAGTAATAGGAGCTTCATATGACGGTGCAGTGTATGCCACTTTAGTAATAGGAGCTTCATATGATGGTGCAGTGTATGCCACTTTAGTAATAGGAGCTTCATATGATGGTGCAGAGTATACCACTTTAGAAATGGCAGCTTCGTACAATGGTGCATTATATGTTACTTTAGCGGTGGGCGCTTCATATGAAACTGGAGTCGCGTACTTTGTGATGGGCGCGGTGTATGTAATAGGCGTCGCTTGTATGGCGTGACTCGTGTAGGTGAGCGGTGCCGAGTAGGTATACTGTTCAGCTGGCAGCAGACCGCCGCTCGCCATCACCACCAAGCAATTGAGTACGATATACTGTAACAAAATAAATTATAATACAGTTTTATGTTTTTTAACATTTATTGGTCCATTTACCTATTCTTGTAGACAAGAATAGGTGATTCTAAATGGTTACTACTACTAACAGTTACTACAACTTTTATACCCGTGTGACTAAACACGGGTATAAAAGAATTATATATGAAGCCTTATAAAAGAAAATCTGAGAACATTTTTACTCTGAAAGGTCCATACAGATAAAATAAACCGATTCCTCTTTCTTTCAAATCCTCTGTAGTTGAAACTTGAACTAGATGTGACGATGATAATGTTGCCCAGTAGGTAATATAGGCAAATTATATAAGGTGGATTAATATCACTGGCACAGATTAGAATCAGTCTGTGTATTTACATATAACCATGATTAACTTGGACCTTATTCAAATATGTATTATTAAAAAAGTAAAACTGTAATACCTTGAATGCCATTTTAGTTGTACTAAAATTGAACTGCGTAAAAGAACTGTCGATTTCAATTTGCTGTCCCATTTTATATGCATCGAGTATCCACGCCAATGCATTTGTGACGTCATAAAGCCCGATCCGGTAATCGAACCTCGGATTTTTGACATGTTGATACTTTCCATTTTAATTAAGGCGGTTAAATAAGGCAAGGTCACGATCTTCGCTGGAATACAAGCAGCACGATGCACTCTTAGAGCGATATGAGTAACTCGATACACGCTTTTTATAAACTTAACGGCGATAGGCGCTCTTTTTTCTTTAAACTTTAAGTTTAGTGACGAATACTCGATATTCTTTATTTTTTTTTTAAATATATGTATATACATATGTGATTGCAGGAAGCTAAAAAAATACAAAAGCTCGTTTCGATGATCCGAACACACGTCACTGAATCGTCCGGGGCGACGAACTCACTATCCGCGTGCTTTTCTTTCCCTTATGTGCGGGTCAACGCAACCAATTCATGATAACTTGAAAACCTGTGTACTATTTTATTAGTCTACCTAAAAAGACTATTTACTGTACTTAAATCTTATTCTTTTATGAATAGTACTATCCTATAGTTTCTCCGTGTGGTACCATCCCTTTCTTACCGACTAAGGGATATATATATTATATTCCTTAGTCGTTCATCGATAACACCTGTGCAAGAGAAGGAATACTCGAACAGAACGAACAGAAACTCTATACTAACATATCTGACCAGCATGGTATAGTAGGTCGATTTCCTTTCTATTATGGAGGAGACTTGAGCTCAAAAGTGGGGCATGAATGATCTAAGGAGATGATGATGTTGATATAGCTGTAGCTAGTTCTTACTTAAGTGTGTGTAGTGACAGATTAAGAATAGATATCTTAGTTCTCCCCCTTTTACACGTGTCGTATTTTACATTCCCAAGAAGGGCTAAGGTTTGAGTCTGAACCCCATATTATTATTGATTTTAAAATTATGTTGGATAATTTAATTAAGTATCTAGTTAATTACTGAAATTCCGAAATGTTGAAAAACATTCATCATCTCATCATAATCTCAGCCCATATACGTCCCACTGTTGGGCTCGGGCCTCCTCCATAATGGAAGGGTAATTGACCTACTATACCACGATGGTCAGACGTGTTGGTATAGGGTTTTATTAGGAGTATTCCTTCTCTCGCATAGATATTATATGCGTTTTATATCCCTTAGTCGTCTCGTACGATCACTCACGGGTAAGATAGGGGGTGGTGAATTGTATTCTTACTCCGTCACCACACGAAAGGAAAAGGGGAATGAAAAACACTGGGTTCAAAAAAAACGAGACAAATATTGAAAAATCTGAAATGTATATTTACATAAATAACAATGGTATAAAAATCCTTAAATTAGATATCAACAACAAAATTGTAATAATTCATCTAGAAGTAGTAAGGACTAGGTAGTCTTGGGGCGAATAGAGGTGCCGGCGCGGGTGCGAACACCGGTGGTCTTGCTAGGAGAGGAGCTGGAGCGGGTAAGAAGGCAGGTCCTCTTGCGAGAATAGGCGCTTGAGCGACAAAGGGAGCTGGAGCTGGAGCGACAACAGGTGCCGGCGCTAGTACTTTAGCAGGGGCAGCTACCACTAATGGTTCACGACGGACAACTGCATTAAAACCATTCAAAGGATCAGCAGCATAGTCAACAATTCTTCTGGTACCATCGGGATCCACGACGGAATATGAACCAGTAACGATGTCTCCGTTCCTGTGTTCCTGATGGCCTTTGTAGTCTCCAGTAAGAGCATCCTGTACATCATAACCGTATGAGTATTGAGGAAAGGGATCCACGCGCGCTAATGGTGCTGGTGCAATGAGACTTGCGCTCGCCACGCATGCCATGTAGATGAAGATTACAATCTGTAAAAAAACATTATCCTTATAATTGATAAGAAATAATTTCATAAAAAACGGTAGGCTGATTAATATTCTGGGCCCGCTACGGATGTCAAGGAATCCGCATCATTGGTCGGCTCTATGGCGATGGAATGGGAATACGATAGGTTATGGGCCGCATGCCACTCATCTATGGCCCCGGATAGACCAGGCAGGGTGTGCCCAGATCAGGCCTTACCAGAAAAAAAAAAGACTGAATAATAGTGGTGACGAAGTAAGAATACATTTCACCACTCCTTAGTCCCTATCTTGCCCGTGGATTTCGTAAAAGACGACTAAGGGATATAATTTACATATAAAATCTATGCAAGAGAAGAAAAACTCGAAATAAAACCCTATACTAACCTGTCTGACCAGCATGATCTAGTAAGGTCAATTTCTCTCCAATTTTGGAGGAGGCTCGAGTCCAACAGTGGGACGTATATGAGCTGAAATGACGATGATGAAGAGAAGGTAAATTTGAAATAAAACCCTTTACTAATCTATCTCACCAGTGTGGTATATTAGATCCACACCTGTTACATTGTGAACTAGGGTCGAGCCCAATAGTCGAGCCCAAATGAAATTAAAAAGGATTGCTGTAATTTTGGAAAACAATTATCAGAAATGATGATCATTACATATATTCCAATTTATAAAATGCAATAATCTATAATATATAAATGAATATTGGTCTGTATGTCTTTTATAGAATCGTAAACTGTGCATTTGATCATGTGATGATCTTCAGGAAAGTGTTGTGCATGACCTCAAAGGTTTCTGAGTTGGTACGACCCAATCTAGTGAAACCGGTAGGTGGTGTGGTGTTCGATTTAAAGGAGAATTCCTTTTACTATTTTTTTAGATATGAATAGAACAACGTCTGTTGGGTCAGCTAGTATTAAATAATAATGGAAATAAGACAAAAGTATAATAATAATAATATATTCTATGTTTTCTGTTTTATATTTTGCATATCAAGGTGACGACGGTCGACCTAATTTTAAGTACGTATACTGTATAAGAAGTTGCTCGTTCCTTCTTAACAAACCTTATAAGGCGTACACCGTACAATACTAATAGAATAATTATATTCTCAATAAACATGACATAGAATAAAATCATTACATAATAATAAACATGATTGTGCAACTTGATGCCCGTAGCATTGTTTACGTCGCGACAAGCTTACGACATATTTTAAACCCTTTCTTCGTAACAACGCGCGACTAGAATATCAAAGGCTGCATGCAACATACATGCTTCGATTGAATGTCAATTATAAAGATTTGATTGGACAAGTTTATGCTTTAAATTTGGCGCGAACGTGAAAATCTTATATGACGCTCTTATACTGTTGGTATTTTATGTAGTGTAATGCATAGAGAGTGTTGAAGTGCATACATATACTTAATACAGTTTTAAGTGTGTTTTTATCTCCTGCCTAAATTCTTAGAGTAGCTTATGATTAGAAGCTAGTGCTCAAGTAAATGCAATAACTTAACCTGACAGTAATTTAAAATTAAACTTCAGGAAAAAATCTAGATAAGAACAACAATGGATTCATTTTAGTAGTTCTTTACTAATATGTACTAAAAAGACAAAGAAGCATAGTTTTTTTATAATTATTTACATTAGTGAATTTACTTATCTATCATTGCATTGCTCATGGGTGTCGTAAAAGACGAACAAGAGCTTTACATCGACCTAAGCCAACTCTCTCTGATGTTGTTTGATCAAGTTACATTTCTTGCGAAGATTGACATCAGACAGGCGGCCGACTCAAACTATTGCCGAAACTTTTGCAATATGTACGACGAAGACGCGTACATTTTGCTTCGACCCCAAGTAATTGGGAAAAGAGCACATTTATTTATTCACATACCGAGTATCGCGGATTAGTCCGATTTTTAAAGTTGCCATGCAATGAAAGGGAGTGGCTAGTCAATGAAAAGGTGTATTCTACTCTCTCTTTGTCTGACAAATAAATGAAAACAGATTGTCAGACATTATTATAGAGTAATAAAAATCATTGCTTCAAAAAATATTTTGCTATTGATTCTAATATAATATAAATATTTCAATACATATAAAATGACTGCAATGAATCACTTTCATTGTTATGTACAGGAGACGTTTGAAAGCGTTTGTTAGAAAGAAGGTATGTCGCAAAGTGTCCTAATATAGATCGGGTTGGTCAATCGGCGCGTGCGCACGATATTGCACCGCCACAAGCCTAGTGACGCTCGAATTAAGGTTCGACACAGTACCTATACTCTAAATTATGCTTCAACAGAATATGATTCAGATCGTGGCACAACGTATGCTAAAATGTTACATATTCTTGATTACATTAACATATGCAGTGTAAACAAAATTAAAAATTGAGAAGAGAAAATGACTGAAAGGATATTTTTAATATATAAATTAATCATCATTGTTTGCGAATCGGTCTGTCGGTCTGCGAGATTTTCTCTATTCCTTTATCAAATTCAATAATTTAACCCTCATTTTAAAGTTTATTAAGCCGGCCAATGACGCAAAATAGACCCACTCTAAAAATGTACCGCCTTTTTTAAAAATGAGATTCATTTACGAAGAGGTCATTTGGTGTGCACTGCTAACTCTGTACGGATAGACTACTTGTAATATAATCCAAAATCAATTTTATAGACGATGCATCATCATGCAAATGGAATTCACACTTTCTATTAATTGATACCTCTTCTATTGACTCATATTTGGCTATATTCATCATAAAACACTGTATCTACTGCTAAAGAACCAAAGTTGTCGCCGCAAAAGCAGTTATAAGTAAGTGTTAGAAAACCGATCTTTTAATTTGATATCGTGACCAGTATTCAACACGCAATTCACACAACAGCTTGGACAAACTAAATCTGTTACAAACATGAGCAACTTTTATTGTTAAATGCGTTCTAATGTTTAGTAGGAAAGTGTTTCTTAGGTCTATGACCGCATTGCATTTTAAAATAACAGATTTAAAAATAATTTTTTAAATCTAATTATTACCACACATTCTCGAATACCCTATGAACCCAATAAATTTATTTTCGTTCGTCGGAAGTACTCGGTTTGTCCTACTGTTCCAGTAAATACATAATTAGCACAAAATAGTTTTTACTTCCTTGGCGGTTATGTTTATAATCAAATAAATAAAATTCTCAATATATACACAATGTATAAATTCGAATTGAAAAAAACTGTATCGAACTGGCTTAAACTTTTGGACTATGAAGAGGCAGAAAATATTATTCGTATAATAAAATAAATGTTGATGAATGTAGTAAAAACGAAAATCACACACACTCGCACTCACACACCCACACACACAGACAGACACACACACACGCACGCACGCACACACGCACGCACGCACACACACTCACACAGACAGGCACACACATATACTATTTGTGAGATTTCATAGTTTTAGGTTTTATATATATTTGAACTGTTATTTACTTAAGTGTGAACCCTTATTTAAGAGAGGGCCTGGTGATCTGTTATACAGGTCTTGTACCTACTACAGACACCAACTCTTCTTAAGGCTAAAAATTGATAAAAAATTGTAACATGTATTGTACCTTAAAGAGAAATAAATAAATTGAAATTGAAATTGAAATTGAAATTGAATAATTGAAACTGTACTGTTACTAAATATTGTTATTATTAAGTGTATCAACACACTAATATACTGTCCGTCTGTTTTGTTAGGTATTTAAAACAAAATATGCTTTGGTATTTGAATAAACTACAGTCTTTCTATACTTATAATAAAAAGGTGTAAAATATCAATATAGGCGATTATCTTATAAACTACTGACTCTATTTAATTATTTAAATCCATAGATTGGATATATTAATACATATATTATTTTTCAGTATTATAGGTAACTTCATCTTACGAGAAATGTTTTTTAGTAAATATTATAAAAATTAATATTAAATGTCTTGTAAAATTTTTAACGATAACTTTATGATGAAAGTAGTTACAAATTAAAACAAATAATAAAAATTAAATAAATGATTAAAAAAAATATTAAAAATATATATTTTACCTTGGAGTCCATGTCTGTATGTTTAGGGTAGGATGGTCACAGTCCTCAAAGTGGAATGTGTAGTCCCGTCGGACGAGTCGCGTTATATATCGTCCACATTCGTAACATGGGACGTGAGGTCCATACCGACGGCTTATTGAAGAAAGTGCTACGAATTACGCGACACGATCACTCTTGCAATACATGTTACATTCTACGAACTAAATTAATGTTTGAAATATACAGGAGGTATTATTCATATAGTTCAAACACTTAGTCATCTCCGTCACTCTATCCTAGTAAGCTATTGGACAATCCTTACTAAGAAGAACAAATCTTACTGTAATCGCCAAATTTGGCAGACAGTTTGTTGTTTTAAGTTTCTCAGAAGAGTACTGTTGCTAATTCCCACTTCCACTTCTCTCACTTCGATCTCTCAGGCAGTTTTCAATTTTTCACAATTTCCATGTCATAACAAGGCTTAGTGACTCGTGGCATTCTTAAATGGTAACCACATAAGAAAGTCGCCTATTCTTAGTTAAAGATTGAAAGTTAAGCCTCGTCAGGCCCATGGTCGTATGAATCCTGCCGCTTGTCGTATCTGCCTGATATCAAGCCTGCCGCTTGTAATATCTCTGTCGCTTGTCTTTCAGACTGTAATGAACTTGTAACGATGGTAAATATTGAAATCAAAGATTATAATATAATTTAGATACATTCATCCAATCATCCATCAGCCCGTAGACGTCCACAGTTGAACATAGGTCTCCCCACGAGAATGCCACTAGGAACGGTCCCGTGCCACTTGCAAGCCACCGCCCGTGCCACTTACACTTCAAGATGTCGTCTGTCCACCTAGCAGGGGATCGTCCATTGCGGCGTTGTCCTATTTGTGGTCGCCACTCGAGAACTTTTCCTCAACGGTTATCGGTTCAATGAGCGATGTGGCCTGCTCATTACCATTTAAACGTGCTAATTCTGCGAACTGTGGCGGTTACGCCTGTTCTTCTATGGATTTCTGTATTCCGGATTCTATTACATAGAGAAATAGAGACCCCTCTTCATAGCACGTTGAGCAACTTCGAGCCTTTTTATAAGGCCGACATTTAGACACCACGTTTTAATGCCGTATGTCATTGCTGATAACACACACTGGTTATAAACTCTTGTTTTCAGACACTGTAGAATATTGGACGAGAAGATCCTCTTAAGTATCTCGAAAGGTCATTGAGCATGGTGCCAAGATACTTCAGGGATTCTGCCATGACTACAATGTGATTTGTGAATCGAATGTGAGTGATGCATTCGCTATTCATGTTGATGCCGAGTCTGGTCCAGTCTAGGAGATTGGAAACATCTTTCAACGCAGTGGTGCACATTTTTGGAGAGATAACGTCTCCCTGTTTCACACCTCTATGTAACAGGATCGGTTTCGTACTCTTATCCCGGATGCGGACCAACATATGTAAAAATGTAAAGGCAAATAAAGATATTCTTTTGAATTGTGAAATCATTATAACTTTTACTCTCTTACCTTACAAATTTTGCTATACATAGGAGATTTAGGATATAAAAGTAATATATGTATATAAAATTACCAATATTTTTATTTGTACATTTTAACCAGCGTGGTAAGTCAATTTCTCTCTCACAGCGAAGGAGACCCGAACCCAATAATGGGAGGCACTCGTTTCCTATATACTAAGATGAATAATAAAAAGAAAATTGATATATGTTCTTAAGAACTCGATAAATTTAAGAGTAAATCTAAATATTTTTCCTAATTGAGTCATTGTAAACTTTAAATCAAGTAACGCAGTTAATAGACACTTGGGCACAACTATTGAAATATGTGTACATTATTTTTTTATTATAATTATTAATCAGGTATATCCTTTAAACACTATTGCGGCATTCATGACTAAGACGAAAAAACATTTCATTAAAATAATTTCTAATAACACACAGTTGAATCAAATAAATGTTCAAAATCAAATGTTCTCCTCCTTAGTTTATTGTTTTAGTTTTATTATTTCAATATTACTTTCTATGACAGGTTCTTGTTGTAACCAACCAAAGAGTTATATTTATTGTGGCGATTATAATTTAAGAAACATGTCGTTACTTATACAACACTAATTATTGGCACAACAATTATTTGTGGATTGTACAAAAAATTGTCCTGCGTATATCCATGATACTTGGCAGGAGAAGACGTTATGTATATCACTGCTATTTGTACAGACAAGTTCAACCAAGCAAGTTGAAATTAAATACACATAATAAAATCGTCCTGTATATAGATTTAGCGCTTCATTATTTACTTCCGTGTCAAATTCATCACTAAACTTTAATATGGTCGCCTAAATTCAAATTTTTGTATTATGGTCGAATCGTGTATTTGGTATTTACTAAATCAGAATATCTACACTAAAAATAAAAGTGCTTGCATAGACAAGAATAATGGACAAGAAAAATTAGAATAAGCCCGAACTAAATCTAACTTAAGATCAATTTAGACAATACCTTTATTTTACAATCAGGCTTGCGGTAAGACAACATTTTTAGTATTTTAAATCAAATCAAATCATTTATGCTGTATAAGCTCCATAAGGGCACTTACATTAGTCAATTTTAAAATTCATTAGTAATTATTCTGCCATCGGATCCATTCGCTGCCGCAAGCTGAGAACTTCCCGCAAGAAGATCAGAGGGTCGTCATTTTTTAAATAGCTTCTTTTAAATTAAATTATCTGAATGCTCTGTGGTGGCGGCTACGAATACTGTCAACCCTTACATTGGTCGCGAGTGTCTTAAAAAACAACTAAGAGTTTTTCACCCAAATGTCAATTCCAATAGAAGCCGTCAACAATTTAGGGATGTGACTTGGAGGGAAAATAGGAAAATTATATGTTAGTACGACTTACAACTGGGTTAGTAAACATACAAAAACAAAAACATTCAAAAACAGTATGATGACTTTTTTTTAGTAATTGTGGGCTTTATTTTCTAATATATGTATTATGAAACACTGCCCGCAGTATCGTGGTGACCTTTTTTTTAGGAAATCTGGCAGTGAAATAACCGATTAATTCTAATATAAGAAAAATCGATTTTTATTATTTTGATAATCGATTATTACAAAAATCGATTATTTTTTCACATCCCTTACATGTCTAAGAAGAGTTGGTGTCAGGCAGGTGACTGGTCATAAAACTATTACCAAAACTTTTGCATTGTGTACTATGAAATATATTGATTCGACATAAAGTAATTGAGATAAAAGTATGGTGATGATGAAATGAAAAGAAATTGTGTATACAATATGCAGTATAAGCTCCAATGTGATGCCATTCGAAATAGGATACATTCATCATCATCATCGCAGTCCACATACATCCCACTGTTGGGCTCGGGCCTCCTCCACAACAGGATGGAATTTGACCTACTATACCATGCTGGTCAGACTGTTGGTATAGGGTTTCATTTCGAGATTTCCGTCTCTTCCACAGATATTATGTGCATAATATATCTCACAGTCGTCTTTTACGACATCCACGGGCATGATAGGGAGTCCTGAATTGTATTCTTACTCCGTCACCGCACGAAGAAGGGATTCGTTATTTTTGCAAATTATAGTACATTCTTTTCCGTGTGGTGACGGTAAGAATACAACTCACCATTCCCGTTCTTACCGTTGGGTGTCGTAAAGTTGGGTCTCGAAATGAAACCCTATACCAACATGTCTGACCAACATGGTATTGTAGGTCAAATTCCCTCCCAATGTGGAGGAGGCCCGAGCCCAATAGTGGGACGTATGTGGACTGTGACGATGATGATGATGAAATGACATCCCAAGCATTGAAAATGAGAAACTTACATAGCACATTTAATAACACGTGTTAATACACATACAGACTTTTAATACCGGTCCTTTATACGTAAGCGAAGTTGCGGCTAGCACTTGTAATATTCTTATGAAATTTTGCGTTTTTTTTTTGTGTGTGTGTAGCTGTTGGTCGCAGATGACCTTGACAGCTTAACGCGGTCAATGGGTGAGCGCAGATGGCTCTCAACCCGGTAAGTAAGTTAAGCGAACATTGCCCGAGGGCTCCCTCTGTGAGGAACGGACCTCGGCTCGGGGCGTCGCTGAACCTAAAATTTTGCGTGTTGGCTTTGTCTTTTTGTATGTTTTGTGCTTTACCATAGAGTAATAACAGTAGTAATAATTGTGTAGTGACGGAGTGTAAAATATTTAGCCATCCCTATTTTATTCATGCGATAAAAGACGACTAAGGGATTATTAGATCTGCATATAACAAATGTATATCTTATATATACCTAAATATCTTGTGTAAGTGTGTATGTCACTGAACTCCTTCTAAACGGCTGGACCGATGTTGACAACATTTTTTGTGTGTTCAAGGGGGTTCGAGGATGGTTTAAATTTACAATTGGACCCGGTAGGTGAACAGAACAACGTCTGTTGGGTCAGCTAGTTATCTATACCAATAAATAAAATTGGAGTGTCTGTTTGTTATGTCAAAATAATAGGCTTTTTCATACTCACACGGTTATTTGCACGACACCTATGCCTAAAATAGCATTTAAAAACTTTTTGTCTGTCTGTCAGTCTGTCTGTCTGTTTGTTCCGGCTAATCTTCAAAACGGCTGGACCGATTTCAAAAATTCTTTCACCAATGGAAAGCTATAATATCAGGGCGTAAACTAGGCTATATTTTATCCCGGTATTCCCACGGGAACGGGAACTACGCGGGTAAAACGACTATAACCTATAACCGAAGTGAAGCGAGGGCGGGTTGCTAGTATATAAATATAAGAGTGGAAAATCACAAAATAAAACCCTTTAGAGAACTATCTAGCCAGTGTGTTATAGGATTTCAGCTTTTCTTCCACTGTTAATAGTGTTCCAAGTAATCTTTCTAAATAATCATATTATTATTTAGTATTTTTCTTATTCACTAACATGTTATATTTTATTTAAATATTCTCAATTATGCAGTTTCTATAGATAAATAGCGTTCTAAGTAACTACTAATTTTAATAACTCAAAAACCTATAGTGGGTAAGGAAGTACCTACATATACAGCTGGATCGAGTGATATTATTATTAACCTAGAAATTTATATATCGGGATAAAATAAAATTAGCTATACTAAATTTGAAAATTTACTCTTTTTGTAGTAATTATAAAACAAAATTAAACATAAGTAAAAAAAACAGTCATATGTACAGTCAAGTGAACCGGTGACATTATCTATATGTAATCAATGATATGTTTTACGCTGCTACCACAGGTGCAGTATATGCTGCAGCATAAGGTACTCTGTATGCTGCACTAAAAGGAGCTGTATACGCGGCAGTGTAAGCAGCTGCTACTGGGGCACTGTATGCAGCAGCTACAGGTGCAGCAGCATAGCGCGCTGCTACTACAGGGGCAGCAGCATAACGGGCAGCAACTACAGGAGCAGCTGCGTAGCCGTTTGCGATGGGAGCTGCAGCATAACGGGCTGCTACTACAGGGGAAGCCGAATATCTCGCGACTACAGGCGCAGGAGCTACAGGAGCTGCTACAGCAGCAGGGGCGGCTGCATAGCGGGCATAAACTGGAGCGGCAGCAACCGCAGGCTGAGCAACTAAAGGTGCAGCGGCGGCAACTGGAGCGGCAGCGATGCGAGCAGGAACTACGGCAGGCTCAGCTACTACAGCAGGAGCAGCCACCAGAGGTTCTTTGCGGACGAGAGCGTTGAAGCCATTGATCGAGTCGGCAGTATAATCCACTATACGGCGAGTACCATCAGACTCCACTAGAGAATATTGTCCTTGGACAACATCGCCATCTCGCTGTTCCACTTGGCTCTTATAGTCGCCGGTGAGAGAGTCAGCTACATCATAGCCGAACCTGTATTGCGGCAGAGGGTCGAACTCTTCGATCCTTGCTGCAACAGCGGGCGCTGCGTAGGCAACAGGTGCCGCGGCAAGAGCTGCTGGTACTCCACTACCGTGGACAACAGCCAGGAGGCAAGAGAGAACTACCAGCTGAAACAAATAAACTTATATAGTAAACCGTTGATTTTCATCAACAATATCAATTGGAAGTTTTTTGTTGTTTAAGTGGCTATTATAAGCCATTATTATCACTTTCACAAAACACTTAGAATGCACTTCACTAAATCCGAATGCGTTCCGTACCTTGAATGCCATTTTTGTTGATGTGTTCAGGGATGCTTAGAGCTGAGAACTGTACCCTCAGCTTAATACTAACAGCATTTATAGTAACTGATGGAACGCTTGCTTCATCCTGTTGGCGTCTCCAAATTTAAATATATTCAAGTACGCACGTACGAGGTGACCAATGTGTCGCGCACAGAACAATGTCACATGAAATTATTGGAATGTAACGATATCCTTTTTTAATTTATTTTTTATTATTTTTTATAACAACCTTAATAGCACTTTAGAAATAATTTATATGTGTAAATATGCTTGCCTGTAAATATGCTATGCTTTCCATGTGGTGACTCTCTCTAGCCCGTGATTGTCATAAAAGACGATTAAAGGATTAAATATACATATAAAATCTATACAAGAGAAGGCAAACTCGAAATAAAACTAGCGCAGTGGAACGGTATCTTAACCATAGAGCCATATGTGCAGTTAAATTAACAGAAGTCGCTTGCAGAAGCCTTATACTTCTGAGCGTAGTGGTGGATCTTTTAAGTTGGTAGAGGATTGGCTGTACTTTTGGTAATGGTGAGTTTACGAGCAGCAATCACCAGGTATCACCAGATAATCCGCTGTATCATACTATTGATAATACTAATAAAGAGGTCCTTCCAATCTTAACAGGTGCAGCGAGAATACACAAATTGTTAGGTAATAAAACTGATGTGCTACTTCGATGTTAGATGCCTGAATCCGAGAACGATAAGGTCTCAAATTCGAATGCTACGCCGATTTTGTAAAATGGTACATCATCATCATCATTTAACCTATATATGTCCCACTGTTCGGTTCGGCCTCCCTGGCGACGGTCGGCAGAATCGGGTCGGCACCGATGATCGCGACGAGTTTACGCGCTCCCCCGCCCACGCGGCACACACCTCGAGCGGGTGCTGCGCCGTGTCCTCGTCACAATCGCAGTGGTGGCAGGATAGTGTGCTCTCCCTACTGCCAATCTTGTGCAGGTACTTGGCGAAGCTACCGTGCCCCGTCAGCATCTGCACCAGTCGAAAGGAAAGCACCCCGTGCGCCCGCACCAACCACTCCATCAGCACTGGCTAGAAGGCCTCGACGGTCCTGACACCGTACGAGGCCTCTCCAGCCGGACTGCCTAACGGGCAATGACGTCTTGGCGGGTGTCGACCCGCCAGGCGGCAATCTCCTTGATGGAGACTATGCCGCCTCCGGCTCGCGTCTTCGACACCCACCGGAAAAGCTTGGTGAGCATCTCCGCCTCCAGGTCCCACGGGGGAGTTCCAGCCAGGAGGCACGCTGCCTCCGTCGCTACAGACGTGTTAGCATAGGGTTTGTTTTGAGTTTGCCTTCTCTTACATAGTTGTTATAAGCATATTATATCCCTAAGTCGGCTTTTAGCACACCCACGGACAAGAGAAGGCTTAGTGAATTGTATTTTTACTAGCTCACCATACGGACGAATTTCTATATATCTTTATATATAAATTTCTTGTGTACGTGTGTATGTCATTGAACTCCTAAACGGCTGGAGCGATGTTGATGAAATTTTTTGTGCATGTTTAAGGGGATTCGAGAATGGTTTAGATTCAAAATTGGACCCAGCAGGTGGCGCTTATTTGAACAGAACAACGTATGTTGGGTTAGCTAGTATAATATAAATTTCATGTGTACGTATGTATGTCACTAAACTCCTAAACGGCTGGCTGCATGTTGATGAAATTTTTTGTGTGTATTCAAGGGGGTTCGAGAATGGTTTACATTCACAATTGGATCCGGTAGGTGGCGTTATTTTATTTGAACAGTACAACGCCTGTTGGGTCAGCTAGTCTTATATATAAATTTCTTGTGTACGTGTTTATGTCACTGAACTCCTTCTAAACGGCTGTACCGATGTTAACGAAATTTTTGTGTGTATTCAAGTTTAGATTCACAGTTGGACCTTGAAAGTGACTTTACCGATTTCGTCCATCTTTCTTTTTAATTTTTCTAATACTTTGAGAAAGACTATTTATTACGCAAAAAAATAAATAAGAAAATTGCACAGAAAATCATAAAATTTAAGAAAACTGGGTATCTAACCTAGATTTATCTATAATGCAACTAAACGATTGGATGGATTTGAATGAACTTTTGTGAATGCATTCAAGTGGGGGCCTGTATCATTTCGATTCACAAATCAGCCCGACAGATGGCACTGCAATCGGTCAGTTCCTATTACTGCTGTCGATTTCAAGGAGAATTCCGTTTATTTTATTTGAACAGAACCACGTCTGTTGGGTCAGCTAGTATATATACTGTAACTAAATAATAACATGTACTTTGAAGAATAGAAGATGATATTTCAAGTCTGTGATATATAATGGATATCTATCACAATAATAATAATAATATATATTTATTGCTCTCACAAAGTACAATGTGTTGTTACATTAGACTATTAGATATACATATAAAAATAACAAGTTAACAAATTAATTGTTACTTTATGAGAGCTGGAGTCTGTACTAGGCTCGAGGCCTGTATTACAAATCTCCAGCCCCCCTCTTAGAATCTTAAATGGAATTGTAACATAGTTGATATTGTAACACAATAATTTAAAATAATATTAATCTTTAAAACTAATAGATATATATTTTCAGTTATGTTGTGGGTATTTATTTTTAATTGTGTTGTGCATGCGAGCAAGTGGGTACTTCGAGATAAATAGGTGAATGCATGTGTAGTGTAGGCGTGAACAGCGTGACTGTGTGTGGAACGAGTGAGCGTGTGGTGTAAGTGGTGAGTGATTGCGATTGTGATTATATTATTACTTTAATAAAATTTTCTGTTTCTTCATAGCTCAACTGGAACAACCAGTTCGTAATAACCTTTGTGCATTCGCGCTTACTCTTTGAATATATATAAATGATTTTATTAATTTTGTTATATAGAAAGCTACTTAAAAAATAATAATTACGTTGAGCAAGGCTAGTGGTGACCGATACAGGGGGATAAATGGCATGTTTGCACCTAATATTTACATCTTTGAGAGGGTTGAAGTATGTTTGCTCATGAGTAGTTATAATTACATTACGAATGAACAAAGCCCGAACAGATAGAACACCACATCTATTATAAAGCTCAGAGGTGGGAAAGCGGAAGGGAAGTTTCCATCCAACCTTTAGTAGTGCTCTTTGGGCTCGTTCCAATTTTAGGAAATGGATTTTGGTGCATCCGCCCCACGCAACTATGCAGTATTGGGTAAGTGGCATAGGGCCAGGTAGACTGTACGGATCACTTTCTCATTTCCAATATGACGAAGGTTAGAAAAAACATACATCATTTTCCGTAATCTAGTAGTGAGAGCATCAATGTGAGGATGATATGACAAAACATTATCAATGTGAACCCCTAGGTATTTAGTGCAGTTCGACCATTTAAGTATAGGACAATTACATGTCACATTAGCTAATGTAGGGCACGAGTGCGCGGTTAAATATTTCAAGGTAGGCGGGCAGCTACCAACAGTTGATGACGAAAAGGTGATGTACGTCGTCTTATCAACATTTAAGGTTAACAGGTTCGAGGCTAACCAGTTATTTACAACATTAAAACCATGCTGAGCGTGCTCAAGGACTGACTCCCAAGAGTTACTATGGAATAGCAAAGCAGTATCGTCAGCATAGGCAAAGATTGTACCATAGGGAAGTTGCAAACGGCACAGTTCATTTATATAGATGATGAACAAAGTAGGACCAATGATACTGCCCTGCGGTACACCGCACGTAATTGGAAGCTCGTCACTAGTCCATTCACCAATTCGAAGACATTGGCGTCTTCCGGTAAGATAGCTCCTGAAAAGAGACAACTGTGTGCCTCTAATACCAAGACGCTCCAGCTTATCAACAAGTATTGGGATAGAAACAGTATCGAATGCCCTTGCCAAGTCCAAAAATATCCCCACAACTTTTTGTTTCTGGTCCAGCTTGGCGACAACTAGATTAGTTAGTTGAAGAACTGCATTGCTCGTAGATAAACCTAATCGAAAACCAAATTGTGTTGGAGCAAGCAATTGAAATTTTTCAAGATATTTATTTAACCTGTTATTCATCAGTCTTTCCAGAATTTTAGACAGTGTTGGTAATACTGAAATAGGCCTGTAATTTTTCAGCAGGTCTTTATCCCCACTCTTGTAAATCGGATGCACGATAGCTAATTTGAAAGCGTTGGGAAAGCGACCAGTATGAAAAGCCAAATTACAAATGAATGTAATAGGATGTATCAAAAGATCTTTAAACCTCTTAATGAACGAACCTGAGATTTCATCAGCTCCAACAGCGCAGTCACTTCTAAGGTTCATTATTAGACTCTCGATTTCAGTCGTATCGGTTTCCAGTAGAACAAACGTGTGAGTGATAGTATTTGGATCTAGCTTTCAAAAAACAATAGGATAATGGGATAATATTATAATAACAAACGTATTCAAAAAATTTAGTTAAGTTCCAAAAATTAAAAACATGAGAATTAAAATAATATTTTAATAAGAATACATTTTATTTACTATATTACAAATTAAAAAGAATTAATTGGTGTACATATTACAAATTATATTTTTACAGTCTGTAAATGTTGTGCAAATAGTCATAGGTCTAACACAAGTAGTCTAATGACTGAATTTGGTGATTTAGTGGCGGTAGAGAGGTGGAGAGTAGCCGATAGGGGCAGTCAATTTGGCGATAGGAGCAGCGTGGACTACAGGAGTTGCAGCATATGCAGGTGCAGAGGTGTATGCAGGAGCAGCGGCATATTTTATAGCAGGAGCATATGCAGGCGCTGCGGCGTATGTTGGGATAGCGGAGTACGCTGGGGCAGGGGCATATGCACGAGCAACAGAATATGGTGGGGCAGGGGCGTAAGCAGGAGCTGCAGCGTACGCTGGAGCGGCAGGTAAAGCGACAGGTGCTTTAGCCACTGCATTGGTGGGTTCTCTGTGTATGACCACGTTAAAACCATTCTGATCATCAGATGTATATTCCACTGTACGCTTAATACCATCAGGGTCAAGCACAGAGTATGATCCTTGTACGACATCACCTTCCCGAGTTTCCTGCTGGCTTTTGAAATCACCAGTTAGAGTATCCTGTACGTCATATGCATAGCTGTATCTGGGGTAAGGATCAAAATCTTCTGCTGGGGCGACTAACTTAGCAACGGGTGGGGCATAAGAAACTTGCGGTGCGGCATAAGAAACTTGCGGTGCTGGTACTAGAAGAGCGCGGCCAACCACCACCATGCAACTGAATATTATAAGCTGTGGACAAAATCATAATTATTAAAATTTTACTTATATTGTGCTCATTATAATATCAATTGAACCCATAACTTATTCTTTATGAATCGATTTTCAAGCAGCTAACTTACATAGCTCGTGATATGAAAATTAGATACTTGGCAAAAATCTAAAGTTTATCTATACCAATAAATAAAATTGGAGTGTCTGTTTGTAATGTCAAAATAATAGGCTTTTTTCATGCTCACACGGTTATTTGGACGACACCTATGCCTAAAATAGCAATTAAAAAATTTTTGTCTGTCTGTCTGTCTGTTTGTTCCGGGTAATCTTCAAAACGGCTGGACTGATTTCAAAAATTCTTTCACCAATGGAAAGCTATAATATCAGGGCGTAAACTAGGCTATATTTTATCCCGGTATTCCCACGGGAACGGGAACTACGCGGGTAAAACGACTATAACCTACAACCGAAGCGAAGCGAGGGCGGATTGCTAGTAAAGAATAAAATCCAGAGAGGCAATTCTCACTCACAAAAGTAAATCTTCACGATTTATCGAGAAAATTCAAAATATACAGAGCCCAATCCTCGTTTTCCTTGTGATAATCTCTAAATAGAGTTCTTGTTCCGAACTCATATTTCTATCTAGTTCTATAGAATGAAATTAAATTGTATTACCATATCCATTAACTCGAAAACCACCATGTATTGTACACTTTTTAAAATTTTGGCTTTTTTGGATTTTTATTTTATTATTCATGTACCGTATACAACACTCTAATTGAGATTATGCCGAATACAAAGGGAATTGGATCCCGGCTATTTTGATTTACGATTGTGAAGTTTTAATTCGAATCGTTATGTAATATGAGCGCCCCCGATCCTTTATATGGATTAATTTCAAAAACGAGTTCATATAACAATTTAATGTATTATTCATAGAATTTTCACCAATGTAAAAAGGTACTATGCTATGTTTTATAAACATGATATATGTGAAACATAATTTAACAAAAAATTGGCAGCTTCTCAGAACTGTTGTGGTGCATGCTGCGTACAACGTTACGAAAAATAATATATACAGAACAATTCATTTCAAAATTCGAATTCCAAAGGTTTTTAATTAACTTAAAATATTGTCCAAACTCTTCTAAATGAAAAAAATTTAAAACAGCAATGGTTTTAATGAAATACAAAGGCTTTTACTGAAATAGAGAAAAGTCTTGACCTATAATTAGATTAATAAATGTGCTGCTTCTCTGTTTTTACACCAAAAATAAGTGGTAAGTATTACACTTTGAAGAATTTTATCACATATATAAAATAATTGGTGTAAAAAAATAATATCACGTAATGTCCGCCACAGGGTCGATAATGATACGCGGAGGCAAGATGATTGGAATTCATAGCATGACCTGTGTGCTCGCGACAATTTAGTAATATTTTTTTAAATCCATACAAATAAATACAATTAAAGATTTATACATGTTTGAAATACTATAAGCGATGCGTTTACTTAAGCATTTAATCACTTCGTTAAAATTCTTGCGAAAATATGGCTGTCCAGATGTCTGTATCTTTTAAATTAGATTTAGAATCTCCTCCATCTCTGTGTCTCCACCTCTCCTTCCATCTTTGTGTAACAAGTTGAAAAATAGATATTTAAAATTGCACTGTACGGTAACAAACAATACAGAAAAGTGACTAGAACCAATAAGTAAATTTACAGTGCGAGTTAAAACTGATGCACACCATTTTTGTTACACTTACCTACTTATAAACCAACAGAAATAAAAAAATACAAAGCAGTCATGAGGATTGGCGACAGAAATAAAAACTTAAAACAATTATAACCAAATAATTGTTATTTTTGTAAATTCAAATTAATTCTTCGATTTTAAATGAAAATTTGTAAATTAAATGCTTTTTTAATTTATGTTTTGACATCTATCAGGACAGGTATAGTGACATTGTCAAAGTTACATACAGTGTTAGCTTTAACACGTCAGGTAACCATATCGATGACAACTTATATGAATTTCCAAGCCTGCCTACAGAAATTATCACTTCACAAACCAAATTCTCGTAATAGATAAATTTATAATAATTTTAATTACCTTGAATTCCATTTTAAAGTAGTGTATTGACAAGTTCCAAGTTGCGTATAATGTGGATTAAAATAACTGGCGCTATTATATAGTAAATAAGAAATGCCGTAGGCAAATGTAACGCAATAATTATTAATATATTCTAATAAAACGCCATAGTTAGGGAGATGGCAGCTGATATTTTTGTATAATTAAGATATCTCGAAAATAATTAGAGAGAGCCCTGAAGCTATACAAGATCTTTTTATATTGACACATGTACCTATGGACAGTTTAGGTTTGCCATGGATTTCGTTGGACTGGTTAAGCTAAGGGCTCATCAAGTTCGAACACAAAACAAATCAATGCTCTCGATTTGCCTAATATAGAGTAAAATTAATTTGATTTTGTTGCGTAGGTTGCGGTGTTTTCTATGATCATATAGATAACACAGTACGACGCAATATCTACGTGCATTTATCTCAAATATTTCACACTGATTAACGTAAATGTATGTCAGTATCGTGGTAAGTCATGTTAAGTTTATTTGCCCAAAGTACGAGTCCAATAGTAAACTATAACTTAGCCTTTATTATGAAATATATAATTTGTATCTTTTTTAATCCGCCTTTTTCTAATCTTGCTATTTAATTTCATAGAGTTTTATGATACTTTATCCCACATGAAAAAGACCGAATATGATGTTACATACCATACATAGCTCCAATTAAGTTTAACGCGAAAATGGAATCTGTTTTCTGATTTTATGCGTCCCATTGTTGAACTCGTTCACAGTGAGAGGAAAATTGACTCACACTGGTCAACGAGTTGGTATAATGTTTTAATGCAAGTTTGCTTCTCTTACAGTCTGCTTACCCCTTAGTCGTGTTAGGATTACTCCGGAGAAGTAAGTGACTATTGATTATACTTTTACGCCCCCACACGCATAATGACCACTATGATGTTAAACAATCGTAATAATTTATTATCTACTTCGTTTCATAACACGATAAATTTATTAATTAATGTCTACTTAATTATAATTTGAATGAAGTTCAATGGACGACCTTATCGCTAAGAGCGATTTATTTTGTAGACGTTAATTTATTAAGTAAACTAAATTTGAGTACTCTTATATATTACTAGCGTACCCAGCCCGCATCACCGGGCTAGATTTTGCTTTATTTTATTTAAACAATAAACTTACATCATTTGAGCCTTCAACAATAGTGACAATTTAATTTTCAGACATTGAAAATTCTGGGTTTTTATAAAATTTAATAGTATATTATACTTTAAATTGTGCAGAGTAGAGATTGACGGCTTTATTATCGAACTTAGGTAGATAAGAAGGCTATATACCAATAAATAATAATTGCTGTGTGGTGGTTACTACGAATACATATACATTACGTGTGTCATAAAAGACGACTAAAAGCTTCACATTGATCTGGGTCAACTAAATTTAATGCCATCTGGCTGTTCATAAAATTATTCCTGAAAATTTTTCCATATGTACGATGGAAAAATAGTGCGTTGCGTCGAGTAATCGAAATAAGAGCAGGATGATGATAAATAATAATGTAAAACGTAATACTTTTAATTCATTTTCTTTTCATAAAAACATTTAAAATTAGTCGTATGTACATATCTTAGAGCAACTATTCATTTAGTTCGAGTTTGACATTTAAGGGTACCGGTAACCAGCCGCCGCGGTGGGTTGCACTAGCTTCGCCGGGGCAGCGCGGACAGTGTTGACTGGAACAGGAGCTGCTACTGTAGGCACTGCCCGAATAGAGGCAAAAGGTGCGGTAATAGGAGCGGAGTATGATGATACTGGTGCTGGGTAGGCAGCGGCTACAGGCGCAGAATAAGCGGCTGCTACTGGCGCCGTGTAGGCGGCAGTGTAAGCTGCGGTGGCGGGGTAACCAGTGTAGGCTGAGACCAATGGAGTGGTATATCCAGCAGCGATTGGTGCAGTGTACGCAGATGTATAAGCGGCAGCTACTGGTGCAGCGTAGCGAGCAGCTACTGGTGCAGCGTAGCGAGCAGCTACGGCGGGTGCTGCAGCATAACGCGCGACAACGGGAGCAGCTGCATAATTAGCAAACACGGGTGATGGTGCTGCTAAGGGAGCAGGCGCTACTACGGGAGCAGTTACTGCAGGCACTCCTGATGAATAGCGTGCAATGACTGGCGCAGCAGCGACTGTGGGTTGAGCGATTACAGGTGCAGCGGCAGCTATAGGAGTGGCAGCGACTACAGGTGCACGAGCTGCAACTGGGGCAGCAGTGATGCGAGCGGGAACTACCGCGGGCTCAGCTACCACGGCAGGAGCAGCAACCAAAGGCTCGTTGCGGACGACAGCGTTGAAGCCATTAATCGAGTCGGCAGTATAATCTACTACACGACGCGTACCATCAGACTCCACTAGAGAGTATTGTCCTTGGACAAGGTCGCCATCGCGCTGTTCAACTTGACTCTTATAGTCGCCGGTGAGAGAGTCAGCTACATCATAACCGAATCTGTATTGTGGCAGGGGGTCATACTCTGCGATCCTGGCTGCAACAGCCGGCGCTGCGTACGCGATGGGGCCCGTCGCAATGGCTGCGGGTACCCCACTACCGTGGGCGATAGCCAGGAGGCAAGAGAGAACTACCATCTGAAATAAAATATACTTTATATTAACATCTATGAAGTTATTCATTTTGATCACTGTGCTGTTTTTTATTAGAATAAAGGGTCAATCTCTATCCATGTGTGGTATGATAATCGTAAAAATCGCCAGGGGGTTTCCGGGAATATTGGCAGCTTCATTCTCAAACTTATAGTATCAGCTGCAATCGCCAACCAATCCCCCTCCCCCTGCTAAGCGTGGCGATTATGCCACCATCCCTCTTTAGGTAGGCCTATATCCAACGTGGTGGACGACAATAGGTTGATGCATAAATTAATAGAAAGGGACATTGTTTTAAACTGATTTTAACTGGTTCTTTTTCATCACTTTCACAAACACATAGAATGCACTTCACTAGTTTTGAATGTTTGCCGTACCTGAAATGCCATTATTGTATTGTTCTGTTCGGGGATGCTTAGAGCTGTAAACTGTACCCTCAGTATTTTACTAACAGAATTTATAGTAACTGTGATGGAGCGCTTGCCTCATCCTGGTGACAAATTCAAATTTGAATATATTCAAGTACGCACGTACGGAGCGAATAACCATACCACAATCGCTCAATACGTATATAATATTGCAGTTATTTGCACTTACATAGACAACTGTAAAACTGTATCATGCATTTTAGGCTTCATTATACTAACAAAAACTTTGACCTCATTCAGGTTTTGTACAAAAATGTTATCCGTAAAATATTATTTGTGGTATCGGTATATATCTTATTTATGTTTTTTGTAGAACCAGTTACTAAGTATTTTGCTTAATTACTTCATTATTACGAGCCTTCACGATTCCTTAGCTTCTTTAATTTTGGTACCTACCAAAGTTAAAGAAGCTAGGGAATCGTGATAACCCAGTTTTTTACGTCTGGTGAAGGAGTAAGAATATAATTCACCAACCCATTTCTAGCCCGTGGATGTTACATATGCAGATAACATCTATGCAAGAGAAGGAAAATCTCGAAATAAAATCACCACACGAACAAGTATTTAAGAAGAAATAAAGAAATTAACTAAACAGATTTCTTTAAGTATTTTCCGTAAGGTGACAGAGTAAGAAAACAATTCTACACCGCCCGTCTATTTCTTGCCCGTGGGTGTCGTAAAAAAGGACTATGGAAAAAAAATATTCATGTAACATGTATGCAAGACAATGAATACTTAAAATAAAGTGAGCCGTATATGAGCTGAAATAATGATATTTACTGAATAATGAGTATTTAAATAGATATTAAATTACTATCACCTACAACACACACATCTTGGATTAAAAATACTATTCACAACTCCCTATCTTCGTAATCGTAAAAAATCAAAGAGGGATATGATATGCAGATAATATCTATGCAAGAGAAGAAATACTAGAAATAAAACCCTAACGCCAACACGTCTAACCAGCGTGATTTAGGTAAAATTTCCTTGCATGAACGAGGCTCGAGCCCAGCATTGTTATTTTTTTTTATCGCAAACGGTGGAAAACGAGCAAACAGTACACGTGATGGTAAGTGATGCATGCCGTGAAGAAAGTGAAGGGAGTGTGAATGAATGCAATGAGGCTAAACGATACTAAAGGTATCACCAAAGCTCAGTACACATAAACACCCTCAGAGAGTTTGAGTTCCACCTCTCTCGCTCATCGAACGAAGCATAGTAACAAATTGCACAGAGTCGGTTTTCTGCGCAAGTGTAGTACTACCCCGGACAGACTCGCCCGCAGTTGTAGGCAGATGACTATCAACACAGCGTGATCCTACCACCATAGGCACACATATTGACTAAGATGATGATGATGAAATACAGTTAATATGACGGTGTTATACAAAATAGTCTTCATCACAATTAGGATCGCTTAGCTTACACGCTTCAATATAGATTCCTTTACAAACTGAAAACCAGGTGATATACTTAGCCACGCTGCACGACCCGTGAGACCGTTTCTGTGAGAGTGTGGTACTACACCGGACGGACCGGCCCGGCCCGGCTATATATATATTATACGATTATTATATAATAATCGTAGTATATACAAATGAAATTCCAAATATTAGTGTCCAAAAGGCATCAGCTCAGCATATGTTACATAAACTTTCAGCGCTGATTTTCAGCTGCAGCCTAACTAATCTAAGTTACAGGTCACAAGAAGCGCAAGTAGAAAAGAGCTACAATTAATAGGTTCATAGATTATTCAAAATTGTAAATATTCATACATATTAGTAACAATAATAACAGCATTTAAATCAAATCAACACTATTTGAAATCTGCATTTTAAAAGTCTGAAATGATCAGAAGAACACAGTAAACATTGATATGTTACAATCAAGTTTTACACTTAAAAAAAATAAAATAAAAGAAATATGTATATAAAAGTAGTGTAGACAAACAACTGTCAACAGTGTGGTCCTACCTCTAATAATGGGAGTAAGTAATAAGATCAAGTCATCCCAAGTAATAAGGTCAGAGTGATGATGAATATAACGGAAACAAATTACATCCAGACTCAGGTACACATTTAGAGGATTGCATAAAGTGTTGTCCTGCATAAGATTCTAGCCCGCGATGCTAACACGGCAAATCGGTATTTTAACCACTGCGCCATCTGTGGAGTCATTTTTGCCAAGATGCAAGTCACTACGGTAGCAAGAGAAGTATAAGGGTGTAAATAATAGTATAAGTTCGCTTTCGTAATAGAAATATTTGAGACAATTACTTCAATACAATAATATGTCAATCCATGTGGTAGGTAGTCGACAAATAAATAAAATTGAAGTGTCTGTTTATAATATCAAAATACTGGGCTTTTTTCATGGTCACACGGTTATTTGCACATCACCTATGCCTAAAATACAGTTTAAATAATTTTTGTCTCTCTGTCTGATAGACAGAAAGACAAAAATTATCAAATGAAAATAAATATTATCAAAAAAATTAAATATTATCAAAATCGGTCCAACCGTTTTGAAGGTTATCTCTAACAAACGACTGTCTGTTTGTTTGAGGTAATCTTCGAAAGGGATGGATCGATTTTGATAATATTTTATTACCAGGTAGCTGTTTATATAAGGAGTAACTTAGACTATAATTTATCCCGGTATTCCCACGGGAACGGGAACTATACGGGTAAGGCGACTAAAACCGAAGCGAAACAAGGGCGGGTTGCTAGTATTGAATATAACGGTCATTACCTTTACTCCAACACGATTATCGTAAGAATCGGTTAAAGAATATTAACAGATAATATCTCTACAAGAAAATGAAAGCTTTATGCCAACCCGTCGGCCGTCGCACAAGGGTTATATAGTAAGTTATTTTTTTTCATCTGGAGGAGACCTGCGGGGTTGTTACGGGGTAAAGAGAGTTCTAATAAAACGATTTATATTTATTTAAACAAAATTGATTAATTTTATAATTTATTATTAAACTTCATCCAGGATAATAAAACGTTTATCGATTATTTATATGGTTGCCGAATAGCGATTGCAATCCGGCTTCATTTTCAGTCCGGCCGGATTGGATCTGAACCGCAATGATCAAATCAGAATGATTTTCACTTTTCGGTTCTAAATCAACAGTTAGTAAGTTAATTAAGTGACACTCTACTTGATATAGGTAGTTTATAAAAACAAAACATAGACCTGTATAAAATCAACTTTATTTCTGATGGTACGAGTAAGTTAAGATTAGACAAAGAACAAATAATTAAAATCGAGTAGTGTAGGTAACTAGTAAAATTTTAACAATGTAACGAGTAACTCAGTCTTCCTGATTAGTGATTTCGCTTTCACAGACAGATATTTTACTAACTTTATAAAATCTAATATAATTAACCTTACTTAATTTACTGAGATGAGATCGCAATAATTATTAAAGTATTTAAGAATGCTAACAACAAGTCCTATATTTATGACAGATACCATCATTATTCATGATTTAATGAATCTGTCTAATGAGTGGCCGAATTATCACAAAAATGAGTTTAGATTATAATTACAACTCTTTAGTTTAATCAACTTACGATAAATAATTATTTTAAGTTGAATTTTATGTAATATTGTCCAAGTATACATTATACATGGTATAATGAATACTTAGACAGTCTTAGTGAGGGGTAACACTTAGACTTAGTGGGGTGGGGCGACTCGGCATCGAACGACCCGCACGCATGAACACCGCGCCCAACATTTAAAGTACCTACTCATACAACAGCTCTATTATTTTGCTATAATCTGGTATATTGGTACCGGATCTGGTAAACGTTTAATACCGGATCCGCCGGATTACATCAATACAATGAAAGCACATTATCCATATGAGTATCGTAAGAAACCGATAGTACTTATAATACTACAATTGAAAAAGGTCGTATTAATAATATAACAACACTAAACTTCAACTTTCCGTGTGGTGACGGAGTAAGAATACATTTCACCACCCCCTGTCTTGCCCGTGCATATCGTAAAAGACGACTAAGGGTCTAAGACAACTAATATGATTATACCATATATAGAACAGAAGGAAAATTTGAAATAAAACCCTATATCAACACGTCTTACCAGCGTAGTATAGTAAGTCAAATTTCCTCCTATTTTGGAGTAAGCTCGAGCCCAACAATAGCACGTATGCGAGCTGATTATGATGATAATGACACTCGAGCCTACCTGTATTCAAGTTAATAATTTTGCGATGACCTTGGTAATTGCCAAAATGTTTTGGATTGGAGTGCCCACTTCTCATGTTGAGTGTTATAGATTCCATTCCTAAGCGAATATTATACCTTGGTGAAATCCATAAAGGATTTCTCTGAATCTGAGTGTAAATCTGAGTTTTGTCTGTGAAATGAAATATATGTTTCTATATATGTTTGTAAATTTCTTAAATCCCCGCTAGACAAGGATTTATTCCTTAGTGTGAGGTGATATCCGAAAACAATTTATATGCATGTTTAGTACTTTCATTTTGAAAATAAGCGTATGTATTGAGAATTTCCTCCGTCCACCCATGATTTCATCCAGCCACACATCTATTAGATACCATCCACTAATTATCCATCCAGGACACTTGCTACAAGATTATTTTAGTGTCTATACAAATTAGTTGCTAATCTGTTAAAAATAAATAATAAGCGTTTACGAATGTTATACCAACATTTCTTTTATTATATTACAATGAAAATAAAGAAATTTCAAAATTAATCAATCAAGTGTCTATACAAGGAATTACCACACTACGAATTAATAGTGATTTACTATATATAGGGATATGTAGGTTATTTCAGTAATGATATATACATTATCCCGTGTGGTGACGGAATAAAAATACAACTCACCACTCCCTATCTTACCCATGGGTGTCATAAAAGATGATTACGACAACATACATGGAAGAAAACTAAAAGAACTCGAAACAATAAACTCGAAATCTTATATCTTTAAACGAGCAATTCTTATATATATATATATATATATATATATATATATATATATATATACTAGTATATATATATATATATATATATATATATATATATATATATATATATATATATATATACTAGCCACCCGCCCTCGCTTCGCTTCGGTTTCAGTCGCTTTACCCGCGGCTTAGTTCCCGTTCCTGTGGGAATACCGGGATAAAATATAGCCTATGTTACTCCCTGATATTATAGCTTTCCATCGGTGAAAGAATTTTTGAAATCGGTTCGGTGGTTTAAGCGTGAAAGCGTTACAAACAAACAAACAAACATCCTTACTTTCGCATTTATAATATTAGTAAGTAAGTATGGATGTTGTTTTGTCCATGTTTTTAGCAAAATAAACAATGACATTAAATTTTGGTGAATTCGAATCTCGGTGTTATTATTATTCTCTTTTTGTAATTTTTTATATAATTTTCATTATTCATTTTTTATTTTTTGGTAATATATATCTAAATAAATTCGACAAAAATATTCCGAGCGAAGCTCGATCAACCAGATATTAAAACTCTATACAAACCCATCTTAGTAGCGTGTTATAAGCGGTCTTCTATTATAAAGAAAGCTCGAGCCCAACAGTGGGACGTATATGAGCTGAGATGAGATGATGATGTATATTATTTATTTTCTAGTAATTTTAATATTTGTATTCGTCAAAAATTATTTGAGAATATAAATCACAAATCCTGTCACATTATCTGTGTTAATTTCATCTTCACGATATAAAGGATTATAATTAAGGAAACAATTTTCAAAATGAGTTCATTTATTACATGTCTTTTCATAAAAAATAAACAAAATAGTTAAAACTAATCGTATATACAAATCAAGTCTTTATGAGGCACCTAAAAATCGTTTACTTTGAGTATGGCATTCAAGGGTATCTGTAACCAGCCGCGGCGGTGGGCTGCACGAGCTTAGCAGGCGCAGCCCGGAGAGTATTGACTGCAACGGGTGCGGCAACCGGAGCAGAGTAGGCCGCTACACGTGCTGGATACGCGGCAGCGACGGGAGCGGCATAAGCGGCTGCTACGGGGGCGGGGTACGCCGCTGCTATTGGTGAAGTATAGGCGGCAGTGTAAGCCGCGCTAGCCGGGTACGCAGTGTAGGCAGCAGCTACTGGGGCGGGGTATGCAGCGGCAACGGGAGCTGTGTACGCAGATGTATACGCGGCAGCTACTGGTGCGGCATAGCGAGTAGCTACGGCGGGAGCGGCAGCATAGCGGGCGACAAAGGGACCAGCTGCATAGCGGGCGAATACAGGTGCTGGCGCTGCTACGGGAGCAGCTACCGCAGCAGGAGCCGCTGCGTAGCGGGCAACGACTGGACCGGCAGCTACTGCGGTTTGAGCTACTACAGGTGCAGCAGCGGCGACTGGAGCGGCAGTTATGCGAGCGGGAACCACGGCAGGCTCAGCTACGACGGCAGGACCGGCCACCAACGGCTCATTGCGGACAAGTGCGTTGAAGCCATTAATTGAGTCGGCAGTGTAATCTACTACACGGCGAGTACCATCAGACTCCACAAGAGAGTATTGCCCTCTGACAACATCACCGTCACGCTGTTCAGTTTGGCTCTTATAGTCTCCTGTGAGAGAGTCGGCTACATCATAGCCAAATCTGTATTGTGGTAACGGATCAAATTCTTCGATTCTTGCTGCAACGGCGGGTGCTGCATAGGCAACAGGCGCCGCGGCAAGAGCTGCTGGTACTCCACTACCGTGGACAACAGCCAGGAGGCAAGAGAGAACTACCAGCTGAAACAAAAATACTTATATAGTAAACCGTTGATGGTATATCAATTGGAAGTTTTTTGTTGTTTAAATGGCTATTATAAACTATTATTATCACTTTCACAAAACACTTAGAATGCACTTCACTAATTCCGAATGCGTTCCGTACCTTGAATGCCATTTTTGTTGATGTGTTCAGGGATGCTTAGAGCTGTGAACTGTACCCTCAGTTTGACAGAAACAGCATTTATAGTAACTGATGGAGCGCTTGCCTCATCCTGGTGGCATCTCCAAATTTAAATATATTCAAGTACGCACGTACGAGGCGGACCGATGGGACAACTGGACAATGCCACGTAAACAATACGGATACTTGTGCAACACACTTGGCCTATGAAACATCGCGGTCACAGCGATTTTTCACTCAATTCATAAAATACATGTTATTTCAGTATTTGAGTTTGTTGATCTTCACGCTTTAAATATTGTTTAAAGAAATAATATTGGCGAACTGGAAGCAAGGATTGCATGACAAGTATTCATATGAATCTTCTTTACACTTATAGATAGTATATTGTTGATTTAGTATATTTCAATACGATATGGGCGCTAAAAGCGCTAAAATTTCGTAACTATATTAACCCAACATACTAAGATTAATTAGAGCGTACATCGGAATGCAAATAAAGTTAATATAATTTAATCTGCTGTGAAGGAACTTAAAAAAATTATTACAGCACGTGTAGAATGTAAAAATAAGAAAAAAAAATTGTTATATATATGCACATACAAACTCTTAATAATTTAGACTAATTAATAGTATGTTGGTCTCAATAACCTTTTTATTAAACTAATATATAATGTATATTATTTGTTGCTGTGTGGTAGCGGCTTCGAATACTACCAACCCTTGCTTTGCTCGTGGGTGTCGTAAAAGACGACTAAGAGCCCTAGATTGACCCGGACCAACTCCATCTGGTACCATTTGGGTCAACGATTACATTCCCAAGGAGGGTTGACGTCAGGCAAGCGGCCGGTCATAAAAGTCATTGCCGAAACTTTTTGCAATATATCAAAACAGATGACATATTGCGTCGACCCCAAGTAATTGGGATAAGAGCAAGATGATGATGATGATTTTATATACATTAATTTACAATGGTTAGTGGCAATTTTAAACTATTTCATACCTATTCTCACATAAAATTATAATATATTTAAGCAAATCGATATAATCTATCGACTTTTACGAATATTAAGTCATTATAACCACATAACATTTTTCTATTCCAGGTCATAAAAAAGCTTTTAATTTTTTAAATTAATCATATGTATTTATTCCTTTCGGTGACGGAGTAGGAATACAGTTCACAATGCCATTATTTTCCCAGTGGTATTGTAAAAGTTGACTAAGTGATATATTATGCAGATAACATCTATGCAAGAGAACTCCTTTGTCCAGCGTGGTATAGTAGGTCAATTTCCCTTTTATTGTAGAGGAACTTCGAGCCCATCAATGTAACCTTTATGAGTTAATTTAATGATCTTGATCATTATTTCAGCTCACAAACGTCCCACCGTTGGGCTCGAGCCTCCTCCACAACAGGAGATAAATTGACCTTACTATACCATGCTGGTCAGACAGGTTGGTACATACATATTTTTACGCTGATTGTTTTCAATAATAATATGGCAGTCATTTTGGTTGTTTTTATAAATATTAATTAAATACTTATAAAATTATAAATAATATAAATATTAATTAAATACTTAAATCTTTTTAACTTTTGCGTATGAAACCATAAGGTGGTGAAATAATATAATTGCAAGAGACGAAAAACTCGAATCAACACTTTTGACAAAGAACGCAGCGTTCACAAATGTTTTGATCAAATGGTCATGGTTAGATTTTTATAAATTCGTGAATCACTTTAGTTTTACCACGATTAGAATTAAAATTATAAATTTCTATTCAACTCAGCCCATACACGTCCCACTGTTGGGCTCGAACTACCTCCATTCATCTTCATCATCATCATCATAGCTCATTTAAGTTCCACTGCTGGGCTTGAGTCTTCTCCATAAATGGAGGAAAATTGACCTACTATACTACGCTGATCAGACGTGTTGGTATAGGGTTTTGTTACGAGTGTTGCTTCTTTTTCATAGATATTGTATGCATTTTATATCCCTTAGTCGTCTTTTACGACACCCACGTATAAGATAGGGGATAGTGAATTGTATTCTAACTCTGTCACCACACGTAGAATTGAATAAAATAGCTAAAAAAATTATATTCCCTTTTGCTGCAATCGAACTATACATTGTTTCTACAGCTTTAACTTCATTCATCCAATGCTAGGCATAGACTCTCTTCAGATTTAAGTAATTAACCTAAAATATATTTAACAATTAATTTCAGTAATTGTTTAATTTTGGCTAGCGTGGTGTAGTACTACGCTAGCTAGAATCAAACAAGTTGGCATAGGGAGTTGAACCATACTAAGTGATTAATTTATCAAATACGTAAATTCAATAAATAATAAGATAACAACGTTAACATACATATTTATTGGCGAATTAACAAACACGTATTGCGTTATTTGTTATAAATCACATTTAAACGTTGGTAGAAGTGGTCCAGTTTAGTTCAACGTGCACATTTGTGGATAGACATCGACATTTGAAACAGGCTTTTCGACTCGTTATTACGAAATGCTATACAAGACATCCTTTGCAACTTTAAAAATTGTATGGATCAACTTTAATGGTGATTGCTCCATTTTTATGTAGTTGATTAAAAAAAGAACATATGTACATCTAAGTAAGCCCTAAATAACCTCTTATAAAAAGACTGAATGTATAAGTTTAATTATATTATTACCATACTTATATGGTAATAATATAATTTACAGCCTCTATCTTGACTGTGAATTTTATAAATACTTTTAGGAGAGAGAAGGCAAATTTGTAATAAAATCTAGGGTTTTATTAACCAACCCATCAGATCATCGTGGTATTTAATATGTTTTTAATTTTCTTTTCCTCCATAGTATATGTATACATTTGCCGAATGTGAGCTACTAAGCAGATTGAGTAAAAAATAAGCGTTTCTATAATTTTATTCACATTTCATTGATTTTTAATTATCTATTCAGGAACATTCAAAGACAAACTCGACTTTTCGAAGTGTTTCGGTTAACGAACAGTGAGCTCGTTCCCTATTACTTACAGCTGAAAACGTTTATTTGAAAAATAGAAAATAATTTTCAGGGAGTCGATCGTTCCGATCATTTTATCTACTAATATGGTACATATGTCATACTCCCGCAGGAAAATACTAGTTATTTGAAAACCTGTGTTTGAAAAATAGAAAATAATTTTCAGGGTGTCGATCGTTCTGACAATTTTATCTACTAATATGGAAAATATGTCATAGAAAATACTAGTTATTTCAAAGATCAAAAAAAAATTGCAAAGGAATTCACGAGTATAAACTAGTAAAAATAATATTAGGACTGGTCAAGGCCTCCCGTCTTTGTTGACACATTCATATGTGAAAACTTGCCTTTCTTATGCAAATGATCGAGACAAATGGTCATTAGGAAGTGTCACAAACCGCTAGAAAAGCAAAAAGCATGATATGTAACTTGTAGCTTGTCTATAAAGATTGTTTCAAACCTTAATTGTATGTAACTTATAGGTATCTTTTAAATCTTAAATATTTTTTTTTTTTTGTATGATGAGCAGTTAAGTATAATTACATACTACGATATTTATGTAGATCATTCATCTATGAGAATGTTTTCATGTAATAATTCCAGCAATGTCATGTTTAGCTCTTATTTTATCATCCAAAGTGAAGCTGAAAGCTGAAAAAGAAAATTGTGGAGAATGAAGGATGGAGGATGAAGGATAAAGAAGTTTCACTTCTGTCATGCGTACTTTGTACGCACGCTCTTTTTATTATATATTTTTACTTGCCATAACTTAACCTGGACATTACATTTAAAGATGTCATTTTTATGTATGTCATCATCGCAGCCTACATACGCTCTACTGTTGGGCTCGGGCCTCCTCCACAATGCGTGGAATTTGACCTACTATACCATGCTGGTCAGACATGTTGGTATTGGGTTTCATTTCAAGTTTTCCTTCTTTTGCGTAGAAGTTATATGCATATTATAATACCCTTTAATAGTCGTATACGAAATCCACGGGCAAGATAGGGAGTGGTGAATTGTATTCTTACTCCATCACCATATAAATCGAGTAAAACCAGATATAAAACTTGCAACGTTAATTATTTATAAATGCCTATATAGAGGTCATTGTCATTATGTGATTCAAAGAAGCGGGCGTTTACACAGATTGCAGTGGTAAGCGCAGGTAGCAAACTGGGTAATGCAAATTTTCAATAAACATTAAATCCACGCATTAGGTGGATTTGTGTGGTGACGGAGTAAGAATACAATTCACCACTCCCTCTCTTGCCCGTGAGTATTTTAAAAGACGACTAAGGGATTACATATGCATATAACATCTATGCAAGCGAAAACGGAAACTTTAAATGACATTTTATACCAATACGTCTGATCCGAGTCATCTAGTAAGGTGAATTTCCCTCCTTTTATGGAGGAGGACTTCGGTCCAACAGCGGGACGTATATGAGCTGAAATGGTGATGAACGATGAATTAAATCCACCCAAAGAAGTTTAAGAGTACAGCCTATAGTTAATAACTGGCAAGTAGTAGGACTTACCTATTATGCAGACCGAGGATGCATTTTAGATTTTATCTAGTAAATGAATACCGAGACCTGTCAATAGTGCATTTTGAGCTTGCTTATTCAAAGCTATTCGCGCAAGGCCATTTAGATCAAGATGAAGTAACATTTATATATATATATATATATATATATATATATATATATATATATTGTATTCTATTTTAATACAACAACGTGAAATAATATATTTACTCTTATGCAATGATATCACAATAAATTTTCAGTTTTACATAACATGAAGTGATCTATTGCCGTCAATCGAACGTCACTATGGACTAATTTCTCGTCTCGCCTTCGTAGCATTAGTACTTAGAATTCTGTAAAGGAGAAAAATCATGAGTTAAGGTTGACGATTATGTGTTTCCTTCACTTTTTCCATACGGTTTGATAACTGGTTGACGTAGGTTATTTCAAAATTTCTAAAGAATATTAGCAACTTACGTCCCTTTTATGACACATGAGGGAATACAAGAGTAGTACTACATACATTGTGTTTTTACTTCTCGGTAATGAAAGTTTCGATTACATTCATATTGTTGTGATGTAGTATTTTAAATTTTTTGAATTCAGCTTTTCATCAGGCATTTCCCTGTGCTGCGAAGTAAGAACATAATTCACACTTCCTCTCTTGCTCATAAGTATCATAAAAGACGATTAAGGAGAGAATCTATGCAAGGGAAGGAAACCTCACCTCAATTTCACTCTCATTATGGAGGAGGTTCGAGCCTTGAAGGGGACGTACAAGTATTTTTGAAAAAAAATCTCTCCACATTAACGAACAAATTCTTGTGTCGTGGTTAACTTCACAAACATAAAATTAACGTACACGAATTACATCCAATGAAGTGGAAAGTACGCTCATATTATCAGGCTAACACCGCATGCCTCGTCACATTACGTAACAATTGGCAACCTTGTGAAGGACGCGCGTGCTCACGCCAGGAAAATGGCTGCGCTGTGATCGCGCATTTTCATTAGCTATGGCAGTGTACCGACGCCTCTGTAGTTCAAGGGTGCACAAAATGAGGTTGAAAGACAAATATTACACACAATCAATCTTTCTTACATTTTTTGATCTTCGAAAATTTCCTATAATTAAAGTATTAAATAATTATCGTCGTCGTCGTCGCGGCCCACATACATTCCACTGTTGGGCTCAGGCCTCCTCCATAATGGAAGGTAATCTGACCTACTATATCATGCTGGTCGGACATGTTGGCATAGGGTTTCATTTCGAGTTTTCCTTCTCTTGCATAGATGTTATATGCGTATCATATCCGTTAGTCGTCTTTTACGACATCCACGAGCAAGATAGGGAGTGGTGATTTGTAATCTTACTCCGTCACCACACGGACATGAATTATATATATTATTCAAATATTTAATTAAAATATCCGTGTGGTGAGGGCGAAAGAATACAATTCACCACCCCCTATCTTATCCATGGGTGTCGCAAAAGGCGACTAAGGGATATAATATACATATAATAACTGTACAATAGAAGGAAAAGTCGAAATAGACCCTATACCAATCCGCCTGACCAGCGTGGTGTAGAAGGTCAATTTCCCTTAATTATGGAGGAGGTTCGAGCCCAGTAGTGGAACTTATATGAGCTGTGATGATGATGATGATGATGAAAGTATTAAGAAGTATTTTTCTTTCAAGACGCTTGACAGTAACAAGTAATACCTTGTGTCTCAGAGGACTTTATAAATATACAATTAAGGAATACAAATTACAACTAGACTAATACAATCATCCATCCATCCATCAGCCTACAGATATCCACTGCTGGACATAGGTCTCCTCACAAGAATGCCACTCGGAACGGTCCTGCACCACTTGCTTTCAACGGTTCCCTGCGACTTTAAGAATATCATCAGTCCACCTAGTGGGGCGTCGTCCTGCGCTATGCCGTCCGATTCGTGATCGCCACTCAAGAACTTCCCCAACGGTTGTCGGTTCGACGAGCGATGTGGCCTGCCCATTGCCATTTCAACGTGCTAATTCTGCGGGCTATGTCCGTTACACCCGTTCTTCTATGGATTTCCGTGTGCTGGATTTTATCACAATCATCAAGTAAGTCAATTTCCTTCCTATTTAGGAGGAGGCTCGAGCGCGGCAGTACGACTTATATGATCTAAAATATCAAGACTTAAAGTCGCTCAGCGTGCTATGGAACGGGCTATGCTCGGAATTTCTCTGCGAGATAGAATCCGGAATACGGAAATCCGCAGAAGAACGGGTGTAACTGACACAGCACGAAGAATTAGCACGCTGCAGTGGCAATAGGCAGGCCACATCGCTCGACGAACCGACAACCGCTGGGGAAGAAAGGTTCTCGAGTGTAATCTCGAGTAATCGAAACCATGTCAGTGAGACAATTAATTTTAATTAATACCATTTGTTATTTACAATCCCTGTGACTGACCTTTTGAGATCGGAGTACATTTAAGACTTACTCACACAAAGATAACACTCGTATACGTATGTGAATGAATGTTTAGCATACATAAATACGAGTATATAATGTAACATAACATTAAAGAATTGGATATTATAGAATGTATATACTTCAAGCGTTTGTTTAATGTTCGCATAAGTAATTGGTATATTAGGCTATCTATTGAATTAAATCTAATTAGTATATAAATACGTATTATAGTATATAGAATGTTTCATTGAACACTTTGTCTATCGTAAAATGTATAAATACATAATATTCCTGCAAAATAATCATGCCAGCAAGCCCCGCGGTATAACTCGTTATCCCACTCTGTGGTGGGCACAACATGTTTTTACCTTCCTGGCTACTACAGACTCCAATCAGCCGTCATATCTGCACTCTTTGCTTTCATTAGGGTACATAACTACTGTGATTATATTTTTGTATGTCAAAACAGGGCGTCTAAACAATTGTACCGTTATTTTTATGTCCGAACGAGACGCTTGCAGACATAGGTAAGAATAAAATTAAAAACTGAAATAAACCAAGGATACGTAACAGGAAGTAAAATATAAAATTAACGCACTTATTGTGAATAAGTACCTAAAATAAACATATATTTATACACTAAATAAATAAATAAAACGTTGCCATTAATAAAGCTTGGCGCGTTGATGTCTTTTAAGAGAGGCTACTGTGAATCCATTTAAAGCAATATTGCTTTAAATGGATTCAGTCAATCGTATGATTTTTATTATATTTTGTCAATCGTAGAAAATTATATAATAGTATCTATGGCTTTATGGTTTTCCATATGGTGATGGCGTGATGAATAAATTACAATGTGTCACTACTGTTCTCTTAAATCTCAAGCAAGACATTCAAGGTTAATACGTTAGCAGAGAACATTATTGCAAGAGGAACTACCTTTGAAACAAAATCCGTTACCAGTTCATATAAAATATATGACTAAGTAAAACAATTAACATCAAATTTAGAAGATTGCCCAGAATTGAAATTGGACATTAAAGAAAAACGAGAAATCTTAGCAATTTAGGACAGTCCTACCCCAATGTCAGATTGTCAAAATCTATGGATGTAATTACAAATAATGAGCGCCACCCAAATACGATAAAAGCTCGTTAGAAGCTGCCTGACGTGTCCCACGCTTTCATTATGGTGCATATTTTAATTTATTGAAATGTCAATGTTAGCGCTGACAGCCAAGGTTCTCAACCAACAGAAAGGGCCATTGCTTGCTATCGCTTAAAGATTTCAGTGCAAAGCTCTTTAAGCTCACCGCTTGTTCGCATAAGATTGAAATACTCATCTATCATTATTATTTCCCAGCGGATATAACTGTTTTTCTCAAGACCATAAGCAACCCACTCTTAATCTCGGACTGCATTCATAATAGGAGTTAAATTACAATACTGTCCCATATTAAAGCACGATTTGACCCATAATGTTCCACTATTGGGCTCGGGTCTCACCCACTATGGAAGGGAAATTGATCTAATATACCATGCTGATCAAACGTGTTGGTATAGGGTTTTATGCCAGGTTTTCCTTCTCTTGCCACTGCAAGAGAAGGAAAACCGTCCGTACCGACTAAGGCAAGGTAAGATAGTGATACGATCACTATCTTACCTTGCCTTAGTCGTCTTGTACGACACCCACGGGCAAGAGAGGGGGTTGGTGAATCTTATTCTTACTCCGCCACCACACAAAAGTATTGTCTTCTCTTTCAGTGCAGTTATTTTCTCATACATTATCTTGCACTATTGACGTTTTCTGCATGCTTGTCTTTTACGATGCTTCCAAAACGCAAGGCTCACGATTTTCAATAATTTAGTATGTTTTATAATGTAGTATGAATTTTATTAATTTATTTAACGTGATTTAGTACTGATAATCGGTCAGTCAGTCAGTGAGTGGCAAAATTACGAAACTTTGACTAGTTATAATTCTTAAACTATTAGTTGAAATTGAATGAAATTTGAAATATACCGTGCGTATACAATGTCTGCTTGCTTACTGAAAATTCAAGCTTCTAGTTTTATTCACAACGAAGTTATAGGGGTTCGAAAATGACCTGAATTGGTTCGAGAAAAGGATATTACGGCAGTGTCGCACTTTGCTCGACTTGGCGGGGGCACTGACGTGCCTCCAGAAAAAAGTACAGATGTTAACAGCAATAGTCTTTCAAAAAATATTAATATTACATCATAATACGAAATTTAGTTTTTGTATTTTTTTCTTAACATGTTTTGAAATATTTTTCCATACTTCTTAATATAGCCTTATATGTGGATTACCTTTTTGATTGGATTACTCAATTATTGATCTCTATTTCTTCTTTGTACTTGAAACTTTAGTAGATAATAATTATCAAGCTTATTTAACCAACCAATAACCATGTTCCATGTATTTCCGATTTACTTTTATTGAGTTGGCCTTAGCGACGACGGTCACACGAACCAATTAACCTTAGGGCAACCGGTACGTATCAATCCAAATTTTAATATGATACAGAATGTGTAACTTACAGATTTTAAATTGTACCCATTAAAAGTTCGACCTTAATAAAACATCAAGAACTATATAATTAAGTACAAAAGTTATTCAATGGCTCTTTAAAGGAAATACATACAATGTAGTCTTAGACTTATGTTACGCATTAATTACACAATTATTCTAAGCGAAGTTAATACCTAATCAAAACATCATCATCTATATTTCAGCCATTTACCTCCCATTGTTCGGCTCGAGCCTACTCCACAATGGAAGTGAGATTGACTTACTATATCGCTGGTTGGACGTATTGTTATAGGGTTTTATTTCAATTTTTCCTTCCTTGCATAGATATTATATCAATATATAAATATACTAGCTGGCCCAACAGACGTTGTTCTGTTTAAATCTATAAAAATTGTAAAAGGAATTCTCCTTGAAATCGACAGCAGTGCCACCTACCGGGTCCAATTGTAAATCTAAATTATTCTCGAATCCCCTTGAACACACACACAAAAAAATTCATCTACATCGGTCCAGTCGTTTAGGCGGAGTTCAGTGACAAGTACACAAAAAATATATATATAAAGATATATACTACGTGTGGTGACGAGTTGAAAATATAATATAAACAGCTAGAAGAATGACCAGCAGTAATCTCTAGGACGACATGTGACACTTACATGTACCAAGATTATCGATTACAGCATTATTCCACCTTGGGTACAAGATGGAATAATGTTTTATAACATACTAGATGGTAGACTATATGACAGTGAGTATTGATATGCTGATGGATAGAAGGACTCTATACTCCAAGTTTCAATAATTTTTTGATCATATTTAATAGTAAAATTTTCAAACACAGTCCTTCATAGTGTAATACAGAACTTTTTAATTAAAGACGATTAATATATAGTGGTAACTTTTAAACTGTTTTTTTATACATGCAAATGTTCTCAAAAAATCCTTTTAATGACGTTTATACAAAAAAAAACTATGATATGTACATAATACCTAATTGACCAGTGTGGTATAGTAGGTCAATTACTCTCTCAGAGAGGGAGAGATCCGAGCCCAGCAGTGGGACATATATGTTGTATGAAAAGGTGGGCATTAACTCGTTAATCCGTTAATCGTTAATTAACGAAGTTAACAATCTGGTTAACGGATTAACTTTTAAGTTAACTTCAAAAAATGTTAACGCTCTTGTTAACTTCCGTTAATTTGAACTTCCGTTAACTTTAGTCCGTTACATTAGTCGTTTGTTGACATGCTGTCATTTTATTTGTTAGAATTAGGCGCTACGCCACGCTCGTAAGTTCCACGACGAATACGCCGCCCAAGTTGCCGGCAGCGGATCGTGTTGTAGAGGAGTTCCCCCGCACACGTTCCACCACCTATTTCCGTGACATAACTACCACACGGAAGGCAGTGGCCGCGTCTCAGTCCCTGACGCCGTTGAGCATGGCCCAAGCATTCAGATCGGCATCATTGATTACGACGAATTCAAGGCACTGCTCTGTCCACAAGGCACACACCTCGTGTGTACTGTGCCGTGTTCTCGTCGCAAATGCAATGGTGGCGCGACGGTGTGCTCTCCTTCCTCACGACCGTGTGCAGGTATTTGGCCAAGCTACCATACCCCGTTAATACCTGCATCAGTCGGAAGGAAAGCACCTCGTGCCGCCGATTCAATCACTCCATCAGCACCGGCCGGAAAGCCTCGACGGTCCGAACATCGTGTCGAAGCCTCTCCAACCGGACTGCCCATTGGAAAGTGATGTAACGGCGGACGTCGTCTAAACTACACTAAGCCGGTCCCCGCCCCGCTCCGCGAAAAAGGCAACAGATCCCGAGCCTTCTTCAATTGCTGTGAATTCTTTTATTGTAGATTATGATGGTAGCAGAAGTGATATGTTCTCACCTACACCTAGTTATTCGACGTCAGAAAGTGTCGTAAAAGTCGTAAAGTATTGGTGAATCTTTTGGTATCGTGGCTACCGTCAGTAGTGTATCGCAAGCTAGTGTGAATAGAAGCATACATTATGCAACATAATTCCACTACATGCTGTGGAATTTATCTATTTCTCTCAGCCTAAAAGCAGTATAAGTTTTAAATAGTTAACTTTAACGATAAACTTTAACTTGCGTTAAATTTTCGCAAATTTAACGCTTTAACGATTATCGAAGTTAACGTTTTAATTAACGAATTAACGATTAACGAAATTAACTTTTGGTTTAACTGCGCCCACCTGTGGTTGTATCATAGTTCTGATGATGATATAAAAGGATTTCAAGTAAATAATAAAGACTGAATAATGCTATTCATTTTCCGTTTTTTATTTATTATGTGTACCTGGGTAAAATTTTTATTTTCGTCCTCTCGTGTATTAAATTTAATTCTATCGTGTTTGATTTTAGATACATTTGACGAATATTTGATATATATTTTTTCATTTTATTAATTCAAATTCAAATCATTTATTATGTATAAGCCCCGCGAGGGCACTTACATATTGTAATTTTTTTACATTTTTCTTAAAATTACCACCGGATCGGAACGCGTCCGCACTGAGAAGATGAACATTTCATATTATCTAAATATTTGATAAACATGTTTTTTATTATGTAAGATTTCTTATTATCTAAATGCAACGTGTGTCGCTTATTTATGGAACTTTTGGAAGGAATATCATATTATCATACATCGGTCTCGTGTTATTATTTCAACATTTTATTGTTTTAACATGTTATATTACCTACCTTTGGTAGTATTTTATGAATATAATGCAGAAAAGGTGCTTAAGTGCAGTTAATATGAAATAACGGTGCTATTAAAATTCCTATAAGAAATCATTAATATGGTGGTAATCGTATTATTGACGATGACGATTACAATTAATAACGGTAGTAAAGTAGTAATTGTACAGTAAAATAATTGTACTTTAAATAAGCCTCAGTTTAAATAATTACATATGAGGTTTTCTATTAATTTGTATTAATACTATGTAATTTTATCAATAACAAATTACGTAACGTGAGAAAAAAAATTGTAAATAAATCTTGAAAAAAATCTTTCAATATTTTTAAAAATTAATAATTTACTTATATTTAAAAAGGCAGATAAAATCTATGCAAGAGAAGGAAAGTTTGAAATACTACCGTATACTAACTCGTCTGATTAGCGTGGTATAGTAGGTTAATTTCCCGCCTATTTCGTAGGCTCGAACCTAGCAGTGGAACGTACATAAGCCGAAATGACGACTTATTTGTATTTTTAAACAAATATTTTTTTTTGTAAAATCTGAACTTATCTATTGGTATAGATAAATTAAATATACAAATAAAACATACTTGTAGAAATATATGAAACCCGAACATATAGATCTATAACTAAACATAAGTTCTATGAACAGTCTCTGCTTTTATTTAAACCTAAAATTGAATACAGTAGATAATTCGTATATTGTCGACTACCTAAAATGTAGAAATACCTTGACTTAAATTATTGACCTCATTGCTGTTCAGGAATGCGTCACACCGCGCTACTTGCGTCAGGCGACACAACCCTACTTTAAATTCAGACCCAACTTCATATACCAAACGCTTTCCTTGACAATATTTCTAAGAAACTAGGACGAGACTGAACTAGAACATAAGTATGATACAAGGATACCGGTTACTAAGTTATTAACAAACTTGTATGTATGTCTAAGGTTGTAAAATGACACACAACTATACGTGTTAAAGAAAGTAATTGTCTATTTAAGAACTTACCGTAATATTACACATAAACTATCCATATATTAAAGGTACTGCGCCATAATGTACTATTATTAAGATTTGTTTTTATTAAAACACAATTAGTTGAATTATTGTTGATTTTATCCATACTAATATTATAAATGCGAACGTAAGGATGTTTGTTTGTTTGTAACGCTTTCACGCTTAAACTACGGAACCGATTTCAAAAATTCTTTCACCAATGGAAAACTATAATATCAGGGAGTAACATAGGCTACATTTTATCCCGGTATTCCCACGGGAACAGGAACTACGCGGGTTTAAGTGACTGAAACCGAAGCGAAGCGAGGGCGGGTTGCTAGTACTCAAATATAAATAATGTAATAATATTTTACTTCGCACTCCGACAATAGATGGTGCTATTTCTTAAAACCATGACTAAACCAGTTAAGTTCTAATTGTTTTAAAGATTGTTTATATCTTTAAAAGAAATTGCTTACTTGGAATACATAAAATGAGAGCATAATTTAAAAAAGGATTCCCAGAAAGGAGTTCAGTAAACAAATATTTTTGCTCATTATTATGCTTTGATTTCACTATAGAACAGTCAAGTTTCATCGATATCATTTGTATAAGGTGAGGAAAATAATATAGGATTTAAATACCACTAGTATATTTAATGTTAAATTCAGCAATATATTTAACGGTAAGATAGATTAATTAATGCATTATATGAATTAAATAACGAATAATTGTGTAGTTGTTATATAGTAGCGGCATCGAGTGTTCACACATGATCAATTATATTAAAGAAATCAATAATTTTTGACTGTAGCTCTTAGACTACGTTCTGGCCATATTCCATCTAATAAATTCCGATATCTAATGACAAACGTTCCTTCTCCTAATTGCATTACGTGTGGTGTTGTTGCAGATATCTTACACATTTTGATGGGATGTTCTCGACATTCTTGTCTAAGAAATTCATTTTTTGTACAGAAGCCATTTGATGTTGGTTTTTGTAATAGCATTTTAGATAATCCATCTTCAGCTGAAGTATTTCTGTTGTATAAATTATAATAATAATAATAATAAAATAAAACCTCTGGGCCAGTCGTTACCTCACCATGAGACTAACGCAAACCTCGGAGGAACATTATATGGCTCCCTAAATTATTTTGATATAAAAGAAAAAATGTATCACAAGATTTATAGGAAAGCCAATAAACCACAGGGCAGCTTGTGGCGTGCTAAATGTGAATGGCGACACTGCGGTCCTGAGTGCCCCAGAGAGTCGGCCAGAGCCTCGTATCCAGCTGGCCTTTATTGACTAGCTGGAGGGGAAACCGAAGAGTGCCCGCAGGATTCCCAGCTCTGGCTTGCCTTGAATGGCTGGTCAGAGAGGGGTCGCCAGAGCTATATGCTCGGGAGTGGAAGTGTCATTTTCAAGGGCATAACTACGGGGAAACCACTGTGATGGTGAAACCGGCGCCGCACCGCTCGACACCCCAAGCCACTTGCACCAATGTTGCTCCCCTGTTGCCCGTATGGCCTGTGTGTCTGTGGCGACCGTTTGGGGGGGGCCATTCAGTGAGTTGGCGAGTCACCGTTTGCCAAAGTTCAAGACGATAAAGGTATTGAAGGCAGACGACAGTTTTAAATCAATAGTTTACCATTAATCCAGTCCCTCTAACCTTCAAACCCATAATCATGTATTAGATACCATCAACACACAATAGTTTTACACCTCCCGTTGGCAGTCCACGTGTGTTATGTGCAGACGTGGAGTGTCATCGGTAGACGTCCCATCCCATTTTACATTAAATTTCTCCAAAGGCCTCTGCGTGTTTTTTTTTTTTTTTTAATCCGGGTGCCAGACCCGGCCCGCGAATAGCCCCTAACATGATCAGGGATTTCATGTGGTTACGGCCTCTGCGTGTTGGATCCATATCCCCATGTAAGCCTTTCAAAGGACCGGGTATCTTCTCTTTTTAACAATTTGGAAGATAGCCGTGAAACTGGGAGATACATAATAATAATAATTTTAAGACAACACCATGCACTAAGGAAATAATCCTTGTATTGCTGGGAACTTTACAAACATATAATTAACGGACACAAATTACATCCAGACTCAGAACAACAAGTTGTGGATCACACAAAGTGTTGTCCCGCGTGGGATTCGAACCCTCGACACTGGCGTTGTAAGTCGCTATCTTAACCACGACGCCATCTGTGCAGTAATTAGCAAGTAGAATAATTTAGTTGTTAATTGTGTAATAGTATAAGGCGGCATTATCGTTAAGCGACAAAGCATTCTTTCAATAAATAAAAAAAAAATGAAAATAAATAGAGAAAAACGAAAGTTAAGACCACATTTAGTTTTAAAAAACTGCAACGGTTTTGTAATAATTTATCAGATTAATTACTAAAGAACTGTAAATATACTTAAGCAGTAAAAACCATAATGAAGATCCCACTAATATTGTAAATGTGAAAGTTTGTGAAGATATTAGAATTTTGTTATTAAATCACGTATAAAACGCAGTTTCGGGTGACAATTGTCAAATAGATCGACCATTTCCTCAATTGACACATAGATAATCTGTTCCCTTAGAATAATAAATCAACTTTACTGTTTTCACTCAACGAAGCATGAATTATGCTTAACGTAAAACGGATTTGTGTAAAACTTCGGCTTGGGAAAGTCACTATTTATACGGACGAAACCACAGGCTGTTGAAAATACAGCTCTATATCAATGCGTCTAATCAACGTGGTATAGTAGATTAATCCACCAAAAAGATGAGTTAAGAAAACTAATTTATTATTATTCTTCCGTGTGGTGACAGAGTAAGAATACGATTCACCACACCCTATCTTGCCCGTGGATGTCGTAAGAGACGACTAAGGGATATAATATACTATCTATACAAAAGAAGGAAAACTTGACATAAAACCCTATGCCAATCCGTCGGACCCGCATGACATACGTATTACGTCACCTTTGCTAGTGAGGAGGAGGCTCGAGCCCAGCAATGAAATGAATATGGTCTGAGACGACGCAAATACTTACCGACTATTTATATCTCGATGGGTTTTCTCCATTGGGGTTGAGGGGTACCATAGCTGCTCTAGTGGTTAAATCCCGATCGGGTGCCATTTATGGATCTGAGCTAGTCATAATCTTTAACATTACATTTGAGAATGGTATTATATAGAGGTTCGAAGAGCACCACACTGTAAAGTAATATCATAACATCTATGCAAGAGAAAGAAAATTCCATATAAAAGCATATATTAACCTATTTGACCAGCATGGTATAGTGAGGTCAATTTCCCTCCTATTGTGGACGAGGCTCGAGCCCAGCAGTGGGACGTATATGAGCTGAAATGATTATAATTAATAGATGTGAATATGACTAAGATAATAAAATCTTCCGTAATTAATGTCGTAAACAACTAACAAGTAAAAATTACAACAAGCTGTGACCAAATTCGGCACACGTTAAATTTAAAGAGGAATACAAATGAAGTAGATTCAGATCATGCAACTATGCGAATACTCTTTAATTGAGAGTAGATGCATGTGACACTGCAACAATTTCGGATTGAATGTGCAACATTCTCGACTATTTAACTAATATACAGCTTGTAGCAGTGGAATATACAAATAGTTTTGTCTGCTTTTTAAGTGTATACAAATTATCTTCATACATATATTATGTATATGATGGTCTTCTAGCCGTATTTAAGTTACAGCGACAAGTAGAAATTTTATTTTATTACAATCGGTGATAAACGAGCAAATACTACGGCCTGATGGTAAGTGTTGCTGCCGTTCTTGGAGCTTTGCTAAGCCTACCGTGCTGAACTAACCGCTGCCTGCCGTGAAAAAAGTGAAGGAAGTGTGAATGTGTGCAAATTCAGTGAAACTAAAGGCATCACCAAAATTCACCACACGCAAACATCCTCAGAAAGTTGGGCTGCTGTCTCTCTCACTCACCGAACGAATCGAAGTAACAAATTGCTACTACTCAGACGTCAATTTTCTGCGAGAGTCTGGTACTACCCCAGACGGACTGGCTCGCGACTGTAGACAGATAACTATCAACAGTGTGGTCCTACTACGTGTAGGTGTCTTAATAGAAAGTCAGTACACAGACACTAATTAGTCTTATTATCAGGTGGAACAAGCATTATTTACGAATAAATAAGTACCTGCACATAATAACCTATTAGTTAGAAACAATATCCTATTATTAGACACAAGGGTGGTTCCAATTTCATTATGGGAGCCATCACTCTGCCCTGGGCTGGGTCTATGTCGATCACTGATTTCATCATTTCAGCTCATATACGTCCCACTGTTGTTCTCGAACCTCTTCCACAATAGGAGGGAAATTGACCTTACTATACCATGCTGGTCAGACAGGTTGGTATAGAGTTTTAATTCGAGTTTTCCTTCTCTTTCATAGATGTTATATGCTTATTATATCCCTTAGTCGTCTTTTACGACATCCGCGGGCAATATAAGAAGTGGTAATTTGTATTCTTACTCTGTCACCACGCAGACAACTGATTTAAAAAATTATAATTATAATATGTTCTATTTTAATAAAAAATGAAATATACTTTGACAGTAAAATACTTTTTTAAATTAAAATTATTATTGTGTCACCGAATTGAAGCTTATAATGACTAGACAAAACTACTATGTGATTGAGATCGAGGCGAGAAGAGTCTCGCCTGACTTGTGTGTCTTTGACTGGATATGGCGTTTTAAATAATGGTGTAACTGATATTCGCAATATTGCCTGTAAAGGCGGGTACGAATTTTTATACAAAATATAAATGTTCATGATAGTCTAGTCTGCCCTATAGAATCCCCTCCCCTCTAGTATATAGAAACCCCAGTTTTGTTTTCAATAAAAGTATTTGCATCTTCCGTGTGCTGACGGAGACTAAATACAGTTCACCACCCTCTTTCTGGCTCGTTGGTGTCATAGAAACGACTAAATGATTATAATATAATAGATCAATTACCCTCCCATTGTGGAACAGACTCGAGCCCAACAGTGGGATGTATATCAGCTGTGATACTGATGATAATGAAGTATTTGCAAACAAGATTTATTATTTAAAATAATAATATAATCTGTCACAATCATGAGTTGTAAAATAGAATTATTATAACTCTGAATTACTAATAGGTATTGGTGCATTGAAATCTTGCTCGTGGATGTCGTAAAGGACGACTAAGGGATACGATAAGCAAATACCATTTATGCAAAAGAAGGAAAACTTGACATAAAACCCTATGCCAATCCGTCGGACCCGCGTGGCATACATAGTAAGGCAACTGCCCTCCTAGTGAGGAGGAGGTTCGAGCCCAGCAGTGAGGTGTATATGAACTTTGAGGAAGCAAATACTTACCTACTGATTATATCTCGGTGGGTTTATCCCTTCCCTCCATTGTGGTGAGAGTGAGCCATAGCTGCTCTAGTGGTTAAATCCGGATCAAGTGCCGTTTATGGATCTGGGCCAGCTATAATCTGTAACATTACATTTGAGAATGATATTAATTAGAGGTTCGAAGAGCACCACATTGTAACTATTCCTATATATTTACTCTTACTCCTAGCCTAGGCCGTGAGTGGCCGGACCGGAGACACGCTGACCGCGTGAGGGCGACGCCTCTGAGGCCATCGGGAAGGGAGGACACCCGAAAGGGTATCCCGCCTGGCTGACCGCGGTCGTCAATGATTCAGTATCAGTGGTCAACCCAAAGGCGAAGAGGAGGAAAAACGGCGGCTTATGTGGTCAGTCTGGACGGGACGGATGGCGTGCGGCCGCACCATAACCTGTCAACCGAAAAATAATAATAACAAAAAAGGCATTTATTTTGCAATTTTATTTAATAGCAGTCAGTAAAAAAGTAATAAATAAACAAACTCGCTGAGTTTCAAGCCAGATCTTCTCAGTGCGGTCGCATTCCGATCCGGTGATAGTCATTTGAATTAATTTAAGGTAAAATGTAAAGAATAACAATACGTAACTGCTAAGAGGTTTGTGTGCTTTTAAGTTTTATCGTATGAAGAAAAAAACACAACTAGAACCTTATAGTACTTTTTATTGTTTTTCAAAGTATTCACCACGTAGTTTAATATACTTTTCCATTCGCTCAAACCAGTTATTATAACATTTATTTATTCCACTCTAAAGTGGGGGATAGTGCTCAAAATGGCTGACTTGAAAGCGTCGACTGCTTTTTCACCGGACTGGAACCTTTAACCACGAAGACTTTTTTTAATTTTAGGAAATGCAAAGAAATCGTTAGGGCTTAGGTCAGGACTGTATGGAGGATGGTCAAGAATTTCTACTTTTTCCTGCTTCAAATACTCAATCATTTGACGAGCGCTGTGTGAGCTTGCGTTGTCGTGGTGCAGGATGATGCGTCGCTTTGAGTTAGATTTTCGAAGTTCAGCGATGACTTGTGGTAAACAAACTGTGGTATACCACTCTGCGTTAACCGTTCTACGATCTTCAAGTGCAATAGTCACAACATGGCCGGTTTTTCCAACGAACGTGGTCACCATCTTCTTTGAAGTGATTCGAGAACGAACAACTGTAGTCGGCTTTGGCTCGTCTTGAAAGACCCAGATTGTATATTGTTGTTTGGAATCTGGATCGTAGGTATAGATCCAACATTCGTCACCACTGATGATGTCGTAGACGTGATTTGACTCTCCTCGGTTGAACCTTTGCAGAGTTTTCTTACACCATCTGACGCAGGCCACCTTGTGATCGTCGGAAAGCAGATGCGGTATGCACCGGTAAACTAGCTTTCTCACACCAAGCGCTTCATGCAAGATCTTCTGAATGGTTGTCCCTGAGATGCCTAATAGAGCCTTTATCTCTCGATAGGTCACATGACGATCTTCGAGGATTAGTTGTCTCACAGCAATAATGTTATCTTCAATGAAGGCGGATTTTGGGCGTCCTTCGCGAGATTTGTCACTAACACTAGTATGTCCACGCTGGAATTCTAAATACCAGCGTTCAACAGTCCGCAGACATGGAGCTTCATCACTGAACACAGATGTTAGCTCTTCAAAACACTGAAGCCGTGTCAGGCCTCTTCTAAAGAAAATTATTGCACGAACATTTTCCTTAGAAAGATTCATTTTCGTATGTAACTTGATAGATTCCAATCGACGACGCTGTGACTAAACAATAGCATTAATCCTAATACTTTCACCTGTTTTGAGATTCAAAATTTAAACACATTCGAATATAGAACAGTTCCAAATTCAAAATTGCCGGGAAATATGGCAACAACAGAACTTAAAAGGCATGCCTAGTATGTATGTTTGTGTATAATTAATTATTTGAATTTGAATATTTATACTTTCGAGAACGATTACAAATAATATAATTATGTTTAAATTAATGTTTGATTTCTTATGTTGATTCTAACTTTTTAGCTATTCTATCTATAAAGCCAATAAACAATAGGACCCAAATAACACATTTCAATAATACCACCATAAAAATGGACAGTTTATTAATCTATGCGATGTATGTTTCCTATGCAGGATAATTGTTCATGGGAACCACAAATGATTTTTTTGTGTCTGAATGTAATGTGTGTTCGCTAATTGTATTTTTGTAAATTCTCAGCGACATAAATATATATGTACTTCAGTATAGTGCAAGGAGCTGTCTTCTTAGTAAAAAATAACTCTCAAACTTCCAAAGATACCTCAGAAGTGCCTAAATTTCAATCAATTATTTCTACTTTTTCATCACCACTCTCCCTTGCCATTGGGTGTCGCATAAGACGACTAAGGGACTAAATATGCATGTAACTTCTATACAAGAAAAGGAAAACTTGAAATGAAATACCAATACGTCAAACCAGCGTGGTATAGAAGGTTAATTACCCTTCTATTGTGGCGGAGACTCGAGCCCATCAGTGGGGCGTATAAGAGCCGAAATGATGATGATAATTATCTCTACTTAAAATTCTCATAAGAAGTCATTATATTACATTGCATTTCATCATTTTGATGATATTAATCACAGGTAGAGTAAAATATGTACATTTATTTAGTAAACAGGCACGTGTTTCTTTTTAAAATGGATACTTGGTTTCTTGAATTGCACCATTTAACACGTGCACACAATACTTAAATATATTCGGTACATAACGAATAATATGCGTTGCAACTAGTTTTGTCACACCGATGTTACTCACACGATATGTATCAATCGTTGCAGAAGGAACATTCAAAGCACAAAGTTTCACCTAACTGTATAGATTTACAAAACTAATGAACTTCCTTATGGTGACAGAATAACAATACAGTTCACCATACACTCTCTTACCTGTGAGTGTCGTAAAAGACGACTAAGAGATATGATATGCAGATAATATCTATGCAAGAGAAGGAAAACTTGACACAAAACCATATCAACACGTCTGACCAACGCAGTATAGTAGGTAAAATTTCCCTTCCATTGTGGAGGAGGCCCGAGCCCAACAGTGGGACTTATACAGGGTAAAATGAGATGAGATGAATGATTTGATATCTAAATAAATGTGCCTAGTATCATCTACTACGAGTTTCTCATCAAAATAAGAAATCAAGGAGAAAAATGCACTACAATAAACTATCAGAGAATATTATTAATTGTCCAACTTTAGCTACTTTTAAAAAACATTCAATCTCGTTTGTCAAAAATCGTAGTGATTGAATTATTTATTACTATAACTATTATGTGCAGCCTTATTCTGTATAGATTTAACTCAATTTCCTACGCACATTCTCAATTTAAGCAAACTGTACTTACTGTTCTTTTGAAGAATGAATTTCTATAAATCGAAATGTAGCGAGTGAATAGACTCGGAAACGGGCGTCAGATATTTCTGGGCACTATACACCTGGTTGGATTGCTTATTTCCAATGCTTAACTGGATAAGGGCGATCATGTGGAATCGGTGCTGTTATTAACGTGGAAAACGCGCCTCCGCAACACTCCGTCCGGGGCGACAGAGGGGCTTAAGCACGCATCTCCCGCGACCCATCCAAAAACCACGTCGCCTTCGTCGTTGGGCTGACCACTGGAGCAGCGTTAACTTGTCGTCAGTGGTCGGCCCGACGGAATACCCCTAATTGGGGTACCCTCCCATCGACCGACGTCCCCCCCTCGGGGAAGACGTCGGTCTTTCCTCACGCGGTCGGCCTCTCAGCGGGTGACGGACTAATCCCCGGTCACGTCACGCGCACATTTATTTACATTTAGGACAATCAAATAGATCAAGCCTATGTTGTATAAGCGCTTAAATTATTATTATCCTTTAATACCTTTCACTTATCACAATTTTATTTGAGTAATATTAGTTTCTAATCTTTTGATCTAGATAGGTAGTGGGAGTATTAGTATATGTAATGGCAACATTATCCAAGGCCTTTTATCGAAGTAGATTGCAGAGGCTATAGAAAATATATTCAATTTATATTTTATATAATTTTAGGTCTTTGTCCCTAATGAGGTAAGCAAAAGTCTAACATTGTCCTCATATTGACGTGTAATTTTTATTTACGCCTTAAAAAAGGTGCTCTCTATTCATCGTCTAGTTATTTTTAGACATCAGGCTTAAAATGTCTCAAAAAAATATATCATAAAGAATAATTTAAGTTAATAATTTCTGATGTTTACCCGAGTTACATTGTAAATAAAACTACTTTACGGATTTTATCGCGTTTGTATTTGATTTTTGATTACCCAAATTAAATAGAAACGCGATACAATCCGTAAAGTAGTATTATTTACAATAGTTTAAGTTGTCCAATCCAGGTTGTCAAAGTCTGGTTACCACCATCACCAGTCGCATCTAATCGAATAAAGTCGATCAGAAAAACGTTTATGGCAGTGGTCAAATAAGATACCTAACATAAATGAAAATATGATACCTAACATAAATACATACAAAACCGAATCCCAATTATGCCAATTACTTGGGGTCGATACAATTTGTACTTTTCTTCCATCGTACAAATTGCAAAAGTTTTAGTAATATTTTTACGACCAGCCGCCTGCTTGACAAACTTTCTTGTGAATGTAATTATTGAATAAAAAATCAAATGCAGGTGACCCTTAGTCGTATTTTACGACACTTACCAACAATGTGTGGTAAGTGGTATAGGTAGTCACCACCAAAATAACAGTAAATGAAATATGTACATTAAGCCCAAATAAATTTATCATACTTTTCTACTAACCCCGTAATAAAGAAAGCAGAAATTAATGGCTTAAAGAGAACTAAATAATTTTAAAGAACTTCTGTACTACAATCTCAATGTTTGGTAAGAAAATAAATATTAAAAACGTAAAGCTATTAATTAATAATTTAATAAATAATACGATTTGCTCGTTGTCTGAAAATATAGCTATAATGTGACATCAGGGGTCGTGGCACGGACGTTGCGTCAAACGCGTGACATGCCCGACAAAGCTTGAGGAATGACACAAACCCGCAAGTACACGGTGCAACCATGCAACTAGATCACGACGTTGCGAGGTTAATACCTGATACTCGTACTAAATTCTAAGACTATTAGCTAAACTATAAAATATGCGTATCAAATAGCTTACACTGATAACATATGCGTGGATAATTTCATTCTAGTAATAAAGTTTATGTAACTTAGTAAGAACTTTACTACAGAATAAATATTTGAGTAATCGTTCTAGTAGTCTAAGCAACAATTTCAGTTGTTAGAATCTATTTTTTTAAGTAGGCTACGACGGGGTGCACGTTGACCAACTGCGTGACCAAACCGTCCGTTCAGTCTGAAAAGGCGAAGCACGGACCCATAAACCACCATGTTCCCTCCCTTTAGCCATTGGACCGACCACCAGGGAAGTGCTGGGTCCACCCACATTTAGTGTCAGCAAAGAAAGAGTGGATGCGGCGCCGATACACCGCAAGACGATGGAAATACTCCCGGATCGTTAGAAGCCCTAAGGAGGTCTCAGTAACCGAACGGAGGCTGAAATTGCACGAAACTTCTTCTGATTACATATATTAAGATTATATGAAGATACATGCACGTTCATCATCATCATAGCTCATATACTCGTACGGGACGTACGAGTATATGAGCTACTACTGCGCTCGAGCCTCCTCCACATTGAGAGGGAAATTAACCTATTATACCACGCTGGTCAAGCGGGTTAGTATAAGGTGTTATGCCGAGTTTCCTTCTCTTGCTCAGTTGTTATATGCACAAAATATCCCTTAGTCGCCTTTTACGATAGCCACGGGAATGAGAGGGGGTGATAAATTATATTTTTACTGGGTTACCACACGAAGTACTTTCAAAGGTAAATTTTCTATTTCCTATCTGCCATCATAGGTTCGAATACGCCTATCTTACAAATAATTTATGCTACGCTGTCCCACGCACATTCGATCGACGTGAAGTATGTACTTGTCATCTGTTGAACGCATTATAGTTTCGTACTAGTGCTGGCTTAAGATCACCCTTACACATGATGAAGATCACAGATTTCTGTATTTCGAATTCTATTTCGCAAAGAAATCCCCAGTATAGACCGCTCTATAGCAATCTGAATGATTTTAAACTTGGTTATGAGGGGCTACATTTAGGGGGCTCGTTTCTGTGCCATAAGTCTTCACCAGTAACACTTGCTGGTCACACATCACAATAAATAACCAACAACTAAAATAATAGCCCTAATGTTTGCAACAACTTGTTAACTTGGGCAGCACATTATATTTCTTCTAAGAACTTCGTAATCTAAGGAAGATATCGCTGGTTACTCATTAACTTCTTATCGATTTTTCTAATAATATGGTTAACATACAATATGTAAATGATTGTCATTCCTAAATAAATATCTTTAAAATATTATTTTATTTCGGTTAATAATATCAACCAATCTCTATTGTATGTCAGCTCTCACTGACGGACGGGACACTTATAGGCGAGCCAGATTACCATCAACAAACACACGTAGGTATAATGTCAAGGTGAATCCGTGCTATTGTTTCAATGGCCATACTCGTACAGATCGCGAATCGTAAGTAACTAATATAATGAATAACCATTCATTGCGCCTGTTGATAATAGTGAAAGATTACATTTATGGCCGTGACTGCATTTTATAATAGATTGTAGGTACCTACGGTTCCATATGGATGTTGTCACTTTTATGGAGAACGTGACATATTTTGGTATCTAAAGTAACCTATATAGCACTCCGTGTGGTGACGGATTAAGAATACAATTCACCGCCCTTTATCTTGCGCGTGGGAATTTTAATTGATGGCTAACGGATTAAATATGCATTAATCATCATTCTTTTGGTATGTGGTGGTTTTGATATTTAGCCATACTGAAATTCAACAATTTTGTCATATTTTTTATATTGCCATCATAAACTATCAGTATTTTTTTTAATTTGACATATAAAATAACTAATAATTCTTAATTATAAAGCAGATTAAATAAAAGCATCATAAAATCTTCGATTAAGAATACAATTTTATTAAGAAAAATTATCTCACATAAAAATTTACTTGGCACTCATAAAACGACTCTGTATTTATCCACATACATAATATGTTTATATTGTGCCCTTTGATCTTTTTACTACTTAAGACCAAAACCAGCTGTAGTTGTACTATTCAAAGTTCAGTTGAACAATTTGAGTCCATGAACGCGCGGGTCATATTGTAATATACTTTAAGACACCATGTATTTTATTGAAATATATTTGTTCAAGAAAAGCGAACTTTTAATTTAGTATCCATTTGTAAAGAAATTGAATCGAACATAAAATAGATGTAGGTAACATGAATCAAAAGAATTTCTGTTGTTTAGTACATGAATATGCTGATTTCTGTTGTTTAGTACGCAAAGTATTTGAAATACAACTATTTTGCAGATATTATTGCTTTTGTAATCAAAACTCATTTTTTGATTGTTAATTTTTAGATCTCTCGTGATCATGAATGCTAAAAATTGCTCAAAATGTCGGCAAATTATTAGTAGTTACGATATAATTTACGTACGATTCAGTTCTTTAAAATTTAGCCATTAGAGAAAATGTGATTGTTAGAAACATCACATTCCACGGGGCTGGCAATGAAATGTTTAAATGTAATCATAAATGGTGATCTTTTATAATAAACTAATGTAATTTTATGCCAGAGTTCCGAAAACTTGTAGTTAATTTGCACTTTCAACAACAAACTTTCAGGCAATTCTTGGAATAAAGTAGGTTCAAATTCAAATAGTTTATTGCATTCATATGTACAATTTGGTGTTATAAACATAAATCAGGTCGACAAAAACGCTGATAGGGCACAATAATTTTACGAAGTTAAGATGGTTATTATATTTTCTTTGATACCTTTAATACTTTAAATAATTTATTGTTCATACTAAAATATAATTTCAATCAATAAATGAATATAATGTTATTAATATAATGTATCGATACAATTTTTTTTTCATTACCAAATTGTAACTACATTATCCGTTTTTAATTTAACATGTCCAATTGTAAAATACAATTGAGTTAAAATGTCAATATCAATTTAATAAATAATTAAACCTTATCTTAATTTCATTCCTTTCCTCAAAAAAATCTTTTAAATTATAGCAACATTTTTGATTAAGGTATCTAGTTAAATTATTTCTAAATACATTTAAATTTATTATATGTTTTAGTATTCTTGGTAGGTATTTTAATATATACTTTTAAATCCTTAACATAAGGTCCTGAATGAAATAACAATTGTAAATCGTCAATTACATATAGTTAGTTGTGGTAATGATGAAATATTACTAGCATTTGGACAACAATACTATCAATCAAGGATAAAGATCTTTCTGTGTAAGTAGTAGTAGTTTAGTAAGGTTAAGAAGCAGATGTGGTAATCTGATTTTAAGCTAAAGAAACAAACACACATACCTTTTTTAAATTTATCGTTACTCATTCACGATATTTTGCAAAATTTTGCAACATAAATAACTTAAATGTATAAAATTTCAACGAGATGATACGATTCTATTATTACTTATCATACAGTAAAGTGGTCAACGAAATCATATAATGCTGACCTTGGACCAGATTATAAATAAAACGAGTTGACACTTAAATACGGAGCACCGGTAATTGCGAGCGGCGAGAGGTTCGCTGAAATGGTAACAGATGTTCATATGCGACGTTGAACTTTAAATTTTATCTGTTATTTTATACAAGTGATTACATCAATTACATGAATATACAGATAAACCTAAAAAGGACTGAAATGTCACAATGCACATAGTATTACATATTAATTATTTTATCATCATCATCTCAGCCCACTGCTGGGTTCAGGCCTCCGCCATAATGGGAGGGGAATTGACCTAGTATTCCAAGCTGTTCGGGCGTGTTGGAATAAGATTTTGTTTCGAGTTTTCCTTCCCTTGCACAGATGTATATTGATGCATATATTATATCTCTTAGTCGTCTTTTACAATATCCATGGGCAAAGTAGGGATTTATTGAGAGACATTAATTTTTTACTAAATTAAAAAAAAATGTTATTTGATGGTGACCTACTACTAGATGGAATACATAATTTCATCACCTGATTTGCAGCTACAAAAAAAAATATGGTTGAGAAAATATTTTTTTAAAAAGTAGTAATGAAAAATCTGCTAATAAAATCTTAACCTAATTGATCAGGCCGACATAGCTCTATTTAAATTTTTTTTAAGCCAACATACTACATCAAAAATGCGCCTTTGTGTTGCACGGCTTTTAACAAACTTAGAATTAACGAATACAAACTAAAGTACTCCAAGATTTGAGCAATTATAAGTGGATCGCAATAGAAATTGTTACGCGTGAGAATGGAATAATATTCGGCATAAGGTATATTTGTAATTAATTTTATAACTGTTGATAAGCAGATCGGTGTGGTGAGGGAGTAAGAATGTAATTCACTGTGATATTTCTTGCTTTAAGGTGTCATAAAACGACTAAGGAGGCAAGTATGCTATATATAGCCGGCGGATCGCCTGCGCGAGGAGCGCAGCCTCGATGAGGCGATCCGCCGCCGGCGACTGGGGCGGCGTAGGCGCGAATACCTGCGCCTCATGCCGCCCTAGCCGAGGCTGCGGGTGACGTGACCGGGGATTAGTCCGTCACCCGCCGAGAGGCCGACCGCGTGAGGAAAGACCGACGTCCTCCCCGAGGGGGGACGTCGGTCAATGGGAGGGTACCCCACGTAGGGGGTATTCCGTCGGGCCGACCACTTATGACAAGTAACCCTGCGACCTGGTGGTCGGCCCAACGACGAAGGCGACGTGGTATTCGGGTGGGTTGCGGGTGTTGCGTGCTATACGTCCCTTTGTCGCCCCGGACGGAGTGGTGCGAGGAGCGCGCCGACCGCAACCCACCCAAAAAAAAAAAGAGTAGGTATGCTATATAAATAAAATATATATGTACCTACCCGTCTCTGACCAGTGTCAGTGTTATAGTAAGTTCCATTAAGGGAGAGACTTAAGCCCAACAGTATATGAGTTAAGATGATCAATAGTAGTGCAACTATATGTACATACATCAGATAGTGAGGTCTTAGGTTGGGATCCCGAATCAGTTAAGCCTAGATGGAGATTAGTGAGAATTTTCTAAGAAATTCTCAGTGACAAGCTTGTAAATTAAAATTGTTTTTAACTGAAGTAGGTCGGCCCTCTTAGGTATTTACATAAGAATGTGCAACACTAAAAAGTATGTTGCGAAGTATGAGAATATTGTATTATAAACCCCCCCAAACATAAAACATTCTAAATAAAAAAAATATTATATAAATATGTACTAGCAACGTCTGACGCGGCGAAATCGTGAACGGATATTGAGGAAATTAAGAAATATCTTTAACTAGTAAATGACGAGGACAAACACTCGCGATTATATAGAGTACGGTATAAACATGATTTATTAGATTATACTAGGTATATTGCAATATATTATGTAATATAACTATTATATATGATGTAACGTAGACTTTGTTATATTCTGTATTAAATTATTGTATATTATAATTTTAATTTAATAATGGCATAATATCCGTTTTCCATTTTCTCCTGTTGTGACAGAGTAAGAATACAATTCATTACCCCCTAGCTTGCCCATGGGTTTCGTAAAAGTCGAATAAGGGATTAAGCAACAATTAACGTGACGCGGTAAGAATACAATTCACCACCCGCTGTCTTCCCTGTGGATGTCGTAAAAGAAAACTAAGGAATAATAATATGCATAGAACGTCTATGCAAGAGAAAGAAAACTCGAAATAAAATCGTATACCAAGGTTTGACCAGCGTGGTATAGTAGGTCAATTTCCCTCCTATTATAGAGAAAGCTCGTAAAAGGCGATATGTACCCGGATTAACTCCATTTGCTGCCGCCTGGATAACTATTAAGTTCACAAAGAGGGTCAGGCAAGCAGCTAGTCATAAAAACTATTGCTATATGTACGATAGTAGAACAGTACATATCGTCGATCCCAAGTAATTGGGACAAGAACAAGATGATGAATCACCATTCTTACTTTTATTTGCAATTATGAGTTATCTAGAAAAGTACCTACAATTGTCAATTCTTAAGGAACCCTATGAGGGCAGGTTTTTTCATGATTCCTATAGAAAATTAAGGTATAACCACAAAATATGTTTGTAATTTGTAACAAAATCAATTACTGATATCCGTACCACTGACGACAAGTCACATCTGCTCCGGTGGTCGGCCCAACAACGAGGTGACGTGGGTACGGGTGGGTTATGGGCCCGCGCGCCGTCCTTTCATCGCCCCGGACGGACTGGACCGCGCGTGCGCATACCATAGCCCACCCATAAAAAAAAACTGATATCCGTGCGATTTTTTTAAATCTTATTGCTACGAGTGCCGTACAAACTTAATAATAACCAATTTTAGAATGCACCACAAAAAATACGTAAAAAATTTAAGTTTAGTTTAATTTTTTCCTGTATATCACACTTTTTTGTATTTATTTTAAAACCAGTTAATTCTCAATTGTAAGTTCTACATTTAAAAATATAGAACATATTTAAAAAAAAATATGTCCTATAGAGACTGATTTGTGTCGCTCTAATAATGTAGAATAATTAATTATAATCAATTTCTATAACAAGAGCTTTTTCCTCTTCTACCGCCACTATTTTCAAGCTTGAGGTGTAACTCTCCCAAGCTCCAATAGTTCTATTTATGTCTTAGATGGCAATGTTGGCTAAAGACAGCAGCTACTTAGAGAACTGATCCTCTAAGCAGTTGCGTATAATTATTTATCCTTAGAATTACAGGTAGACAGGACCACACTATTGACAGTTATCTGTCTACAGCCGCGGGCCGGTCCGTCCGCGGTGGTACCACACTCTCGCAGAAAATCAACATCTGAGTAGTAGCAAATTGTTACTGTGCTTCGTTTGGTGAGCGATAGAACCGGCAGCCCAACTTTTTGAGGGTGTTTGCGTGTGGTAGGTTTTAGTGATGCCTTTAGTTTAACCGACCCTCGTTGTACCATTCACACTCCCTTTCCGTTCTTTATGGTAGGCAGCGGCTTAGCAAAGGTCCATGAGCGGCAGTAACACTTAACATCAGGTGTACTGTTTACTCGTTTGCCACCGTATAATTAAAAAAATCTATATCTACCACTTACTAGTTGCTTACTTGTCAGCAGTTTACCATAGGCAATCTAAAAAAAATATATTGCTACAAATACGATTAACATACATATGTTACCTACATGATATTGCACAAAAAAGTCACATATACATACATACTTCATCGATAATATTTATGACATGATAATAAAAATTATAAAACTCCATGTCACAATTTCTAATTAAGTGCAACAATTAAAATGGTAAATATGCCTCGTTTAGTCAGTGGTATAAGCATGCGAGTGCCATTCGGTCTATACGTTTTTCTGAAGAAAGGTTTTAAAGATGTACCTAAGACTTAAGTCTTCACTGTATAAATACAATCACTTCAACTCTTTCTATTTGGAGCATAGATTTACCTATAATTTTCATCATCATATCAGCTCATATACTTCCCACAGCTGGGCTCAGGCCTCCTTCACAATAGGAGGCCAATTGACCTTACTATACCATACTGGTCAGACAGGATTGTCTAGGATTTTATTTCGAATATTCCTCCTCTACTATAGATGTTATATGCTTATTATAATATGTTCCCTTAGTCGTTTTTATGACATCCACGGGCAAGACAGAGAGTGATGAATCGTATTCTTAGTTTGGTACTACCAAACTAATCGTTATTTAAAAAAATTAACATATGTTTTTAAATATATCCAACGCAATCGAATACAGTATAACTTATTTGATATCATCAAATAACATCTATGATCTTTTGATATTATGTATCGTTCGAAGTATCTTAAGTAAGTAACTCATGACAAATCATGTTACACTAAATTCAATATCATATCTTTAAATGAGCAATTCTTGTATATATATATATATACACCTATATATATATATATATATATATATATATATATATATATACACCTATATATATATATATATATATATATATATATATATATATATATATATATATTCAGGATCTCGGAAACGGCTCCAACGGTTTTGTTGAAACTTGACATACTAGAGGTTTCGGGTCCAAAAATTGATCTAGCTAGGTTTTATTTATAGAAAATGTTGTTTTGTCCGTGTTTTTAGTAAAACAATATAATGACATTAAATTTTAAAAGAATATGAATTCTAATTTCGTTGTCAACGTCATGAGTTACGATAGCTCAGTTGAGGAGACAGCCGGTTTTAATTTTGGGTTTTGTGATATTCAAACAGCGTCGGTTCGAATCTCGGTGTTATTATTATTCTCTTTTTGTAATTTTTTATATAATTTTCATTATTTATTTTTTATTAATATATATCTAAATAAATTCGACAAAAATATTCCGAGCGAAGCTCGGTCAACCAGATATTGCCTCCTCTAAACGACATACATTTACCATGTGGTAACAGAATAATAAAATATAATTTCGACTGCACAGATAGTATAGTGGTTAAAATACTGACCTACTGTGCAAGTACCGTGAATTCTAATTCCAAGTAGGACTATATTTAGCGCGATTCACAAATTCTTGTTCTGAGCCTAGATGTAATCTGTGTTCGTCAATTACAATTTTGTAAAGCCCATGCAAGACGAGAATATTTCTTAGTGCAGAATAAGTCATGGTAGTCTTTAAAAAAAAATACTATCCCTTTCTTACTCATAGGTGTGGTAAAAGACTATTGAGAGATGTAATATGGAGATAAACTCTATGCAAGAAAAAGAAAACTCGAAATAAAACATTATACTAACCCGTCAGACCAGCGTGGTATCAATGGTCAATTTCACTTCCATTGTGAGGAGGCTCGAGCCTAGCAATGCAACATATATGAGTTGTGATGATTTTGGTGGCCAAACGATATAAATAAAAAACATTTTAAATAGTGACATTTTGTAAATAGAATAAAAGTCAATAAGTAACTATAAAAGGTACTTGCTATTTTACTTACATTTGCTCGATAATTATTCATGATGCGCGAACTAAACAGGTAGGTACCTAATAAAAACGACCCAAATGATGATTATTCTCTGCTTATCCTTTAAAAGTTGCCTAAATTGAAATCATCATCATCATCATCTCAGCCCATATTCGTCCCACTGTTGGGCTCAAGCCTCTTCGATTGTGGGAGGGAATTTAATTTACTATATCACGCTGGTCAGACGTGTTGGCATAGGGTTTCATTTTAAGTTTTCCTTCTCTTGCAACGATATTATTTGCATACCCTTAATCGTCTTTACGACACTCACGGTCAAGAGAGGGTGGGCTGAATTGTTTGTTGTTTCTTATTCTGTCACTACACGGAATAAAACTCGATAATTATTTAAATATGAAATAAGTCCAAAAATAAAAAAATAACTACAATAAATCACGTTCGCAAAGATGTCGAAGAGAAAGCTCGATATACAAAAAATAGCTCACCTTTTTGCCTTTTTTTTATGGGTGGGCTATGGTAAGCGCACGCGCGGTTCATTCCGTCCGGGGCGACAAAAGGACGGCGCGCGGGCCCATAACGCACCCGTACCCACGACACCTCGTTGTTGAGCCGATCACCGAAGACTTGTCGTCAGTTGTCGGCCCTACGGAATACCCTTTCGGGTACCCTCACCTCTCGACGTCCCTGTCCCGGGACGGCGGTCGCCATCGCGCGGAGAGCCTCTCTGCGGGTGACGGACTAAATTCCCCGGGCCGATCACCCGCGGCCTCGGCTAAGGCGGCATCAGGCACAGGTAGCTCACCTTTTTGCCTAAGATTTTTTCTACAACAAGGTGGTATCCAACCACGACTACGCTCTTAACATCGTTATATTGAATATTTTTGTTTCATACTTTAAAATCGTATTTATTCGTAATCGGGATCTTAATTTTAAAACTTATTCTTTATATAAACGTACCCACAGAAACATAGCTATAAAATATATTTTAAAGTCGTCTGAATTAAAACACAGTATGAATCAAAAGTTTTTGTTAATAACGAGTCTCATAATAACCGAAATATAAAATAAAGCATCATAAAATTAATATATAATTTGATCAACATTTACATCTCAATGTGTTTATAAATAATTAGCCTTGTAAGATGAAACTAGATGATAAAAATTTGTTTAATAGTGGGCGTGCCATCCTTGAGCGACAGGTCGCTTGCGCAAAATAGTAGTTACATTTATGCTGACTGTACAAAAAAAAAGGTTGAAAAATTATTGTTTGTTCCGTTCTGAATATTATTTTATTTATTTAATTAAAATAAATATGAGTTGTAGGTACATCTACTAATTATACTGGCAGCTTCAATAGCGTGGGCATTTCTTTACTATTTTTGCATTTGATTGATTGATTGATTGATAATCTATTTGCAGCATATGGCTTAACAGAATTTCTATTGATTTAAACTAAGATTTACGTTGATTTGATTAATTTAATTAAATAGATTTACTCAACAATTTGCGTAGCAAACCAAAGTCCGTTGAGACCATTAATTAACATAAATATAACTGGTAAAAGATTACGCTTAAATGTAAGTTTTAGGATGTACATACGGTTCTTTTCGATTGAATAAATACTACTGAAACTTTGATATTCTACTCGATTGTCTAAAATATGCTTATTTTTTAATTTTGCATTAAATCATCTAATTTACATTATGATATTTTAAAAGCGTCTAAAAAATTATATTTAATGTTTTCTTTTTCTTCTCACAGCTGTAGTATACATGCACATATTGTTACCTAGATAATAAAATAGATACAAGACGGGTTAGGTTAATAAAATAAAAATTAAAACGTGATCAAATTCGTGAAAATATTTTAAATAAAACTACTTTACGGATTTTATCGCGTTTGTATTATGTAGCGTTTTAGTATATATAGTTTGTATATTCGCGTAAACATCAGAAATCATTTTGTGAAAATATTTAAAATGTAATAATTTATTTCATTATAGTTTTACAGCAAGTGTGGAGCTTAAAATTTAAAACTGCTAGACTAGAAAACTTAAATTATTAATAGATATTAAATTATTAATAGAGCGGTGAAATAGTTTTAGAAATTATTGTGAGCGAACATCGTCACGGGGGATTTTATAAAATCAACAAAAAAATACACATATCAAAGATAAATTTTATTTTTAGCGTAAATTGTCTACTTAAATGTGCATTTTAGAGTAAAAATCTATACCAATAAATAAAATTGGAGTGTCTGTTTGTAATGTCAAAATAATAGACTTTTTTCATGCTCACTCGGTTACTTGCACGACACCTATGCCTAAAATAGCAATTAAAAAAATTTTGTCTGTCCGTCTGTCTGTCTGTCTGTCTGTTTGTTCCGGGTAATCTTCAAAACGGCTGGACCGATTTCAAAAATTCTTTCACCAATGGAAAGCTATAATATCAGGGCGTAAACTAGGCTATATTTTATCTCGGTATTCCCACGGGAACGGGAACTATGCGGGTAACACGCCTATAACCGAAGCGAAGCGAGGGCGGATTGCTAGTAATAAATAAACGAATTAGCAACGTCGACGTCTTCAAAAGTTATCGCTTGGTTCTACATTGCGCTCCCATTTTAGAGTTTTTCCACTTTTAATAGTGAATATCGGTTGGTTTATTAATTTATAAGATTTATTAGACAATTGACTTCTTATATTGGCGTAATCGTGTACAGTAATAAAGTATTCTACGCACTTACATTATATACAAGAAAGCATATTATCTATTACAGAAATATTTACACTTAAGCCACGATATATGTTTTGAAAAAAAAAGTCATAATCACTATATTTCTTTCACTACACAATTGCTTTAAAATTCTGTAAAATAGTTGTATAATAAATGAACATTTTACTTATTATTAAGCTAGTATAATAAATGAACATTTTATTTATTACAAAGCTTTTTTGAAACATCTTCAATTTGCAGATAATATTGTGCTGGCAGAATATCTGAAGAATCGTAATACCAAAGCTCAATGACTTCAGAGGAGTCAATAGTGGGTTTGCAATAAATGAAGACCCATAGTTTGTCAATCGCCAGAACAGCGTTCGATAAGCTTAGGAGTAAATTCACGTCTAATATCTGACATCGTCGCCCAATATCGGTCTATATCCAGTATGTGTTATCAGTAATGCCTTATGCCACTGGAGGTCTCTAAATATAAGTCTCATTAGAAAACGCATAGTTGAACGGCACACGAATTAGCGAAAAACACTTATGCTCGGGATTATTGTGCTAGAAAAAAATCAGGCAACCCGTAAAAAACTGATATAATCAACATAGCCCCAAGAATTAGCATACTGAAATGGAAATAGGCACACATTACTTGACTGTAGGGAAAAATGGTGCAACCACTGGTCGGACAATGTAATGTAAGATAGCCAACCATCAGATGTGTGGGGATGTACCTAATGACATTGTAAAAGCAGAAAGAGATTATCAGATGCAGGCGGTGCATGACATTTTACATGATGTTTTGTGGGGAGCTCTATGACCAACAGTGGACGTCAGTGATGCATAGATAACTACGTTAAAGACGGGGTGACCGGACCGGGGATTAGTCCGTCACCCGCAGAGAGGCGGACCGCGCGACGGCAAACGACGTCCCAGGAAAGGGACTTCGAGAGGAGAGAGTACCCCGCAGGATATTCCATTGGGCTGAGCAAGGAGGACAAGGAAATCGGTACCGGTGGTCGGCCCAACGCCGAAGGCGACGAGCTACAGTGGGTTATGGAGCCGCGCGCCGCCCCTCCGTCGCCCCGAACGGAGCCAAACGGCGGATGCGCTGACCATATCTCAACCCAAAAAAAAAGATAGTTACTTTAACAATTATCTTTCATCATTACCTCAGCTCAAATACGTCCCACTGCTGGGCTCGAGCCTCTTCCACAATACAAGTTACTTTGTCCTACTTCACAACGCTGGTCAGTCTAGCGGTATAGGGTTTTAGTACGATTTTTCCTTCTCTTGCATAAATGTTCATATTATATCCCTTAATCGTCTTTGAAATAAATGGAGCAGTGAACTGTATTATTACTCCGTCACCAGACGGATAAATGTCTTTACATATTAAACTAGCAACCCGCCCTCGCTTCGCTTCGGTTTTAGTCGTTTTACCCGCGTAGTTCCCGTTCCCATGGGAATACTGGGATAAAATATAGCCTAATTTACGCCCTGATATTATATCTTTCCATTGGTGAAAGAGTTTTTGAAATCGGTTGAGCCGTTTTGAAGATTACCCGGAACAAACAGACAGACAGACAGACAAAATTTTTTTTAATGCTGTTTTAGGCATAGTAGTCTTGCAAATAACCGTGTGAGCATGAAAAAAGCCTATTATTTTGACATTACAAACATACACTCCAATTTTATTTATTGGTATAGATATAAAGATATAGTTCTTTTAAGTGTTTTGTGGCTGTTCTTAATGAGTAACTTACTGGCAGCCGCAATCACCCCATCAGATACTATGCAAATGGACAGTAGCTTATTGAAAGTCATTTTAAACAAATACCACAAGACTTAGTGACATGATGACATTATAATCTTAAATCCATCATCAGAATAGAGCTTTTACGAAAGCTTCGCTAACTAAAATGATCCACAGGAATTTTAGCTACATACATATGTACTTAAAGAATAAAACGTGTAGGTACAGTATTTACTCTTAAATTTCACATTTTATAGATACCACTGAGAATAATAACAACACGTAATAGCTTTTAATGTTGAGCTTTAAACAAATACATTATATGGAGTAGGTAGCTACGTTGTGTAACCGCTAACCTCTGCTCAGAGATTACATGATTCAGAACTAGTGATACTACATAAACGCTGAACTTGGCTATATATAGAATATAATAGAAATAGAAACTCGATTAACCGGATTAATTTTTGTCGGTAGGTATTCGGATAATCCAAAATCCGGATAATAAATGTAGATAATTTTATGTGTTTATTAAAAGGCGAATACATATGCCGCGGGGCATGCACTTCAGAGCGGCGTAACAATTACTAACTTTTTTTTTTTTTTTGTGGGTGAGCCGCGGTCGGCGCGCCTCCGCATCACTCCGTCCGGGGCGACAGAGGGGCTTAAGCACGCAACTCCCGCGACCCACCCGAAAACCACGTCGCCTTCGTCGTTGGGCCGACCACTGGAGCAGCGTTAACTTGAACAATTACTAACTAAAACAATAATGAGACGCATGGGGCAGCAGCAGGGTGCGGGCGGGACATTCCATTTCAGACACGTTCATGCTTGCATAAATTCGATTTGTAGCTAGGTACGTTTGGTAGTCCGGATAATCGTGAATCCATGAAAACCGAGGGGCGGATAATCGAGTTTCTACTGTATTAAGTTTTATGCCCTTTGATTATGCACCTCATCATCATTAATATCATCACAGATCGTTTACGTAGCGCTGCTTGGCTAGAGTCTCCTCAATAATGGGAGGCATACTGCCCTACTATACCACGCTGGTCAGACGAATTGGCTCGCTGGTATTGATGTCATCAGCTAAGTTGCTTTTTACTACCTTTACAGTAAAGGAAGGGGGAGGGGGGGGCGACGGTCTACAGACACGGCACAATTCAATGACGTATATAGGTTAGAATGAAACGTAAAAGAAATAAATTAATTAATTTGCTACAAAGTATAGGAAATTAATTCCATAAAATCTTGAATTGTAATATCTTTTTAACATATTTTCGGGAACAATTATTACATACACATATATTACATAGGTACATTCATTACATACATACATCCTTACTAATATTATAAATGCGAAAGTTTTTGTTTGTTTGTTACGCTTTCACGCTTAAACAACCGAACCGATTTCAAAAATTCTTTCACCAATGGAAAGCTATAATATCAGGGCGTAACATAGGCTATATTTTATCTCGGTATTCCCACAGGAACAGGAACTAAGCGACTTAAACCGAAGCGAAACGAGGGCGGGTTGCTAGTCTTATATATGGTGACAGAGTAAGAAGCACTACATGCCATGCTACATAATATATATATGCAAATGGCCTCTCTGCAAAAGAAGGAATACCTGCCCTCTGTTATAGAAAGACTTGTCCGTATAGTGAGGGAGTAAGAATACAATTCACCACTCCCTGTGGTGCCCGTCTTAATGTATTTAAAACGCGTCTTAAGCGTTGGCTAGTCGAGCAAACTTTTTATAGCTATGACGAATTCCTGAAAACGAATTGATAATAATAAATAACTATGTAAGTAATGTAATAAGTATAATGTAATGAGAATAATGGAATAGTGATAATTTAATAATAATAATGTATTAGCAGTAATTTAATAATAATAATGTAATAATAATAATAACGGAACATTATATAGCTCTCTAAGTTCTTTTGATGTAAAAGAAAAAATGTATCACAAGATTTATAGGAAAGCCAATAAACCGCAGGGCAGCTTGTGGCGTGCTGAATGTGAGTGGCGACACTACGGTCCTGAATTCCCCAGAGAGTTGGCCAGAGCCTCGTATCCAGCTTGCCTTTACTGGCTGGCTGGAGTGGAAACCGAAGAGTGCCCGCAGGATTCTCAACTCTAGCTTGCCTTAAATGGCTGATCAGAGAGGGGTCGCCAGAGCTATATGATCGGGGGTGGAAGTGTCATTTTCAAGGGCATAACTACGGGGAAACCACTGCAATGGTGAAACCGGCGTCGCACCGCTCGACACCCCAAGCCACTTGCACCAATGTTGCCCCTTTGTTGCCCGTATGGCCTGCGTGTCTGTGGCGACCGTTTGGGGGGGGCCCATTCAGTGAGTTGGCGAGTCACCGTCTGCCAAAGTTCAAGACGATAAAGTTATTGACGGCAGACGACAGTTTTAAATCAATAGTTTACCATTAATCCAGTCCATCTAACCTTCAAACCCATAATCATGTATTAGATACCATCAACACACAATAGTTTTACACCTCCCGTTGGCAGTCCACGTGTGTTATGTGCAGACGTGGAGTGTCATCGGTAGACGTCCCATCCCATTTTACATTAAATTTCTCCAAAGGCCTCTGCGTGTTGGATCCATATCCCCATGTAAGCCTTTCAAAAGACCGGGTATCTTCTCTTTTTAACAATGTAGAAGATAGCAGTGAAACTGGGAGATACAATATAATAATAATAATGTAATGTGACTATAAAATTGACATGTAAATTGGTTTTACGAAATAAATGAGTACGAGTATGATGCCGTAAAAGACGACTAAGGGATATAATAAGCATATTACATCTATCCAAGAACCCGTCTGACCTGCTGGTCAGATGGTATAGTAAGGTCAATTTCCTTCCTATTCCGGAGGAGACTCGAGCCCAGTAGTGGGACATATATGATCTATAATGATAAATTATTACAAATTCCATTCATTCATTAATTTTAACTCATAAACGTCCTACTGCTGGCCTCGAGCCTCCTCCTGGATAAATGAAAAATTGACTTACGCTGGTCAGACAAGTTGGTATAGGGCGTTATTTCGAGATTTCTATCTCTTCCATGTGTGTTACATCCTTTCGTTATCTTTTACGACACTCACGGGCTAGATAGGAGGTAGTGAATAGTATTGCTATACCGTCACCATACGTATAATTATTATTACAAATAATTATCTTTATATATATATTTCTTGTGTACGTGTGTATGTCACTGAACTCCTCTTAAACGGCTGGAACGATGTTGATGAAATTATTTTGTGCGTGTTCAAGGGGATTCGAGAATGGTTTAGATTCACGATTGAACCCGGTAGGTGGTCTTATTTTATTTGAACAGATCAACGTCTGTTGGGTCAGCTAGTATGTATTTCTTGTGTAAGTGTGTACGTCACTGAACTCCTCGTAAACGACTGGACCGATGTTGATGAATTTTTTCGTGTGTATTCAAGGGGATTCGATAATGGGTTAGATTCACGATTGGACTCGGTAGGTGGCGATGGTATCGATTTCAAGGAGCATTTCTTTTATTTTATTAAATTAAATAATTAATTCATAATTTACTATCAAAAAGTCTCTACAATCTCTACATTAAATTGACAGCTCCGTGGTTATAGTGATAATGAACGAAGCTGGAAAACAGGAGAAGAGAACCTGTGGGTGGCGACCGACTACTCCGATTACACAGACCTTGATATTGTATGCACTTATTAAGGCCTCATGTCTCATATTACAGGCAATTGTTACCATACTTAAAACTTTATGGAATTTTACCAAAATGGCAACAGTTATTAAGACTTGTAATTTCAACTCACAATATCTTTAATATTTTAAATACTATCTTCACTGTCGTATTAAAAATAAATAATATAATAATTCCCATCTGGAGACAAATTTAAAAACAATGTCATCACCGATTTCTTTCCTGTGGATTTTTAGTAGAATAATAGGAACCATAATTCTTCTAGAAAACTTATAACTGCGATTGAGAAAAGGACGTCGAGAGGCTGATGAATGGAGGGAAATTGATATTCAAGAACGTTCCACCACCTTTCAATTGGGTTTCTAATAATTATCACATCGGAATACAACGTAGATCAATAGGGGTATTAACTATTTTGTTGAACAGAAACCGTTTTCCGGGAAGAGAATGGAGATGGTCGTGGTTATTCGTAGATCATCATCATCATCATCTCAAATAAATCCCACGGCTCGAGTGTCCTCCACGGGCAAATAAATTGATCTACTATAATACACTGGTCAGACGGGCTGGTATAGAGTTTTATTTTGATATTTCCTTCTCGTGCATAGAGTTTATATGCATATCATATCACTTAGTCGTCATCTACTACAGTCACGGGTAAGAAAGGGGTGGTGAATTGTATGCTTAGTCCGTCACCAAACGAAAAAAGTACGTAATATATACATATTAAGTATCCCTTTACCAACCCATATAATCAGTGTGATAATATAATATGCTAATTTCCTTCCTCTTGTGGAGAAGGCCCATGAGTGGGATACATGAAATGACCTGACGATAAATAATAATAGAGCCTTCATATTAGTTTATAACTACGTTTATAATACGGATTTTAACGCGTTTGTATTCGTTTTTTTAATTTGAAACGTCTATAGGCGAGGGTTTTCCGTGTGGTGACGGAGTAAGAATACAATTCACCACTATTTTGCCCGTGGATGTCGTACAAGACGACTATGGGATATAATAGGCACATAACATCTGTGCAAGAGAAGGAAAACTCGAAATGAAACCCTATACCAACATGTCTGACCAGCATGGTATAGTAGGTCAAATTCCCTCCCATTATGGAGGAGGCCCTAGCCCAACAGTGGGACGTATATGAGCTGAGATGATGAGTAGTTTATAAAATCTCAAGAATATTTAGATAAGTTTTGGGTACCTATTTTAGATTATACATATTATTATGTTATTCACGTATTTGTAAAAGTCAGTATTACCAACATATGTAACAGTAGACAAGAACTTTATTTGACCGCTAGTACTTTTTTTGTGTGATGACAGAGTAAGATTACCATTTACCCCCTTTCTTGTCTGTGGGCGTCGCAAAAAACGACGAAGGGACGACAAACAAATAAAATTTATGCAAGTGAAGGAAAACTCGAAATAAAATACTATACCAACACGTCTGATCAGCCTGGTATAATAAGGTCCATTGCCCTCTTATCGTGAAGGAGGCTCCAGTCAAACAGTGGGATGTAAATGAGCTGCGATGTTGATGATAATTAATTTATCCCCATTCATCAATTTTGACAATATTGCCAATAGTTTCAATATTTTTAAATTGACACATGAAATCGTCAATATTTACTAACATCAATAGAAAAAAAAAACGTAAACTATAATTATGAAATCATCCATACTAATATTATAAATGCGAAAGTAAGGATGTTTGTTTGTTTGTTTGTTTGTTTGTTTATTTGTTTGTTTGTTTGTAACGCTTTCACGCTTAAACCACCGAACCGATTTCAAAAATTCTTTCACTAATGGAAAGCTATAATATCAGGGAGTAACATAGGCTATATTTTATCCCGGTATTCCCACAGGAACGGGAACTACGCCGCGGGTAAAGCGACTGAAACCGAAGCGAAGCGAGGGCGGGTTGCTAGTTCATAATATTTTTATGAAACAATGTACTAAATCAATCATGTTTAGACATTAAAATCTTACAACTTTTACAACCACGTATTTTATTAATAAATGTATTTGATCCAAATAAAAATTTATAAGAATTAGACATTTGAAATAAACAAGAATAAACTCTTGAAGAATACGTAATAACTATAATAACAATATTTAATAAAGCAAGGATTAGAATAGAATTAATCAACGCCCAAAAATAGGGAGCATAAATAGCGCCCTAGGGCTCTAACTCAGGGTCACACGACATATGCACAGACGCCAAGTGAAAGGGTGCGCCCCGCCCCGCTAATACTATAAAAGCTCCATACACTCCTCTTCATGCACCATTCAGCATCCTCAACCAAGGCACATACAACACAATGGCATTCAAGGTATTTACATTAAACTTACCATTAACATAAACATATATATGAATTATAACAACTCGTTAAACTTTTGCCTAATTACGAATGGGGTCAACGCCACATATTCTCAAAGGTGGATAACGTATATTCTTCAACCATTAGAAAGGGTTTGGGCTAAGCTTTGTTTTTGTCTAACGTAAACCGGATTTGCAAATTGATCGTAATCGTTATCTATAGTCTCGATCTATCTCTCATGCACAGCATGTCAATTAAGACTTTAGATCTTTAAAGATAAACTATAAATACTCAACCGTTAAATTTCTTAATTATTAATATGATTTATTTTTTTAATTCACAGTTTGTGGTTCTTGCCTGTTTTGTGGCCGCCGCCAGCGCTGGACTCGTCCCAGCTGCTCCTCTGGCATACTCTGCTCCGGTTTACCATGCGGCTCCAGCTTATGCACCGGCTCCAGTAGCATACTCTGCACCCATCACTAAAGTGGTCGCTCCCGTCGCCAGAGTAGAAGAATACGACGCACACCCACAGTACAGCTTCGCCTATGACGTACAAGACGGTCTGACCGGTGACTCAAAGTCCCAACATGAAACCCGCGATGGTGATGTCGTTCAGGGTTCATACTCCCTGGTCGACCCTGATGGTACCAAGCGTACTGTAGATTACACCTCTGACCCCCACAACGGTTTCAACGCTGTTGTACGTAAAGAAGCCATCGGTCATGTTGCCAAGGTTGTCGCTCCCGTCGCCCCTATCGCCAAGCTCGCCTATGCCGCGGCCCCAGCTTATGCTGCCGCCCCCATTATACACGCCGCTCCCATTGCCAAATATGCTCCCGCTCCCATCTCATACGCTGCTCCCCTCTACCACCACTAGAATGCCAAATCCTAGGAATCTATGTGTACAGTACTATTAACGTATGTATGATTTTCAATACATACTGTATTGCTTTCATCTAGGTTATTTTGTAAATTGAATAAATTATTATTTTTTATATTTTGAGATATTTTATTCTATATGAAAATACCCGTATGATGAGTAAGTAAGAATGTTATATACGCCAATATCCCTTTACCTCAGGAGTTGAATGAGACTAAGAATGGTTAGCAGAAAACAAGGACTGCTAAGGAAAACTTTTAGAAAATCCTTTGCTAACCCATTTAACCAGCGTGGTCCAGTGGAAAAAATTGCTCTTTATAGTGGAATAGATTCGAGTCCAATAGTGGAAAGAACTTGTTTAAAAAGATAGATTCAAAATATTACCCCGAAAATATTAATCAAATGATTTAGTCGCTACGCTATCATACGGTTTATCATACCATATTTTTGATTTTAATAATTGCTTGCATCGTAAATCAAGATTTAAAGTATATAAATATACAGAAGTTGGTAAATACTATACTACTGGCACGCTATGATGGCCGTTTTGACGTTTGTCCACTCATGAAGTTTCGTATTTATAGTAATTACATTTGAAGGAGCAAATTGCTGTTCTTTATTGTCAATAGTGACGTGCAGTTAGTCATAAAATTTATCGAAACATTATTTTAGAACTCAAAATTTATTTATTACATTGATTTCTAAACTATATATATTAGGGTGCCGCGAACATTTATTTTTTATTTTGATAAGATTATAATTATTTACCACACAATTCGGCATTTGTTTTTCGAAATACAAAATTAAAAAAAAAATTAATACGATCGTCATATTGGATCACTGGCCACACAACTACTACCTCCGACAAACTCTCGTCAATGCTCTATGCAAAACAAAGCAGTTTCGACTTGACATTGCTTCGAAAAGTACAAACTGTGAGTGCACTGCGATTGTGATATAGTTTTGACCTGGCTTTGGATTTCGGATATTGATACTGCAGTACTGTTAACCCTTGCTCGTTAATTTGGATTCTGTTTATGCCTTTTATTGTGGATTTCATCGATATGGCCGAACGTACGCAGAGAACTGTTTTAAACAGTCAGACGCGTGAGTTCGTTATACGCCTTCGTAACTATTTCGATCATGAATCTCAAAATGAAGGGGCCTTACTATTGTGAATATAATGCAATTGAGTTGGTGTGGGCTCAAATTAAAGGATATGCTGCAAGACACAATACAGAACTCCCATTTACCACAACAAAGATGCTAAAATATTAGAAGAAGCTTGTAAACATGTGACTAAAGGAGACTGGGAAAAGGTTGTGAATGGAACTGTTTAATAAGGGAAAATTATGAAAGAGATGTGAACATAGATAATATTTGAGAAAACGAACTTATAATTAATGTAGGTGGTGATAGCCGTGACGACAGTGAAAATAGCAGTACGGACGAATATGATTAAATATAGCTTTTTGTGGCACCTTTTTTTGGTCTCTTTTTGTATTAATTTGTTTCTTGTGTGCATATAAGTATGTATATTCATTTTCATTCCAATATTCAGATCGTTCAAATATATTAAGTAAGCATTTATATTTTTGTTTTATTAAATATTTTTAATCTGGTACTACTTGCAATAAAAACTTGTAGATTTCATTACCTATATTTATTTCGAGAATAAATTGACATTTCACATCACTATTGTAATATGTCAAAACGGCCATCATAGCGTGCCGCAACTATAGTAACATTTACAATCTCAGATAACACCACAATTATCAGAAACATATAAAAAAATGTAACTAAATTAAAACAGGCATTGTAGATATAAAAAAAAAGTACCTACATTTAAAAATCTTTATTTCTTCTTTAAAGAAGAATAATATTTAAATAAACTGAAAGTCATTAATATCAAACATTACATGTTGCAGCGACATTTACCATGCCTGTAAAAAACCTTATAATTACTAATTTACATTAGTAGCTCGAATTACATCATCATCATAGCTCATATACGTCCCACTATTGGGCTCGAGCCTCCTATATAATAGTTCGGCAAATTGACCCACGCTGGTCCACGCTGGTCAGGTGGCTGGTATAGGGTTTCATTACGAGTATTCCTTCTCTTGCATTGTTTATATAAACAAGTGAATTGCATGACAAGTTTTATGACATAAAAATTTTGTTATATTAAAACATACATAGCTCATGTATTTTAATATAAAGTTTATGTTCTTGTTGTTGAATAATAGTAGAAAGATACTATTAAGTTGCATTCAGTATTTCCTATAGTCACCTTCCGTCATCATTATTGTCTATAGTACTCATCAAATAGATTATAAATTATTATGATAAGTTATAGTAACTTATAAAGCAAATCTTTATATGAATCATATTTATAATTACAATTTAAAAAGTCGTATTTAAAACTAAGAAAACATTTTTGTAGTATAGGAAAAACAAGAAACTGTGTTTTAAATTTGCCTAAGAATATTATACGTTTTTTCTAATAAATAAATTTTATGCTAATTTACACGAATTTAAATCTCAAGTCTTTTCGCGGAAAAGTCAACAGTTACACCATGATTATCATCAATTACACTATAATATTGAATTTGACTGCCTTTTTCACATGTATGTTTTACTGAGATATATACTTGCCAACATCACGCAAAACCGCGATGAACGGATGCTCTTGGCGTTTCGCAGGCGCAATTTATACAAATAAAATTAAAGTAGCTATTTGCAACGTCAAAATAGTAGGAATTTTTCATGCTCATACGGTTATTTATGCTTACGATACCTATGCTTAGAATTAGTTTAAAATTTTTCATCTATCTGATTGTTTGTCTTGTTGATCTGTTTGTTTGTTCAAGGTAATCTTCAAAACGACTGGGTCGATATTGATAATGTCTTAACACCAGTCTATATAATGAATAACTTAGACTATATTTGAATATGCAATTTCGAAAAGGGCACATGTCTGAAAATGTAAAATGTTCAGGAAGTGAAAAAAACTGATTATTTTCGAAAGTAGTGTATAATTGCTAAAAGTATCTTTTGAGACATACTTTGATATTAATTAGCCTCCGAAAATTACTAAAATGAATGATCTTCTATTAATGATCTATATATTATTAAACATTTTATATTTGTGAGATGTGCCCTTTTCGAAATTTACGTTATTAAGTACAATAAATTTTAGAAAAAAAACGTCTGTAATTAGTAAAACTTTTATAATAAGCAACTGAAATTAAACACGAACACAAACATACGAGACTGACTATAAAAAAATCTTCTTCTGCAGGCTCTCTTTTATTAGTAGTTGGCTATTGTAGTATTTCTTCATAAAAGTCGATAAATTCTGCCGGTATGTATTGTTTCACCCTTAAAATGTTTGCAATTTTTAGATGATTAATAGTTACTTTATCACCATAAGCTAAATTGGCTTGATCAGATAAGTTACTACAACTACCTTTTACTTATGAAAGAATATAAATTTCTTGAGAAATATCATTGTACATATCGTTTTTTTGCGATTAGTTCACCAGGATTTCTTGGGTCAAAAACAAACTCGTTATAAGTCGACGCTTGAAAGGCCACTTTTTAATTTTAAGGTACCTTCTTTCCGTAACTTTTCACTTATAATGGTTTAACTTTATAAATTAATTAGCCCAATTCTTAAAATCTATTGTCTTCTGTACTGATTTTTCCAATGTTAAATTTCGCAGTGTTGCTGGATTCTATTATTAAATCAATGTATTGCTGATGTTTTTTTTTGTTCTGTCAAACGTCGGCACCTTTTAACTGTTATTCCATGTAAATAACAGTTAAAAGGGTAAAATACAAACACAGATTTCCATACTTTTCTCTTTTCAGTACCTATTTCTGCAAAGTATTTGCAGGAAACCGTTTTAAGTTTTGCTTTAGTCAGATCGTCGTTTCGTTTGGAAATGTCTTTAGGTACAGATAATTCTATCAGACTTTGAACATAAATCGTTCGTTTTTAGTTTCATATGAATTGATTCGTTCAATCAAGGCATCCATATCGTCTTCAGATGCAATGTTAAAACATTTTTGGGGACACCTAGAACAATATAATCGGTTAGCAATAACTTCACCTGACAAAAGACGCGTACAAAATGTATTATTATATTTACTCATTATATAAGTAATATACTTATAATGTAAAAAAATAAACCAAAAACAATCTAGGTTATCATTTTGAAACTATTCAGAGCTGAATAAAACTATATAATAGAATAATCAATGAACCTACCGACAATTCGCTCCCGTTCGTCATTCCGGTACTCGTCTCCCTTTGTGGTTTAATTGCGGTAAACCTTTTATTTTAGCAGTTTTAATAAGGAAATGTTGATATTTGCCGGGATTTCTTACCCCACTTTTCTTTTTTTTTTTTTGGCATTTCACTGTCGTAATTAGCAGAACTCACCGTGAAAGCAACACCACGTATATTAACTTCCCACTAATAAAACAATGACTGATAAAGTATAGATTATAGCCAAACTGCTAAAAGAGTGGTAGGGCTACTATAGATTCAAGAATAACATCGGGCTCACTCGTTCGGCAGGAATATTTTATTAAGTTCTAATATTATTTTTAATTCAATAAGTTCGAAAAGGGCACATCTCTGAGAGTTGTGACCTTTTCGAAATTCTTCCTGAACAGGCCATGTTGAAGATAGTAGAATTAATACCAGATATGTGCTCTCTTCGATCATAATAGGTGTAGGTAAGCATTTAGACTACATTTATATAAAAAAACCTATTTGGTAAAATATGCGACATGTGCCCTTTTCGAAATTGCATATTCATTTGATCCCGGTATTCACACGGGAACAGAAGCTACGCGTGTGAAACCGCGGGCATTTGCTAATCTACAATAATAATGAATACAAAATCTATCTATGTACATCGTTATGATCACCAGCCTGTCGATTTCCACTAAGAAATATTCCTTCAAATAGAGTAGTAATCGCTTCGCTTGACGGGTCATTTAGTGAACAGTGAGATTGTTTTCTTTTGCTGTGCGGCTACGGATACTACCAACACTTACATTGCTCGAGGGTATCATAAAAGACAACTAAAAGTTTTACATAGTCCTGGCAAAAAGTTAAAAAGTTTTCAACTAGCAATAATCGCACCTCAGATTAACCTGATTGGTTACGACATTGCTCTGAAAAAAAAAAGGCGGCATCAGCTCCAGCTGATGTCGACAATTACATTCCTAAAGGGGTTAACGTCAGACCGGTTATAAAGCTATTACCAAAACTTTTACAATATCATCATCATCATTTCAACCTACCACCGTCCACTGCTGGACGTAGGCCTCCCGCATGTTACGCCACAAAGTGCGGTCCTGTGCCGCCTCTGCATCCAACGACGCCCAGCAACTTTCACCAGGTCGTCGGTCCACTTAGTGGGGGGGCGTCCTATACTGCATCGTTCAATACGTGGTCGCCACTCGAGAACCTTTCTTCCCCAGCGGTTGTCGGTTCGTCAAGCGATGTGGCCCGCCCATTGCCACTTCAGCGTGCTGATTCTTTGTGCTATGTCGGTTACACCCGTTCTTCTGCGGATTTCCATATTTCGGATTCTATCTCGCAGAGAAATCCCGAGCATAGCCCGTTCCATAGCACGCTGAGCGACTTTGAGCCTTGTTATGAGGCCTACATTTAGGGACCACGTTTCTGTACCGTAAGTCATCACTGGTAACACACACTGGTCATAGACCTGTGTTTTCAGACACTGAGGTATGTTGGACGAGAAGATCCTCTTAAGTTGCCCGAACTCTGCCCAACCGAGTTGGATTCGTCGGCTGATCTCTTTCTCGAAATTGAATCTACCTAACTGGACTGTTTGTCCTAGGTAAACATAATGATCGATAACTTCGAGAATCGCATTGCCAACTAGGACCGGTACAGGAATAAATGGGCATTTTACAATATACGATGGTAAAAGAGTACACATATTGTGTTGACCCAAAATAATTGAGATAAGAATGGCATAATGATGAGTTAGTTTCGTTTTTTATTGGCTTTGCTGGCAGACGAGCAAGCAGCCCACTTTGATGTAATTAGTAACCGCGGCCGATGAACCTATCTACAATACCAGGTCCTACATATCCACAGCCAGATCGCCGCCTACCGTAATGGATTATTGTTATAAACTTCCCCGGCGAACGCTGTTGCTCATTTTCTGTGACGCTGTTGTAAATAGATAATGCATGCGTTGACGGATTAACAATACACTGTGTCACCAACCCTTAGGTTACCATCATCATTGCAGCTTATATATCCCACTGATACACTCGAGTCTCCTCCAAAATAGGAAGGAAATTGACGGGTTGATACAGTATTTTATTACAAGGTTCCCTTCTCTTGGTTGGATGTTTTGGCTTATTTAAACCTTTAGTCGTAATTTACAACACCATTACGCTTTTTACTCCGTTCCCGCTCAGAAAACCGTTAATAGTCTGTGATTTGCCGTGTGGTGATGTAGTAAAAATACAATTAACTGTCTCCTCTCTTGCCTGTGGGTGGCGTAAAAAACGAATAAAGTTTATAATATTTATACAAAAAAAAAAGAAAATTTATGCAAAAAGCCGTATACGTCTGACCAGCATGGTAAAATAGGTCAATTTACCTCTTATAATAGAGGAAGCCCGAGCCCAACAGTCGGGCGTGTATGGGCTAAGATGATGATGATTATCTAAAAACTATGGCTGGGTACTGGACCAGGTCCCATAAGCAGCGGCATGTACCCTTGACCTTATAACCTGAAGTACTTGTATCGCTGGCTAATTTATTAGCTACGTAGTGAGCTTTAAATTAAATAACGCAAATCATATTCCGGTAGTGTCACACTCACGCCCCATATTAGGTCCTTACATATGAAATTGGCGTTTTGTACGGGAGGAATATAAAGTTTTTTTTTTTGTAATATATATTTATTATTTAATTAATCATAGTATTCACCGTTGTTTTCCATGCACTTTTGCCATCTCATAGGTAGTTCATTGATCCCTTTACTAAAAAGATCATGGGGGGCGAGAATCAGTAAACTCTTTGAAGGCGGTTTGGACTGTTGCATCAGAGTTGAATTCTTTGAAGTGAAACTTCTTTAGAAGCATTGTGATTTCAAACTCGATGACACGAAAAAGCGAGGCTATAGAGACACAAACACGTAAATGTATAGGATTCAGCCGGCGAGAGAATGAGATAAAGGATAGAGGATAAAACATAAAGGATGATGGATGAAGGATAAAGAAGTTTCACTTCTGATATGCGTACTTTGTACACATACTCTTTTTTTTCCTTATAAGAAGTTCATTGATCCCTTTACTAAAAAAACCATGGAGGCGAGAATCAATAAACTCTTTGAAGGCGATTTGGACAGCCGCATCGGAGTTGATTTTTTTTTCTTGTAAGTAGTTGTGCAAATTCCGGAAACAAATTGTAATCTGTTGGAGCAAGGTCCGGGGAGCACAGTGGATGTCGCAGACATTCCAATTGTAGCTCATCTATCTTAGTGGTTGTTTGTTGTGCAGTGTGTGGTCTTGCATTGTCGTGAGGCAGCAGTAGCCTAGAGCGATTGACCAATCTCGGTTGTTTAGTAGCTAGTTCTTCCTTCATGGTTTACAGTTGCTGACAATAGATATCTGCCGTAATCGTTTGGCTAGATTTTAGAAAGTTGTAGTGAATGACACCAGCGCTAGTCTACCAAACACGCACAAGTAACTTTTTCTGAGTCAATTTTCGTTTAGGGCAGGATTTGACTGGGTCTCCAGGGTTCAGCCATTGCGACGAGCGCTTCCGATTATCGTATAGTATCCACTTTTCACCACAAGTAATAATTCGATTTAAAATCCCTTCATTATTGTGTCGATTGAGCAAAGTAACTCAGCAGTCGACGAGTGTTTGCAAGTTCGATTCACTCAATTCATATATATAAAAATTAGTTCAAGGATGTAGCCGTATGGGTCATTGCCAAGTCATTTCTCAATAAGTATAAAAGACTCAAATTAAAAAGACCTCATAATGCTACTACCTGTGGAGACGGGTTGAAAAGTCAAGGTCTGGACACACCCGCCCAATCTAACCGGGGCGACGAATGAACAGCGTGCGGCCCCATAACGTACCGGACTTCCCCATCGCCAATGGGCCGACCACTGGTACCGATTCCTTGACTTCCGTGGCTGGCCCGGCAGGTTGCCCTTTCGAGTACCATCCCCTTCGACGCCCCGGCAAGGAAGACAGTGTTACTGGACCGTCTCCCTCACGCGGGTGGCAGACTAATCGCCGATCAGTCCACCCGCGACCACGGCTAGGGCGGCATCAGGCGCAGGTACTCACGCCTGCGCCACCCAACACGCCGGTGGCGGAGCGTGTCGTGGTAGAGGAATTACTCCCGAACCCGCTCCACCACTTCCTACTACGAGACAAGGCGGCGACCGCATCCTAATTCCTGACGCTGTCAAGCATCGTTCTAGCGATGGTCGGCAGCGTCATGTCGGCACCGATGATTACGACGAGTTCACGGTGCTGCTCTGCCCAGGCCATGCTGACCTCAAAGCCCCGAGGCTGCGCCGTGTCCTCGTCACAATCGCAATGGTGGCAGGACGGTGTCTCCTCCCTCCTCGCGACCTTGTGTAGATACTTTCCGAAACAACCATGTCCCGACAAGACCTGCACCAATCGGTAGGAGAAGACCATGTGCCGCCGACACAACCACTCCATCAGCACAGGCCAGAAGGCGACAACGGTCTGAAAACTGAATCGAGGCCTTTCCAGCCGGACTGCTCAACGGGCAAAGACGTCCCGCCGGGCGTCGCCCTGCAAGGCGGTCAACTCGCGAAGTGAGATACAGCCACCCCGTACCAGCGTCGCTGACACCCGCCGATATAGACCAGCAAGCATCACCGCCTCCAAGTCCCACGGGGGAGGTCCGGCCAATAGGCAAGCTGCATCTATCGCCACTGAAAAGTCACCCGAACCTACCGTTTTGTAGGACCTAGTAGCCCGTCCACATGTTGGCCGAGCGTAGGCGAGCGATGGCGAACGTCAACGTGTGTACACCCGATTTGCCTTAGTTAGCCAACGCTCGCCGTCGCTCGCCTAGTTGGCCGAGTGAATACAAGCGCCAACGTGTGTACAGCTGATTTGCCTTGACTCGCCGTCACTTGCCGTCGCTCGTGATCACTTGTATTGCCTCACTTCACCTCGGTATCGGTTTTTGTGCACAAATCAAAGGCACTCGTCTGCGCTCGGCCAATGCCGTTCACACGTTGGCCTGCTCGCCATAACACGGTCGACATCTATCGCTGTTAGACGCGTTTAATGTGATAATGTCGCTCAACATAAATGATTATATTTTCAAATTTGCACCACTACTTCTAGATATGCGACATAAATAATTAGATCCAGGTCACCCTGTATGTTACCTATAGTATCAAAAAGTATCTTCATCATTCATCATCATTTTAGCTCATATACGTCCTACTGTTGGGCTCAAGCCTCCTCCACAATAGAAGGGAAACTGACCTTAGTATTCCATGCTAGTCAGACAGGTTGGTATAGGGTTTTATTTCGAGGTTTCCTTCTCTTGCATAGATGTTATATGCGTATTATGTAGGTATTATATCCCTTAGTCGTCTTTTACGACATTCACGGACAAGATAGGGACTGGTGATTTTTTTCTTACTCCATCACCACACGGATATATCTTACATTGTTCTATTTCTGTGAATACTCAGTATCAACCACCTTCTTTTTTTCCCACTTTACTGCGGTATACACTGAGATAATAACTATTATCTATATACTATTATTATATATAGGTACTATTATATATACTATATACTATATACTATTATATATCTATATACTATTATTATATAACTATATACGTTCATTAAATAATTAGTCGAAGCTGTAGCGACGTCTATTTCAACGTCCGTAGTGTTTCAGTGCACAATGAACACTGACGGAGGCCAACGTGTGGACAACTCTGCAAATACTCGTCTACGTTGGCCACTCGCGTTGGCGTTCGCCGCACTTGGCCAACGTGTGGACGCTAGCACTTGCTTTGTACCTATTTGCTGACGCTCGCGTTGGCCTAGGCTCGGCCAACATGTGGACGGAGCATAACGTTCAGTGAGTTTGTAATATTGAATTTAAAAAAAACATTCTATAATATCTTTATGCTTAAATACATAAAATGTAGAAATAAGCTCGCTTCTTCATTTTATTCGTTTCGGGATTTTTGGCGGTAACAGGAATATTTTAAGAGGTGCTCCTAAATTATATTCAATACTTCAGTGTTTTTCAGTGTTATATTGAACAATTTTGCTGGCTTTTTATATAATAATACAAAGAAAGTGCTGAAGTGTAGTTTATGCAGTAAACTAATAGTATACCTACATGTATTTTCATGTTTTAATAAAATTGACAGAAATTGCCATAAAATTGCCCTATTTGGTTATCAGCGCCCAATTAATAATAAGGACTTGACTTACTGAAGGACCGTTATCTATACAAATAAAAAAAAATTAAGTGTCTGTATAATGTCAAAGTATTACGTTTTCTTGATGTCATAGGGTTATAGGAGTGGTAGGACCACACTGTCGACAGTTATCTGTCTACAGCCGCGGGCCGGTCCGTCCGGGGCAGTACCATGCTCTCGCAGAAAATCGACGTCTGAGCAGTAGCAATTTGTTACTGCGCTTCGTTCGGTGAGCGAGAGAGCCGGAAGCCCAACTTTCTGAGGGTGATTGCGTGTGGAGGGTTTTGGTGGTGCCCTTGGTATCACCGAGCCTCAATGCACGCATTCACACTCCCTTCGCTTTCTTGCGGTAGGCAACGGCCTTGTAAAGGTCCATGAGCGGCAGCAACACTTACCATCAGGTGTACTGTTTGCTCGTTTGCCACCGTTTGCAATAAAAAAAAAAAAAAAAAAAAAAAAAAATTTACACGATACCTAACCTAAACAATTTAAGTATTGTTCTTTGTCTGTCTGTTTATTTCGGGTAATCTTCAAAAGAGGTGGACTGATTTTGATAATATTTTAATACCAGTGTGTTTTGCACGATTATTTGTGTCAAAATATTCGTCACGTTATCGAAACCAATTTGTATGGATTTGGAGTAGTGTCCCTATCAACTGATGGAGGCGCTGTTTCAAAACCCATATAAATTGGTCTCGATAACGATATGAAAACTTTACCGCCAATATTTATCCCGCCCGTTAGCGTGGAGGAGGTGACGATGGGTACGGACCGTTAATGGACCCCGAATCCATTCGTCGCCTCCAAGCCAACCTTAACCACTCCCCCGGTGCGCAGGACGTGTTCCTGCAATCCATGGCGGAGTGGTTGATAGGAGTAGCCGTTGCCGCGGAGCCGTACGTGGTGCCCGACCGGCCTAACTGGCTGGGTAACACCGACGGCACCGTGGCAATCGTAGCCTCCACGTCGTGGCCTTCGTCGTCTCTGACCTTTAGAGACAGGGGCGTCGGATACGTCGCGACGGACTGGGGGGAGATTACGCTCTTCGGCGTCTATCTCTCCCCTAACAGGAGTGTGGCTGATTTCGGGGCCTCCCTCACCATCTTGGGGGCCTCGTTACGGCGACTGGCACTGCGACAGGTCTTCGTCCTGGAGGATTTTAACGCCAAGTCCATGACGTGGGGGTCCTCCGGGACGGACGACTGAGGACGGGCGGTCGAGGAGTGGGCGGCGGCACTGGGCCTCTGTTTGCTGAACAGGGGCTCAGTGCAAACGTGCGTGCGACAGCGGGGCGGGGCGATAGTGGACATTTCGTTCGCTAGCCCCGAAGTCGCCGCACGCGTGAGGAGCTGGTGCGTTGCGGAGGAGGTTGAAACCCTATCGGACCACCGGTATATCCGGATGGAGGTCTCCCGGACCCTCCAGACGCCCGGCAGGGGTCACAGGGCGGACGGACGTCCCACATTCCCGCGATGGGCTGTGGGTCGTTTGGACCGGGACCTGCTGGAGGAGGCAGCCATCGTGCATCGTTCACTCGTGGCTGTCCTCTGTCCACCAGTTGGATGGGGTGGACGCCGAGGCTGACCGCATCCGCAGTGCGTTGACGCAGATTTGCGATGCGGTCATGCCCCGTCTGCCCCTGCAGAGGGCTGTCCACTGGTGGTCCCGGGAGCTGGCGGATCTCCGGGCCGCGTGTATTCGCGCTCGGAGGGCCTACACCCGCAGCCGGCAGCGCCATCGTGACGTGGAGCGGGAGGGCCAGCTTTACGAGGGCTACCGCAATGCGCGGTCAGCCTTCAGGCTGGCCGTCCGTACCGCCAAGGACGTCAGTCGCCAGCAGATGCTGGACGGTCTCGACCGTGACCCCTGTCGCAGCTCCGCGCGCGGCAACCTCGGCTCCGCGCGGGGCGCTAGAAGAGACGGCGAGCCTGGCGACTCTAGGAACCGAAGAGATCGTCAGGCGGATCGAGGCGTTGGGGTTGAGGGTGGCCCTAGACAAGACATAGGCCCACTTGTTCCATGGGTTCCGCATAGACCCTCCCATCGGCGTCTCGATCACCGTCCATTCAGTTGAAATCGGCATCCGGGCCCATATGAGGTATTTGGGCCTGGTGCTCGACGGGCATTGGTGGTTCCGGGAGCATTTCCGCAGGCTTGCTCCACGGCTCGTCGGCGCGGCGTCCGCTCTATCGTGGCTTATGCCGAACGTGGGCGGACCGAACGCTACGTGTCGACGGCTGTACGCGGGGGTCATCCAGTCGATGGCCCTGTACGGCGCACCGGTGTGGGCGGGGTCTTTGACCGTCCGACTCAGGGCTCTTCTGTGGCGACCACAGAGGACTATGGTGGTCAGAGCCATACGCGGATACCGCACGGTGGCGACGGAGGCAGCACGCCTGTTGGCCGGGACTCCCCCGTGGCACCTGGAGGCGGAAATGTTCGCCGGTTTGTATCGGAGCGTGTCGGGGGTGCGAGCGGAGGGCGGTGTGGTCTCTTTGAGAGAGCTCACCGCCTGGCGTGTCGACGCTCGCCGAGACGTCATTACCCGTTGGGCAGTCCGGCTGGAGAGGCCTCGGTTCGGGGTGCGGACCGTGGAGGCCTTCCGGCCACTGCTGATGCAGTGGTTGAAGTGGCGGCACAGGCGGCACACCATCGCCAGGGCGATGCTCGACAGCGTCAGGAACTGGGACGCGGTCGCAGCCTTCTACGAGGCAGTAGTCTCACGGAAGGAGGTGGCGGATTGCGCGCGCGAGGAGCGCAGCCTCCATGAGGCGATCCGCCGACGGCGATGGGGGCGTCGTAGGCACGATTACCTGCGCCTCATGCCACCCTAGCCGACGCCGCAGGTGACGTGATCGGGAAATTAGTCCGTCACCCGCCGAGAGACCGACCGCGTGAGGAAAGACCGACGTCCTCCCCGAGGAGGGGACGTCGGTCGAAGGGAGGGTACCCCAAATAGGGGGTATTCCGTCGGGCCGACCACTGACGTCAAGTCACCCTGCTCCTGCGGTCGGCCCAACGACGAAAGCGACGTGCCGCGCGGGTGGGATGCGGGTGTGCGTGCTTACGCCCCTCTGTCGCCCCGGACGGAGTGGTGCGAGGAGTGCGCCGACTAAAAACAAAACTATATACTAAATGGCCTAAATGCAATGTAATCAAACAAAAATAATCTTCTATGATTTTTTACTATAATTAAAATCAAATAAAAGCTTAATATGAGTTGCTGTCATCATAATCACAAAGTGTTTATAGTATATCTTTATTATATAGTTTATAGTATAAATATAATCATTTTACATAAGAGTTAACAGTTAACACTTTAAGCAAACAAGAATAAAATTAAGTCTTTTACTTTAATAAAGCTAAAAAATTTATTGTTATTAGAACTTGTGACACAAAATTTTAATGCAATTGAAACTAATAAAATTAAATTCTTCTATTAAACTTTTCTCAGTCTTTAGATATATTTTTAATATTTAAATTATCAAACAAAAATTATATTCTTTTACAATAGACCATTAAATAGTCTAACTCTAAACAAACAAAAAAATAGATTCTCAAACAAAAATACTTCTCTCCCTTAAAAAAATAACAGTTAATTATATATATTTTTCATATTAATAATTGAACTTCAGTAGGGGAATATTAAACGTTAAAAATAGGAGTTTTGATGCCTTGTCTGCTTCAAGTCTGTTTCGATGTGGCGTGTAAATATGTCCAGCACCACTAAATATGCACTCGCTGGGGACACTCGTTGGTGGTGTAACTAAATAATGCCGAACTTTTTTTTTTAGGGGTGGGCTGCGGTCCGCGCGCTCCTCGCACCACTCCGTCCGGGGCGACAGAGAGGCGTAAGCACGCACACCCACAACCCACCCACGATGCACGTCGCCTTCGTCGTTAGGCCGACCACCGGAACAGGGTTACTTGTCATCAGTGACCGGCCCGACGGAATACCCCCTACTTGGGGTACCCTCCCATCGACCGACGTCACGCGGTCGGCCTCTCGGCGGGTGACGGACTAATCCCCGGTCACGTCACCCGCGGCCTCGGCTAGGGCGGCATGAGGCGCAGGTATTCGCGCCTAGGCCGCCCCAGTCGCCGGCGGCGGATCGCCTCATCGAGGCTGCACTCCTCGCGCAGGCGATCCGCCGCCTCCTTCTGCGAGATCACTGTCTCGCAGAAGGCTGCGACCGCGTCCCAATTCCTGACGCTGCCAACCAAATCAAATCAAATCATTTATTCTGTATAGGCCTCTTAAGGGCACTTACATATTGTCAAATTACAGTTTGGAATACAATACAATAATCTACCACCGGATCGGAACGCGGCCACACACTGAGAAGATCAGGCAAGAAACTCAGAAACCATCGCCCTGGCGATAGTTGGCAGCGTCAGGTCGGCACCGATGATTGCGACGAGTTCACGGCGCTGCTCTGCCCAAGTGGCGCAGGCCTCGAGCGTATGCCGCGCCGTGTCCTCGTCGCAATGGCAGTGGTGGCAGGACGGTGTACTCTCCCTCCTAACGACCTTGTGCAGGTACTTGGCGAAGCACCCGTGCCCCGTCAATACCTGTACTAGTCGGAAGGAGAGCACCCCGTGCCACCTTTCCAACCACTGCATCAGCACCGGCCGGAAGGCCTCCACGGTTCGCACCCCGAAACGAGGCCTCTCCAGCCGGACTGCCCAACGGGCAATGACGTCCCGGCGGGCGTCGACGCGCTACGCGGTGAGTTCCCTTAGTGAGACCACACCGCCCTCCGCTCGCACTCGCAACACCCGCCGGTACAAGCCGGCGAGCATTTCCGCCTCCAGGTTTCACGGGGGAGTCCCGGCCAATAGGCACGCTGCCTCTGTCGCCACCGTGCGGTATCCGCGTATAACCCTGACCGCCATGGCCCTCTGTGGTCGCCACAGAAGTGCCCTGAGTCGGACGGTCAGGGACCCCGCCCACACCGGTGCGCCGTACAGGGCCATCGACCCCCGCGTACAGCCGTCGGCACGTAGCGCTCGGTCCGCCCACGTTCGGCATAAGCCACGACAGGGCGGACGCCGCGCCGATGAGCCGTGGGGCGAGCCTGACGAAATGCTCCCGGAACCACCAATGCCCGTCGAGCACCAGGCCCAAGTACCTCATATGGACCCGGATGCTGATGTCAACCGAATGAACGGTGATCGAGGCGCCGATGGGAGGGCTCATACGGCGCCCATGGAACAAGAGGGCGTCTTGTCCAGGGCGACCCTCAACCCCAGCGCCTCGATCCGCCTGACGATCTCTTCGGTGCCTAGAGTCGCCAGGCTTGCCGCCTCTTCTAGCGTCCCACCACGGGCTGTAACGAGCGTGTCGTCGGCGTAACAAATCATGCCCAGGCCGGGCGGGGCGGGAGACTCCCCCGCAACGCCCGGTCGTAGCCGATGTTCCATAGGGTGGGTCCGAGAACCGACCCCTGTGGGACACCGCACGACATGTCTATGTCGAGTGTATCGTCGGCGTAGCAAATTACGCCCAGCCCGGATGGGAGACTTCCTCTCAACGCCCAGTCGTAGCCGATGTTCCACAGGGTCGGACCCAAAACCGACCCCTGTGGGACACCGCACGTCATGGGCGTTCGCACAACGTCCCCTTTTCGGTTGGTGCAGAGGACGCTGCGCCCCTCCAAATAGTCTGCCACTAGGCGCCTCAGGTAAGCTGGCACCCCGTGATACCGGAGCGCCTGCCTGATGCAGCTAAATGACAGACTATTGAATGCGTTGGCGATATCCAGGGACACCGCCAACAGCACTCCTCCGCCGGTGACGGCCTCAGTCGCCACGGCCCTCAGGCGCAACAGAGCCGCGATCGTCGAAAATAATGCCGAACTACAGGAAGCAGAAGAACGTATCTTTCTTTGTTCACTTTCCACCAAGTTAAAGGGTCAACGTCATTTGCCACACGTTTATACTTAATATTCGCCTTCGCATTCGCGAATGTTGGCAGCAGATATTCGCATTCGCATTCGCAAATGTCCAAAATACGACATTCGTTACATCACTACTATAGAAAAAAGAATATAAGTAATCAAAATAGTTTCGTGAAACATCATATTAAGTCTGTTTTTAGTCATATATATTTTTACCTCAACGAGTTGTGGAATTGAACATCTGCGGCTTAGAATAATAACGTAAGTTCACGCACAAAAAGTGAGGCATTTCAATTTGAGCCTAATGGAGTTTACGCCAGAACCATTCCGTAATGTACAAGTCATTGTACTGCACATACGTACGCAACTCTTAAAAAATAAATTGATAATTATGTCGGTTTATGCATTCAAATGGTGTCAGTCACAACGCATTTGAAAAACTTAGAAAGGTTTTTTAACATTACTTTTAAAAGTATTTTGACGATTTATGTTAATAAAAACAAAATTTGATTTCATAATTTGTATAGTGGTTTGCGTGTGTACGTGTGTAATCGTCTGCGCGCCATTATTATTTTTAGATTAAAATTTTGAAAGTTCGAAGTATTGACACTATCCTTCTATACGTTATTATTCTAATAGGGCGTCTACATGTTGGCCGAGTGCAGGCGAGCGATGGCGAACGCCAACGTGTGTACACTCGATTTGCCTTAGTTGGCCAACGCTCGCCTAGTTGGCCGAGTGAATACAAGCGCCAACGTGTGGACAGCTGATTTGTCTTCACTCGCCGTCGCTCGTGATCACTTGCCTCACTTCGCCTCGGTGTCGGTTTTTGTGCACAAATCAAAGGCACTCGTCTACGCTCGGTCAATGCCGTCCACACGTTGGCCGAGTCGTCATTACACGGTTGACATCCATCGCGGTTAGACGTGTTTAATGTGATATTATCGCTCAATATAAATGATTATATTTTCAAATTTGCATCACTACTTCTAGATATGCGACGTAAATAATTAGATCCAAGTCACCCTATATGTTACCTATAGTATCAAAATGTATCTTCATCATTCATCATCATGGGGTGCTACGCCAGAAACCTCCGCGTGGTGTACCCTGGGCACGAGCGACAATTCCTTGGACTGCTCTCTGGAATTGTCGCTCGTGGCAAATATCTGGCCCGAGGGGGGGCCCAGTTTGTGGGATGCCCCAAATTCGCTCCATGCCCTCTAAATGTAGAGGGTATTGGACGCGAAAATTCGACGGGCCCAGTCACTCATTAGTTTGAGGACTGGGCAGGCATTTGCCAACCGCGACAAATCGTAGACCTGATTCTTGCTTCGGGACATTTGTCTTGAGGCCTAGATTCAGGAGCGAGGGTCTTGGCTTAACCGCCTGGACCGCGAGGAAGAAAACCTCTATAAAACAATCACCCAGAATCCTAAGTTCTGGCGCGCGGCGAGAGGATGCATGGCTGATGGGTTGTTCAGTCGTTAGCGCGCCCCCAGCCAGGGTACCTGCGGACCCCCTGTGTTGGGAAACAAATGTACGCTTGCCCGGGTATCGGGATCTCTGCCCGGGTCGACATTTATTTCTCCCATACTCGTGGGAACTCGATGGATTATTGTTCACACACACCTGATGTAGATAGGAGGGGTGAGACGCCCAAAATTACCACCACAGAGGATCTAATTAGTTCCCACCCAAAAGCCCTGCCAAGCTACAGGAAAACTGGCACAGAGGAAGGAGAGGCCTCGTCCGACTGCAGCTCTGCTGCTAGTCTGACACTTGAGGCCCCAAGGTCAGCCGAGGGCCCGGCAAAAATAGTGGCCCCTAAGAAGAGAAAAAAGAGAAAGCACATGGGGACGGGGAAGGCCACGAGCGTCAAAAGGCGCGAGTTGGCCAAGCAGGAGCGGCTGGCTAGAGAGGCCGCGGCAGCCGCTCCGACTGCTGACGAGGGAGGCAGTACTGCCGCAGAGCCGTCGGACACCGACATGTCGGCAGTGGAGACCGTCGGTGGGTCATCCCGGTCGCCGGCATCGGCCTTGGCGGCAGCACTAGAGGTTGGGGAGGAGGCCCTCCCCTCGATGGTGCGGAAGCGCCCCCTAAACATGGGTGGCAGCTCAGAGTCCGCCTCCGAGGGGAGTGGCGCTATCATGCCTCCTCCCAAGGTTCCAGCCTCTCGTAGAGGACGAGGGGCTGCAGTGGTGGCGGCGAGGTCGACGGCTCCAGCGTCGATTGGTCATGTGCGGGGGACCGATGCCCAAAAGCGGGCGAATGAGGCGGCTGCCGCGAGGATGATGAGGGTGTTAGCGGACATCCCTCCCACCAGCGCGGCAGCTGCAGAGCCCGCTGTAGGTGTCGACCCCCCACCTACCGATGTGGCAACCCTGCAGGCCGAAAATGCCCGCCTTAGTGGTGAGGTCTCAGGCCTGCAGGAGAAGAATAAGGCCCTACAAAAGGAGTTGTCGGCGGTGCAGAAGGCGAACCGCGAGTTGGCCAAGCAAATGGCCGACTTGCGGCGCCAGGTCGCGCAACTGGCGAGGACCGCGCCGCCGACAAGCGCCGGCCCTACCGCCGCCCCCGCCGTTCCCATTGCGCCAACTCGCGCTGCGGCGAGTCCCCAGCCGGCCGAAGCGGTCCCGCTGCCCGCAGTGGACGGCGTGCCGGACCAGACCATGCGCGCCATGGTGGACGTCTTCGGCAAAATGCTAGACGCGCGCATGGCGGCTCTGGAGTCAAGACTGCCTCCGGAGCCCCGTCTTCGGCCGCCGCTGGCTGCGAACAGGCCCAAGGCCGCGGTGTCAGCCCCTGATGCGCTACCCTGTCAGGGCGGGCGCGTAGGGAGCTACGCTGCGGCCGTTGCTGGACCGAAGTCCAAAGGGCCCGTTGCGAGGAAGAAGGTGGCACCGGCTCCTGCTCAGGCCGCACCTCAGCCGCTGCCGGCAAATGCTCCGCCGGTAGCAGCCAACGCAGCCGCGGCCGTGACTGCTGTGCCCGGCCCCTCCGCTGCACCTGAAGAAGGTTGGCGGACAGCCGAGCGCAGCCGAAAAAGTCGCGGCCAGAAGAGGAGAGCGGAGGCCAAAAGTGCCGCCAAAGCCTCCGCTCCCAAAGCAGGAGCCGCAAATAAGAGGTCGCGCAGGAGGCTCCGGCCGCCAAAGTCAGCCGCGGTGGTGATCACCGTGCTGCCTGAGGCGGCCGAAAACGGCCTCAGCTATGAGGCCGTCTTACGTCGCGCCCGGCGGGAGCTTGACGTCTCCGATTTAGGAGGCGTCGAAGCCAGGACCCGCAAGGCCCGGACAGGGGCACGGATTCTAGAGTTCCCTGGGGCCGAGGGCGCCAAGACGGCCGATAGCATGGCGGCTAAGTTGAGGGGTCTGTTCGCAGAGGAGGGTGGCGTCAAAATCGCCAGACCCGTAAAGTGCGCAGAACTACGCGTCGTGGGTCTGGACGACTCCGTGACGGTGGATGACATCCGGGAGGCCATCGTCTCGAAAACCGGGTGTCCCGTGGACACCGTCCGAATTGGCGCCATCCGCCCTGGTCCGGGCGGCGTCGGTGCTGCCTGGGTGCAGTGCCCGGTGGAGTCGGCCAAGCAATTGGCCGACTCAGGCAGGCTCCTCGTGGGCTGGAGCTCGGCACGGGTGACCGTGCTGGAGTCCCGGCCTGCGAGGTGCTACAAGTGCATGGCGGTCGGACACACTCGGCCGACATGCACCAATTGCTTTGACTGCAGCGATCTCTGCTTCCGCTGTGGTCAACCCGGGCACAAGGCGGCATCCTGCGCCGCCACTCCCCACTGCCCCGCGTGTGCGGCGGGCAATAGGCCCGCCAAGCACCGCATGGGGGGCAGGGAGTGCAGACCCCCGGCTTCGGCTCCAAAGGGGCGGAGCGGCCCGACGACCCCGGCCGCTCCCGCCCCTAGCGCGACCCGATCGCCCGCCAGCGTGGAGGAGGTGATGGATACGGCCCAGTAATGGCGACCGAATCCTACCACCTCCTGCAGGCCAACCTCAACCACGCCGCCGAGGCACAGGACGTTTTCCTGCAAGCCATGGCGGAGTGGTTGATCGGTGCAGCCGTAGCCGCGGAGCCGTACGTGGTGCCTGACCGGCCCAATTGGCTGGGCAGCAGTGACGGCTCTGTGGCAATCGTCGCCTCCATGTCGTGGCATTCCCCGCCTTTGTTGCTCAAGGACAGGGGCGACGGGTATGTCGCGGCGGAATGGGGAGAGGTTACGCTATTTGGTGTTTACTTCTCCCCTAACAGGAGTACGACGGATTTCGGGGCCTTCCTCACCATCCTGGGGGCCTCGATACGGCGACTGGCACCGCGCCAAATCTTCGTTCTGGGGGACTACAACGCCAAGTCCACGGCGTGGGGGTCCCCCAGGACGAATGACCGTGGGCGGGCGGTCGAAGAGTGGGCGGCGGCACTGGGCCTCTGTTTGCTGAACAGGGGCTCGGTGCAAACGTGCGTGCGGCAGCAGGGCGGGTCGATAGTGGACTTGTCGTTTGCTAGCCCTAATGTCGCAGCACGTGTGAGGAGCTGGTGCGTCCAGGAGGAGGTTGAGACCCTATCCGACCATCGATACATCCGGATAGAGGTCTCCCGGACCCTCCTGCAGCCCAGCAGGGGTCACATGGCGGACGGAGCTCCCGCGTTTCCGCGGTGGGCTGTGGGTCGATTGGATCGGGACCTGTTGGCGGAGGCAGCCATCGTTCAGTCGTGGCTGTCCTCACCGCCCCAGGCGGACGGGGTGGATGCCGAGGCTGGCCGCATCCGCTGTGCATTAACGCAAATCTGCGATGCGGCCATGCCCCGTGTGCGGCGTCTGCCCCCGAAGAGTGCGGTCCCCTGGTGGTCCCGAGAATTGGCGGACCTTCGGGCCGCGTGCATACGTGCCCGGAGGGCCTACACCCGCAGCCGAGCGCGTCACCGCGACGCTGAGCGGGAGGGCCAGCTGTACGAGGCTTACCGCAGTGCGCGGTCTGCCTTCAGGCTGGCCGTCCGTACCGCCAAGGACGTTAGTCGGCGGGAGATGCTGGACAGTCTCGAGCGTGACCCCTGGGGTCGCCCCTACCTCACGGCGCTGAACAAGCTCCGCGGGCGGGGCCCCCCCCTCACCGAGACTCTCCAGCCCAGCCTCCTCACCAGAGTTGTCGGGGACCTCTTTCCACGGCGGGCGGAGCACACGCCCCCGGTCATGGCTTCGCCGGACAGCGACCGGGAGGCCGAAGATGAAAGTGCTCCGCCCATCACGGAGCCGGAAATGGGAGCGGCGGTGGCGCGTATGCGAGTCAAATCCACCGCCCCCGGGCCCGACGGTATTCCGAACCGTGTGCTGGCCCTGGTCCTCGAGCACCTGGGACCACGCCTCAGGGGACTGTTCGACGCTTGTTTGACGTCCGGGCAGTTCCCTGGGTGCTGGAAAGAGGGGAGGCTGGTTCTCCTGCCGAAGCCGGGACGGTCTCCCGAGTCGGCCTCGGCCTACAGGCCCATCGTGCTGCTCGATGATGCGGGTAAGCTGCTAGAGAGGGTGTTGGCTGCCCGCATCGAGCGGCACCTCGTCGGGGTCGGGCCCGATCTGTCGGACGCCCAGTTTGGTTTTCGGAGAGGGCGTTCGACGATCGCGGCCCTGCTGCGCCTGAAGGCCGTGGTAGCGGAGGCCGTCACCGGCAGAGGAGTCCTGTTGGCGGTGTCCCTGGACATCGCCAATGCCTTCAACAGTCTGCCATTCAGCTGCATCAGGGAGGGACTGAAGTATCACGGGGTGCCCGTGTACCTCAGGCGGCTGGTGGCAGACTACTTGGAGGGGCGCAGCGTCCTCTACGTTAACCGAGTAGGGGACGTTGTGCGAACGCCCATGACGTGCGGTGTCCCACAGGGGTCGGTTCTGGGTCCGACCCTGTGGAACATCGGCTACGACTGGGCGTTGAGAGGAAGTCTCCCACCCGGGCTGGGCGTAATTTGCTACGCCGACGATACACTCGTCACAGCCCGGGGTGGGACACTAGAGGAGGCGGCACGCCTGGCAACTCTCGGCACCGAGGAGATTGTCAGGCGGATCGAAGCGCTGGGGTTGAGTGTAGCCCTGGAAAAGACGGAGGCCCTTTTGTTCCATGGCCTCCGTACCGCCGGGCCTCCCGCCGGCGCTTCGATCACCGTGAAGTCGGTCACCATCAGCATCCAGGCCCACATGAAGTACTTGGGCCTGGTGCTCGACGGGCATTTTTGGTTCCGGGAGCATCTCCATCGACTTGTTCCCCGGCTTGTCGGCGCGGCGTCCGCCCTTTCGCGGCTGATGCCGAATGTGGGTGGACCCAGTGCTACGTGCCGACAGCTGTACACGGGGGTGATCCGGTCGATGGCCCTGTATGGCGCACCGGTGTGGGCGGGGTCCCTGACCGTCCGTCTTAGGGCCCTCCTGTGGCGACCACAGAGGGTCATGGCGATCAGGGCCATACGGGGTTACCGCACCGTGGCGACGGAGGCAGCGTGCCTCCTGGCCGGAACTCCCCCGTGGGACCTGGAGGCGGAGATGCTCGCCGACATTTATCGGCGGGTGTCGGAGACGCGCGCCCGCGGCGGTATGGTCTCCTTGCAGGAGATCACCGCCTGGCGGGTCGACGCCCGCCGAGGAGTCATTGCCCGTTGGGCAGCCCGGCTGGAGAGTCCTCGGTACGGTGTCAGGACCGTCGAGGCCTTCCGGCCGGTGCTGATGGAGTGGTTGGAGCGGACGCACGGGGTGCTTTCCTTCCGACTTGTGCAGGTGCTGACGGGGCACGGGTGTTTTGGGAAGTACCTGCACAAGATTGTCAGGAGGGAGAGCACACCGTCCTGCCACTACTGCAGTTGCGACGAGGACACGGCGCAGCACACGCTCGAGGAGTGTACTGCGTGGGAAAGGGAGCGCCGTGAACTCGTCGCGATTATCGGTGCCGACCTGGCGCTGCCGACCATCGCCAGGGAGATGCTCGACAGCGTCAGGAACTGGGACGCGGTCGCCGCCTTCTGTGAGGCCGTAATCTCACGGAAGGAGGCGGCGGATCGTGTGCGAGTAGAGCTCCTATTCGGCGACACGTTCCGCCGCCGGCGACTGGGGCGGCGCAGGCGCGAGTATCTGCGCCTAATGCCGCCCTAGCCGAGGCCGCGGGTGATCGGACCGGGGAATTGTCCATCACCCGCAGAGAGGCTGACCGCGCGATGGCGACCGACGTCCCAGTACGTCGAGACGTGAGGTTACCCGAAAGGGTATTCCGTCGGGCCGACCACTGATGACAAGTCACATCTGCTCCGGTGGTCGGCCCAACAAATAACGAGGTGACGTGGGTACGGGTGGGTTATGGGCCCGCGCGCCGTCCTTTCATCACCCCGGACGGACAGGACCGCGCGTGCGCTTACCATAGCCCACCCAAAAAAAAAAAAAAAAAAAAAAAAAAAAAAAAAAAAAAAAAAAAAAAAAAAAAAAAATCATTCATCATCATTTTAGCTAATATACGTCCTACTGTTGGGCTCGAGCCTCCTCCACAATAGGCGGGAAACTGACCTTAGTATTCCATGCTAGTCAGACAGGTTGGTATAGGGTTTTATTTCGAAGTTTCCTTCTCTTGCATATATGTTATATGCTTATTATGTATTATATCCCTTAATCGTCTTTTACGACATTCACAGACAAGATAGGGACTGGTGAATTTTTTTCTTACTCTGTCACCACACGGATATATCTTACACTGTTCTATTTCTGTGAATACTCAGTATCAACCACCTTCTCTTTTTCCCACTTTACTGCCGTATACACTGAGATAATAGTTATATACGCTCATTAAATAAATAGTCGAAGCTGCAGCAACGTTAATGTCAACGTCCTTAGTGTTTCAGTGCACAATGAACACTGACATCGGCCAACGTGTAGACACTTCTACAAACGCTCGTCTACGTTGGCCACTCGCGTTGGCGTTCGCCGCACTCGGCCAACGTGTAGACGCTAGCACTCGCCTTGTACCTATTTGCCGACACTCGCGTTAGCACGCGCGTGGCCTAGGCTCGGCCAACATCTGTACTGGACTTAAGATCTGCGGGTTTTAGTCTATGATCAAAGATGGTGTGACATTTAAATGTATTATATTTAAATATTTTTTTTTGTGTTATTTCGATATAATTACCTATTTATTCACTTTAACAACAAAACATTTTACTTCACTTACTGCACTTACTGCATTTGATAATTTCCATGACATGTTTTGCCTACTTTATAACCTTTGTTTTCCAATAGAAAGACATACAGTTAAAAGTAACCTTTCTGCGCCGAAATGGATTACAAAAGGCATTATAACTTCTACGAAAACTAAAAGAGAACTAAGGTATCGTTACTATAAATATAAAACGTCCAAAAATAAGGCAAAATATAATATCTTCAGCAACATACTTAAGAAATGTATAATCAAAGCTAAATCTAATATGACCATGAATTTTTTTAAAAAATCGAAGAATAAATGTAGGACATCGTGAAATATTATTAAAAATAAAGTAGACTCTGTACAATCTTGTGACAGTATTCAAGAAATTGACAATAATGGTTACATTACTAAAAATCCTCACGCAATTGCCGAGGCATTCAATGATTATTTTATTAATATAACTAACACTAACTCGTCACCAACAACATTCACAAAATACACACAAAATAAACATAGCGTTGCAAAATTTAAACACGTAAGTAGTACTATATTTTTACGACCGGTAGCAACAAATGAAGTTGCTACTATAATTTCAGCGTTAAACAACACTAAGTCAGTAGGATTTGACGGTATTGTAACGGATATTTTAAAAAAAAGTGCACCCTATATCTGTTACGTGTTGAAGTATTTATTAAACCTTTCTTTTACTCAAGGAATATATCCAAACCGACTTAAACTATCTGTAGTGAAACCACTTTTTAAAAAACTAAATAGGAAGGAGTTAAATAATTACAGACCTATTACTCTCGTATCGATTTTCGGCAAAATATTTGAAAAAGCTATGCATAAACGCATCATTGATTTCCTGGCAGTACACGAAGTAATAAATAAAGAGCAAAATGGGTTTCAAAAGAAAAAGTCTACTACTCTTGCGGCATTTCAATTAGTACGTAATATAGTTGAATATATTGATAAGCGTATTCCGGTTTCAGTGGTCTTTTTTGATATGAGCAAGGCATTTGACTTTGTAAACCATAATAGTTTACTAAAGAAATGTGAAACTTATGGTATTCGTGGTACAGCTCATAATTGGCTAGAGAGTTATCTTAAAAATCGGGAACAATATGTGGAAATTAGGAGCACTGATAGCTCTTTATTATGTACGACGTACAAATCAAGTAAAAAATATAATCTTTTTGGTGTGCCTCAAGGTAGTATATTAGGGCCACTATTGTTCCTTTTATACATTAACGATCTACCTTCCATCACCAAACATAAATGCGTCCTCTTTGCCGATGATATATCTATTATAATAGAAAATGAAATAAAGTCTGTCAATTATGAGCACATAGTCAATAACGAGATAGCTTCTATTGTCCAGTGGCTGAAATCTAATAATCTCCAAGTAAATCCGTCTAAAACTAAATATATGCAATTCTGTAATTACAATAAAAATGATAATAATTTGAATCTTAATTTGACATGTTGTAATGAAATTATAGAGAAGGTTGACAATACAATTTTTTAGGTATAAATATTGACCAAAACTGTAACTGGAAAACGCATATAGATGACATTTGTAAAAAATTAAATAAATTTATTTTTGCGCTTAGTACTTTAAGGCGTATCTCGGGACATAGTATTGCACTTACTGCGTATTATGGCTACGTTGACTCAGTCTTGAGATATGGTCTTCTATTGTGGGGTAACTCAACAAATATTAATAGAGCATTCATTGTGCAAAAAAAATCTGTACGAGCAATATGTGCTGCTCAACCTGTTGCAAGTTGTGAACCACTTTTTAAAAAATTAAAGATACTGACTCTTACATGTCTATACATTTTTCAGGCAGGTTGTTTTGTTAAGGAACACGGTTCATATTTTAGCACTTTTGAAAAAAAACATAAATCAGTAATAAAAAATAGGGATCCGACAAGACTAATTACACCTAGTTGTTCAACTACACTGTATCAAAGAAACTGCTATTATATGATAATTAAAATCTATAATAATTTACCAAAAATTATGAGAGATCTGCCACTTAAGCCTTTTAAGACAAATCTACGTAAATGGCTCCTTGAGAAATGTTTTTATTCAATGAATGACTTTTTTGGTATGACCTAACCTTATTTATAAAATGATATGATTATACACTTTAATTTTTGTTTTATATTAACTTTTTTTTTTTTTTTTATATTATTCTGTTAACATTTTTTTTATATAATTATGACATGAAATTTTTTTTTTTTTTTTGACTGGAAAAATCTAATGAATATGAATAAAATTAGAATTTCAAATGTAAGACTCGGAAGTCTAATATCGAACAAAAAAAACATGTATGTATATGTGTATTATGTTGCATGTCGTAATGAGCGACGAAGTATGTGAGACCTCTTTGTGAGCCATTAACCACACAATGTAAACCATATTTCTTGCAATAAATTCATTTCATTTCATTTCATTTCAATGACTAAAGAATTTTTATTCACATCCAGGTTCACGTTTTGAGTCGAATCCTCCGAGTTTTCGTATTAATACCGCTGCTTTTTTTTTTTTTTTTGTGTGACTTAGTTGTTAGCCTCAGATGGCTGTGACAACTTTAACCGGACTGGTCGGTGAGCGCTGAGGGCTCTCAACCCGTTGCCATAGAGTAATACTATATATTGGAAATAGAGCCCACTCGCGTTTTTTTGACATCACTAATATCCAAAGAAAGCGCCATCTATTATCTTAATCAATAATTATTTCATACCCCACACAAAGACACTCCTTACACACACATACTTCTCACACACACACACATGCGCCTTTACGTGTATGCATTCTATTATCCTATTCGTAGAATTTTAAGCACGCTCTATGTCCTAAGTATTGAATTGCTAATACTTAGCAAATCAATAACTAAAAAGAAATAGTCTCGAGCGCGAATTCAAAGTGCCCGTGACTTTTAGCAGTTACAATATTCATTAAATCGTACATTGAAATTACCGATTGCTTTACTACTTGAAGCAAAGCATCGCAGGTAAATCTGTGTATGTAATACATAGCACGCAATCAACTATCAACAATGTTGGTCCATAGAAAGTGATATTCTGCCGAAACTGTTAAATTACAAAGTGGACGACATAAATTTAGAGAACTATATGGAGTACGAGGATGACCTTATGAAGATTTAAACTTACTAGTGTTTCTTTATTCTAAATTATTTCTTATCGTAGCTAGAATTTAACACGAATTGCGATAGTTGGTAAATTTTCTTAAAATGCAAGTATGTAGTGAAAATAATAGTGTCAGATAGTACAATAATTAGAACATTTCTGAAATCACAAGATGCAATTTTATATTATGGGCCATTTCATTAAACATTGAAATCTAAATACAATTTACATATATGAAACATTCAATTTATTTTTATACATTGTATGAGTTAGGTTACAGAACGTAATTTAAATAATATAATATGTACATCGATAGATGTAAACATTATTTGATTTAAAGATTACATGGTAAAACCAAGATTGTTGTACAAATTAATTTCTTTGGTTGAAATACTAGCAATCAATTAGCAATATAGTAAAATAAGAGAAAAATAATATCACAGACGTAATACGAAATATACACGATAATAATATTTTTAGGTGCTAGTAGTACTAGTAACAGAAATATTTAAAAATAAACCTAAAATGTAAGACAGAATTTCAGATATAGTGTGGTAAATATATTAAAATGGTTTTGGAACATTATGACAGCTTATTAATATTAGGGATTAAAGTATGAAATTGCCATTTCGTACTGATAAATTAAAACCATTTTCTTGTCCATAAAACAAATTTCTTTAATCAAAGTATCTACCCTCGTTATCTACACATTTCTGCTATCTAATGTGAATATCATTTCAACCTTTGCGATAGTATTCTGGGGTCTTGGACTCCACAAACTGTGTGAAGGTATTTTGTACTGCTTCCTAGAAAGAATTTTTTTTCCGTGCAGAAACCTGACCAAATCGCGGCAAAAATGGTAGTCAGTTGGGGCGAGGTCTGGCGAGTACGGAGGATGACGTATGGTTTCTAACTGCAGGTCTTGTACTGTTAAAGCAGTTTCTCGAGCCGTATGAAGTCTTGCGTTATCATGGAGCAGTAATGATGCAGATTGATTGACTCGAAATCGGGGCTGTTTTACTCTGAGTTTCACCATCATTGTTCGGAATTCTGCAGGCAGTAGACACCTATGTTTATTATTTGACCAGATCTGACGAAGCTGTAGTGAATAACACCATGAAATGACCACCAAACCATTACCGTCACATTTCTATGGGTAAGATTCGCTTTAGTGCATTGATATAGCGTTGGATCTGGGGTCCGCCATTGCGTTGTTCGCTTGCGATTATCATAAAGAATCTCTCTTCACTTTTTTCGTTGTTGTTAAAGGGTATTTTCTTTATCGCTATTCTATTCCTGCAAAAATAACATTTTATGCCAATTAACTTATTCTGACTAATATAAATCAATTGATCTTCATTGTTGGCATTGGTAATTATAGCCTTCTTGATCTCGAAATCAACTATACCTACAACTAAACCTAACTATAACTACTCGATCAGTCCACTTATTAATTCTTTTGTCTCACTCACGAACATGCGCCCGAAAGGAATATTTAATATACAATTTCATGTTGGATTTACCTTCCCTTACAGTCTAGTTATCTAGATAGACTACATGCCATATGCTTTAGTGATCTTTTAGAATATCCACAGTTAAGAGATGAATTGTATTCCGACTCCACCGCAAGTTAAAATTAAATAGTTTTAGAGGGCTAATTTTAAAATACCTTTTATTTGTTTGGTTACTTTGCTCATACTACAGTTGTGCTCTCTTTTAATGATCTTAGCAGCAAAAATCTCTGTAAGTAATATACTTTTCAAATTATGTAGTATTAAATAATTTCAAAACCTGTGTGTATACATTACACATTGTTAAATCTTATACTTTTTTTTTGTTAATGCAGTGGAAATGCATTTACGCACTGTCCCCCGCCAGTGATAGGCGAGGGGGTGGTTGGAACTCGCCGGTCACTGTGCAACCGGAATACACACTAAAACCAACAGCGATCCTTTCCGGGCTTTCACGGACCACCGGAGGGATGGTCTGTTGACATTCGACCCCCGACACCCCACGCAAGGCCGTCTGGCCACGTCCTGTCGTCTTTCAAGTCTGTGGGAGGAGACGCGCATATCGCCGCCACCCCCTCCCTGGTCGACGCCTGCAGAAAGTCTCATACTTACTAGAATAGAATTTTAAAATTACAATTCATAATATTTATTATATAAGATAGAAGTCAAACCAAGGATCTAAGGTTTTTTAGCCCCAGCTTAATACAACTAAATATAATAAGCAATCAATAACTGATATTTTTTTCGTGTGGTGACAGAGTAAGAATACAATTCAGCACTTCCTATCTTGCCTGTGGATGTCGTAAAAGACGACTATGGTATATAATATGCACGTAACATCTGTGCAAGAGAATGAAAACTCGAAATGAAACCCTATTTCAACATGTCTGACCAGCACGGTATAGTAAGTCAAATCACCTCCCACTATGTAGGAGGGCCGCGTCCAACAGTGGGACTTATATGTGCATTATGTAACTATCCAATTATTTCATTCATTCATCCGTCTGATAGCCTGTTCGTGTCCACTATGACACTTGTTACACGTGAGTCATAAGCCTTTTGAAGAGGCAGAATAATATAATTGTTACACTTGGCTGGCTGTTTGTCAGAAGTAGTAAGTTTACCAGCAGTTTGCTGCTCATTGTTCTGGGGATCCCTCGGCAGATTTTTGTGACTCCTATATGAAAGTAGAAAGCGGGGAAACATTATAATCTTAACCCATCACCAAAAATGTTACTAAAAATAATAATATTATCTCGTCATTATTATTTCAATGCTCAATCTTCAGTCGCTTTGAACATAAACCCATATACATGTTATGTGAAATTATTTAACAATTACGTTAATTTTACGCTTATTTGAAAAAAATGTTTTCAACCTTATTTAATGAAATAAATAAATACCTACCTTAGTTACATTTAATTCGGATAGAATATCAATGCCAGTTTTTAAGATTGACTCTTGCGCTATACAAGAGTTCTGTTTTGCAGCGGTTGCAGTGCCTGAAATAATACATATATTTATATTTATTTACGTATTTAAACTGTTAATTGACAATGATAGATTCGACAAATCTACCGTTTCTTGGAGCCTAGTAAAATGCAAACAAAAATTATGTACTAGTGAAGAGCTTTACTCACTAAAAAACTAGCAGTGGGACTTGACAGTCACTAAAGAACCCGCTCGCAGAGAACTTACAGAAAGATCGGATTTTTTTACGAAAACATAGTAGTTTGTATTTTCTCTTCATCTGTTTTTTGCAAGATTCTCAACTCAGACATGTCTTAAACTGCTGGTCCTAGTGTAGGTATGGTGTGTAAGCCGTTGGCGTGTATGCTGATAATGTGTATGCCCATGGCAACAATTTGGGCAATCCTTCCAGTGATTTCGCGTGTTAACAGCTACTAAAACCAAAACAGTGGTGTTGAAGGCAACATGACAGTTTTGAGTTAAACCAAGTCCATTGAGCTCGTATCTTCAAAATCTAATTATAAGATTCAATTCAGTTTATAATACAGTACAACAGCAATTTTACAGCTGTCGTTGGCAGTCATAGAGTGTTGTGTAAATGTGGAATGTCATCAGTAGACGTTCCATGCCATTTTTATATTCAGCTTTTTTAAAGGATTAACGTTTTGGACCTATATCTACATATAAAGCTCTCATAATATCGAGTGTCGCCGACTCCTTGATGATCCCATAGAAATAAATGGACTTAGAATAATAACGTATAGAAGGTAAGTTCACGCACAAAAAGTGAGGCATTTCAATTGGAGCCTAAAGGAGCTTACACCGGAACCGTTCCGTAATGTACAAGTCATTGTACTGCACGAACGTACGCAACTCTTAAAAAATAAATAGGTAATTATGACGGTTTGTGCATTCAAATGGTGTCACAATACATTTGAAAAATATAAAAAGATTATTAACATTACTTTTAAAGGTAATTCGACGATTTATGTTAATAAAAACAAAATTTGATTTCATAATTTGTATAGTGGTGTGCGTGTGTACGTGTGTAATCGTCTGCGCCCCATTAGTATTTTAGATTCAAATTTTGAAAGTTCGAAGTATTGACACTATCCTTCTATACGTTATTATTCTAAGTAAATGGAAATATATAATAATAAGAAGTACAAACACATACTAGTGAAACTAACACACATTATTCATGTACATATATATATCCTCGTGTATATATAAATAATTTAATTACCTAAATTGACTGCACTTGATGTAGAAGGCTGATTATTTTTCTTCGGTAATAATGAAGTGTTAAGATAATTTGTTATGTAGGTAACATTCAAAATCTGAAAATTATTTATCGATCGTGAATAAATACACATAATAAATCTCTTAATAAAGTAGGTCAAGATAGATAATGTGTATATATATAAACATTATATCAATACAAATAAAATGGTCAATTAATATTAAATGACAAGGAAGCCACGAGTCAAACTTAAAAACTAAATGACCCCACGTACGGACCCCGCCCCAAAAGTACCTATTAAACTGGCTGCGTTACCGCGCTGGATTGCCAGCGAGACCTGTTGGACAATAAACCACCCAGAGCGCGGATCCCGCCCCTTTCCTCGCAGGCGCCTCCCAAGCTCTTGCACCAGTGTCTTAGCTTCAGAGCCCCACGGTCCAGCCGTCTCAACAGCAAAAGGGACAAAATCATACGCCGACTCCAGGCAAGCGTATTTCGAGTGTTTCACTCTTGCGGCCATCTCGGCGCCGCCCCCAGCGCACTGTTGGGTGGCGGAGAGATGACAAGCCGCAAAAGTACTAACACATGTGGCATCCCAGATGAGACACCGACCCTTCCGCCACGGAATCAGCGTAAGGCCATCCGGCCGTTTGCCGTCCAAACGAGAAAGACCCGGGGGCTCCAAAACGCATGGAACCTCGGCGGAAACGAAAGCCCGCCGAATTATCTCGTTAATAGCGTGATGACGGGGCCTTCGTCCCGCACATCGCACACAACTCAAGCCGTGCAGACCGGACGAATCAACATGCGTACCGCATATGCAAACATGGGGTTCACAAACTCCGCACCCCAAACGCAAACCCACTGCCACCCTAAGGGAGTCACCATCTAGAAGCGTGCCCATATTAGGAGAAGGTAAGGCATGCAACCAGGCCCCTGACTCCGGCCTCGAGGCGGCAGTAAGACGCGCCAACTCAACATAATGTGTTAATATTTTATATTTAAAATAATATATTTATTTATTACATTTAAAATGTTTAGTTATTAAAATAACAAATATGCAAAAGAATACAATTCACCACTCTCCATCTTTTCCGCGGCTGTCGTAAAAGACGACTATGGGATATAATACAAATAAATATATGCCAACATATGTGCCGAGCATGGTATAGTAGGTCAATTTCTCTCTTACTGGGGAGGAGGCTCGAGCCCAGCTCTGGGACGTTTATGAGCTGAGAAGACGACGTAAAATAGCATACAAAAAAGTTGAATAATAATTTATCTCTTTTTTACCATTATGGTGTTACTGTTTAGTGAGTCACGGACAGCCTAACAATTGCATAGATAGCGTAGTGGTTAAAACACAGGCCATGTATCTTAAATTTGATTTTTACGATCTTCGACTATACTTTGTGTGATCCATAAATTCTCGCTGAGTCTGGGTGTTAATTACACCTATGTTGTTTTTGTGTTACACAATTTTGTTGTTCCTAAAGATGCCCGTAATACGATAAAACCTATATTTTTGTTTTATGTTAGACTATGGTCTGGATCTATCCCGCCCAGTATGTCCAGGGCGACAGATGGATGGCGTGTGGCCCTATAATCTACCATGTTTCCTCCCCAATATCATTGGGTCGACCACGGGTGTCGATTCCTTGACATTAATGCAGCCACTCGGCGGTCACGGTAAGGCCATAGAAGTACGCAACGCAGGTACCAGGATGACAGAAACTTAAGCTCTTGGACTAATATGTCAGTCAATCACCTAAAAAGTATCTATTACTACATTATTACGTTGGAAAACTATTCCATACTAACCAGACAACGTGTAGGCAGTGTCAAACATTCAATCGACGATTTCGATTTTTTAAATTGTCTGGTAAATGAATATCGCACACCATTTTCTTCTTAAGAAGTTCCAAATCCGCATCCTTCTCCAGTTTGTCCTGGGCTCTTTGTACCCATTCTTGGAACCGTTCTGGATATTTTTCAGGATTCGGCAAATGGTAGGCTAAACTGAAAAAATTAAACAAAAACCATTTCAGTATGTAATATAATAATATTTTACATTTTTTGCCTAAAGATTTTGTCTAATCTTTAAAAAAAAAGGCATAAAATATGAGTATATATAATAATTATAATAAATGAATATGTAAACAGAGATAATTTTCGGGTAAAGGTTCTACTGCTATAAACAGGTTTTCCCACAGAATAACTGAAAGATGGTATTTAGTGGTTTACATCTAACAGTTTCCTATGACTTTCATTATTCATCCATCAGCCTATAGGCGTCCACTGCTGGACATAGCCTTCCCCACGAGAATGCCACTCGGAACGGTCCTGCACCACTTGCATCCAACGATTCCCTGCGACTTTTGAGATCTCAGTTCACCTAGTGGGAAGTCATCCTACGCTGCGTCGTCCAATTCGTGGTCGCCACTCAAGACTTTCATTAATTCTACGATTAATTAATCATTGGTCCTCTAGGTCAACCTTCTGACTTACAAGGAACCGGTAGATTCTTGGTTCTTACTCGGCAACCTTTAATCCTCAACGGTAGGTTATGTACTCTGAGCGAGTCATGCCACTGCCAGAGTTCTTAAGTATGTTAATGCCACTTCTTTTTGTAGGGATTCATCATCATCATCATCTCAGTCTCACTGATAGAATTCAGAATTTTCCACGATTGCGAGGAAATTAACCTATTGTACCATGCTGGTCAAACAGGATGGAATAATATTTTATATTAAGTTTTTCCTTACCTGTATGGACGTTTTAATAGAAGAAGAATGAAGTATATTACAAACTTTTAAACGTCTTTTAACACGCCCACGACACGGACACACTACACGGAACGTAATGATTTCATAATTTTTGTAATGTAAATACAATCTACTTAGAATTAAAGCGCTTATTACACTACACGATATTCAGGGCCCTGAATCACTAGGGGTGCCCTATAACAGCTAAATTGTGAGATCTGTTTCACCGGTTTCAGTTTTAGCGAAATAACATTTTCAGAAAACTGTTCCATACCGTTCCATATATATATATGCATAAATAATAATATTATATTGTATGTAATAATAGTATTATATATATATATACATAAAATAAATACATGCTTAAATATATTAGACGTGGGTCGTTACGTTATTTTTAAGAAACATAACGAATTTAGTAACTTGGTCGACGTCACGTGTTTCAAAACTAGTGATTTTTGTAACGACTTATTCGTATACAGGTACTTTGATTGTTTGCATATTGTATGAATAGCTGCACTAACTATATACAGTTATACGCGAAACGAAAATAAATTTGTAGCTATACAGTTAAATCAATAAATTAACTTCCTTTCATACTTTTTTCAGGCTGATGACTGACTGCATTATATGTATTTACGATTGATTAGAGGTTATAATTAAACTATTATTTTAATTAAATTTGTATTAATGCAGACGTATTTAAAAGTAAAGTGATTGTATATGACAATGATTATATTTACAGTTTATTTACACTTTTGATATATTTACAGTTTTTTTCACTGTTATATGCACTTTATAATGTATGATGTTTTTATTAGTAAAACAACAAACTAAAACAATAAATAAATTAAATTCTTTACTTTAAATTCAAATTTCAAAGTAACACTCGCTTCGTTTCCCGCAACGTCAAGCCGTTGAAATTACTTATAAACAAAAATCACTCTATTTTATTATCAATAAATGCAATTTTACGTATGAAAATTAAAGGTATAAAATGTATTGTTACGCTGTTTGGTCTTTGTTGCATACCACAGCACGTAATGTTTGGTATTTGGTCGGATTACTTTGAATAATTTCGTGTCATTCGATTAGCCATCTCGCTCGCTCGCTCGGCCGCGATGCGAAAGAAATATACTTAGCGTAAATCAACGTTGTGTGGTCGGCTCTTTCTCGCTCGCTCGAATATAATACTGTTATCCCATATCTGTGAGTCGTGTTAAGTATAACGTAGTTACAAAAATCACCTCTTTTACTTGTCGACTCGTAAATAGTGATTGTTACATGTCGCGTAATGGGTTATTGTAACTAATGACGTGAAATAACACTCATGTCTAAAATATATACCTACATAAATCAGTCCTAAGCATGTAAAGGAGGAAGGATCGTTTTCATTTTAGGAACAAACACTGAAACCACTTCTAAACGTTATTCCTAAAGAATGGTTATTTCCCCTTTTTTCTCGTATTACAGCACAACAGGCTGTTATTTTGGAACAGTTTTCTGAAACTGTTATTTCACTAAAACTGAAACCGGTGAAACAGGTCTCACAATTTAGCTGTTGTAGAGCACCCTTAGTGATTCAGGGCCCTGAATATCGTGTAGTGTAATAACTTTAATAAGCGTTTAAGAAAATATGTTCTGTTGAATAAATATATAAAGTAGGTACTTACAGCAGTCATAGGGACAATCAAATGAACATTTTTTGAGATGTTATACAGCTTCTTTAATACTTTTTAGGCCGTCGTTGGGCAATAAAGTCTTGATCTCTATAATTTATACACCAGCCCACAAAACTTATACTACGCCAAATTTTCTATTCTTCTTCTTCTTGTGTAATGACAATCAGCAACAATTATGCCAGTGTCGAGATACAATCACACTTTACAAAATTTTCACATTTTTAGTCACGTCACATAATATAGTCGCTAACAATTTTATAAATTTCTTCTTCTTCTTGCTTTAATTGTCTTAGCAATTTATAAATTTCAATTTTACAGTATACTAAAAATTACAGTTGACAGCGAATAGGCATCTGCAACTTTTTAATTAGAGAATAGAGAAATAGTGGGTACTTTACAGTTCGATGGAGGTTACATGAGAATAAACTAAAACTATGTAGGTACTTTGGCTCCTTAAAATTATTATCGATAATAATTATTTTGTATTAGATATGTTGTTAGTAAATTCTTATTGAATAAAATAAACATCAATAAAATATCAGATATTTAATTTATTGTTTTCAAAATATATATTTATCTGGGACATCTAGTGACATTTATTTATATTATTAGTGTCAAATCAAATAAAAACTATTAGAGTTTAAAACTAGATAACGCTATAATATAAAACGACTGTCCCCCCTGACCGTTGCTCTGTAAGTCTGTATGCATCCACACTGCTTCTTCTTCTTTTTGTCTTGGCAATCAGCTACAAATACGAGCCATTTTTGCCTGTGTCGAGTTATAATTATCTTTTCAAGTTCTCAGTTTCTTCATGTCAGTAATGGTCTGTCAGCAAGTCAAAGTGTCGCCCTCAACAGTGTAATGGCCACTGTTAAGGGTATTTTCTGAGAATTTTGGTGGAAATACAAAGGTATGTATAGCAGTTTTATATCATATTCACTACACCTCAGCAGTTCTGTCGCTATATATTACATAAAATGCCATCAAGATTATTTAACATAACACGTTAAAACACTAAGATATTGAATATAATACAAGAACACCACATAACACTTCAGATTCCCGCCAAAAAACCTGCATCCACACTACATGAAGGTCGTAGGACTCGTAGGCACACTAAAGTAAGGTGTATGGCTTGCAGTACAGTTCAGTCGAACAAAGCAAGTGTTCGGATCGCGAAATCTAGTACATAGTACATATATATCGATGCGGATATAACAACTCGCGTAGACCATCTAAAATGGACTTGGACAGGGCACATGCTACGTTGCAAAATAAATAAATGGAGCAAACAAGTATCCTTATGGTACCCAAGAGGGGACACCAGGAAAAAGGGGCGTCCGAAAACGAGATGGAGTGACGATATCCGCCTAACCCTAGGACCATACTGGACCAGAGTTGCAAAAGAACGAAGTCAATGGAGAGAGCTGGAGGAGACCTATGCCAGGAGGCACGCCGAACTGCGAGATATACTATAAGAAAATTAATAAAACAAAAATGTTAAAACTGTAAATAATTCGGAATAAAAGGGCTTTATTATTATTAATATGCAAGGAACGTGCTAAAGTACAGTGACTAGGTTACAACAATCCTTTACGTGTGTTTTCTTAATTCTACCCTTCAGAAGAATTATTGCGATCCAATAATAGCAGGGTTGCTACAACAAGCGGCAATTAAAATGAAAAGAGATATTTGAAGCTTGACTTTCACTCGGAGTGGATCTCATATTTTTGTAAAACTTTTAAAGAAGCACTTTTGTGTATAACTTCTATAGATTTATTCTTTACTTCTATTGATTATAGGCCTATCTAACACCCAACTAAATATTTTATGCTAATTGCATAAATATATGTTAATATTAAAACATTTTTGTAAGCAAAATTACGTTAAAAGAACTTCGCGAATTTTGTATATAGATGGAGCTTGAAATATTATTGTCTTTGTATAGTTGAGGAGCGTTGGTAACGCTCCTCAACTAAAATTTCCTACTACTAATTTAACTACGTATCAAATCAAAATTTACACAATAATTTTAATATTGTTGGCAATTGCAATTGTATATATATACCTATATCGACATTATTTGTGACATGGCACTAACAAGAAAAGTCTTATTAGAGTTTAATGATTATTGCCATATCTAAAAAAATGTGTTCTACTACGTACATAGGTACTTGTTTACATAAGTGACAGCTGCAATCAAAATAAACATCGGCCGACGCCCAAACAAAACATTATTTTTGTAAAATAGGCGTGTCCTAAACGTCTTACTGCAGTAGCCGCAGTAACTAAATGAGAAAATTTTAAAAAATATTGCTTGTAACAATTTAATACAAAAAAATAATTCATGTGATAGTAGTAATATTAATAATTTGGTGGTTTTATGTTTACTACAAAATATTCCCGCATTCAATTTTCTAAGTGAATTACATAATTTATTAATATCTGCATATTGACTGACTAACTTTGTCTAGCGGTGTAAAAAGACAAGGTATGGTGTCTACAAGAGGTGTTCGATATAAATTTAGCGAGGGTGAGCGCGTTCTGTGTTATGAGCCTGATCCAACCAAAGCAAAAGTTTTGTACGACTCTAAGGTAAGTGCCACGCCAGTAGATTGAACCACGCCCTGTGTTAAATTCTCTATTTCCTAAATTTCTTTTATAATAAATGAGAATGATATCAAAACAAACTAATGTTAGGTTATATTTACTAAACTTGTCAACTGTCTCAACTTTTTAAATCATTTTTCTTAAATTACTTTTATCACCAATAATATGAAAAATAATTTAAAAATATATCACAGACATGCCCTTATAAGCTGTTGTTATAATAAACAATCAAGGATTCTAATTTAATACAAATTAAAATCATTCATCTTAATTTTTTATTTTAGTTTATTATTTAACACTTATTGAATCAAAATATACTAATGTTAAAGCAACTGTTGTAAATTTTTTTGAAATTATTTACTCTAATTAGTTCTAAGATTTCAATATAAAAGCTATACATATGGATGGTACCTGGGCGGGGCAACTTCCAAATATTTTATTATCAAATGTAGTCTTTAAGAAAAGCCTTCCAGAAGTTTCTTTTGGACGTCTTTAGTGTTATTGCTGTAAATACTGTTTCCAAATCTACATATTTCTGAATTTTCTGTAAATAGGGTGGGGCATTAGAACTAAAACCTTTGTTCTACAGAAATATTATTGTGTTACAGATCTTTTAATGAAAATCTATACAAAAGTTTGTTTTATTGTAATCTAATTTACAGTTATGTATTATTTTATATAAAATACTTAAGATTATTAAAAAAAAAACACATAGTTAACAGTGACAGTAAAACAGGTGTTGGAGGTAATAGAAAGTAAAGACAAACGAGGGCGGCGTTCAGTAGAGTATTTGATACATTTTCAAGGCTGGAATTCATCTTGGGATCGTTGTGTCAGTGAAGATTTTGTACTAAAAGATACAGAAGAAAATAGACAACTTCAGAGAGATCTAGCAGAAAAATCACAGCTACAATTGTAAGCAAACTTATAAAATTTATTTTACAAGTAACAGAATTTATATATAAAATTGGAGTTCTGTACATAGTAAATAATATATATAAAGTTCTCACAGTAATGCTATTACCATATACCACATACCGCTTTCACAAATTAAATCTATCATATAAATTCAGGTTATGTCAGTTTGAGACCTCACATAGTGTATTAATTTAGATTTTTCTTTTTTTTTGCAAACTATTCATGCGATTTTCCCTGTACCAACCTGTCTAACCGGCATGGCATAGTAAGGTCAATTTCCCTCCTATTTTGGAGGAGGTTCTGTCCCAGCAGTGGGACGTTTGTGAGTGAGATGGTTCATACAATATACTTGGAAATGCTTAGAACACTTTTTCACTTCAAAAATGTCATAAACCTGACCACTTAATGCACACGATCAGACCAAATTTAATGTATTGTAAAATATCAATATCGACGGTCCCTATGTACATAAAGACATGTCAAAAATGGCATTTTTTATTGTATACTTTAGGCTTTCTTTATTGTATTCTTGAGACTTTAGATTTTTATTATGCACATTTTGTACTGCATATGTATAGAAAATCTAAAACCTAAAGAATACAATAAAAAAAGCCTAAAGTATACAATAAAAAAATGCTATTTTTCTTTCTATACCCACCTTTCTATACCACTTGACTTCCTATACCATTAGGCTGAATAATGGTGCCAACTTTGGGAGAGTGGCAAATTTATTTAGACTAGTTGATGTAATAAAGATTGTGAGCTAGGGTAATGAATGCCAAGGATTAGCAGGGGTGGCAAAAATTAAAGAGCCTATTGGGGGCGAATGTGCAAATCCGCCACTGTCTACAGTAGAAAAGTAACAAGTAATATAAACGGGTTAGTAGTATGAGTTGTAAGCAAGTTCTATTTTTCCATGTTTTAAGTAGATATGTACAAAGGTAGAGTAATTTTAAATTCAGATAATTGCTCTCTGTATTAAATAAAAATAAGGTGCAGTTTTATTGATATCTATTATATAATTTAGGGGAGCATACTTATATCGTCGTGAACGGAAAAAAGGTGGCTGTACAAATGCAGGGGCGGGGCCAGCCAAACGCCCTCGTCACGGATTTAGTGACGATGGCTCTTCTAGTAGCACGCAGCCTGATGCAGATGGTAGGTGTTATTATACAACATATTTAAAAAAATAGGAATAATAAATTTTGTGTATGCGAGCGTGCATGTGTGACTGAGTGTATGTGACTGACTTGTGAGTGTCTGTGACTGACTTGTGAGTGTCTGTGACTGACTTATGAGTGTCTGTGACTGACTTGTGAGTGTCTGTGACTGACTTGTGAGTGTCTGTGACTGACTTGTGAGTGTCTGTGACTGACTTGTGAGTGTCTGTGACTGACTTGTGAGTCTCTGTCTGTGTGTGTGTGTGTGTGTGTGTGTGTGTGTGTGTGTGTGTGTGTGTGCGTGCGTGCGTGCGTGCGTGCGTGCGTGCGTGCGTGCGTGCGTGCGTGCGTGCGTGCGTGCGTGCGTGCGTGCGTGCGTGCGTGTGTGTGTGGGGTCATGCGTGCCTGCGTGCGTCCGTGTGTATGTGTGTTTATTAAACCTTTTACAAAGTAATAATTTCTCTATTTGTAAATGAAATATATTTCAATGCTTTAGTATATATTTCAATAATGCAACAAAAACTATTACTTTGTGCATCCATAATCCCTTTCTGAAGTTACTTAGAGCGAGAATTCAAATTTTGTTGTACTTGAAACACCCAAATATTACGTAACGTAAGGTCAAAAATAGCAATATCTATTATATCTATAGAAGGAGAAACTGGTGACACAGACTCCTCTTCGGCGTCGTGTTCTGCCAATTCTCAACCGCGATCGCCTCCACCCAATGCACAGATCGGACGAGCTCATATCATTCTACCTTCCGCCCTAAGGTAAGCACCGCATATAAATTTGATAGTTCTTCGAAACATATCCCTTTACTTAATACGGTATTTTTTGATAACGCTAGTTCTGGGTATTATCTGATCATAATACCGGAACACGACCTATTATAATGAAATCATCAGATCTATAACTAATTCTAGGTCAAAACCTCTCACTAGGAATTTGTGCACCTATGGTTCACATAGTGCACCCGCTTTCAAGATTGCGCTGTCGATGTTTTATTCGTCAATCATTGTCCATAAATTCGTCAAATTAAAAAAGAACCTCGAATATTTAAAAACAATGTTGATTGCATTTGAAATATTTAATTTTATGGATTTTATCGCATTCGATTTTTGATTTCCCGACGTTTCGAGCAGTTTACAGAGTTCATGATCACGGGTGAATGCATTGCTTTTTTGTTGTGTCTATAGCTGTTAACCGCAAATGGCTTTAACAGCTTAACCAGGACAGTGGTTAAGCGCTGAGGGCTCTTAAGCCGAATACGCTGGAAAGTGTAATACTCGCGTAAACATCAAAAGTATATTATTTTAAAAGGGCAATGTAACAAAGTTAAAATAAATGTTTCATACAACGCTAATGTTAACTGTAAATCTTAACTGTAGATACCTGTGAAAAATATTCATGCTTTAAAGTATTGTAATGATTTTAATAGTATTAGTATAGTACAGTATCTAATTATCAAATGCAGAAGACCAAGAAAATCATTAACATGCTAAATTCGCTGATAAACTTATAACGGGTGTGCTAGCAAGTTCGTTTTATTTCTAGACGAATATCGATCCGACAGAGACAGGTATGGGGGCGACGAGTGCAATAACCTTGTTCGAACAAAAGGCTTGCAACATCCCTACTTTGTTTTATATTTTTCGTCCTGCGGCAGGCCTACCCGCTTTATAATTGCCCCTTTTAACAAAAATTGTGTATTTTATCGCTATTTCTAATTAAATATCTTTGTAGTGGAGATCGAATCAAAGTCGTATTGCTAGCTAAAATATTATCTTGTATTTAGCAAATTTAAACAAAGAATGTTATAAATCAAGGATTATATATAACTAGCTGTTCCAACAGACGCTGTTCTGTTCAAATAAAATAAAAGCAGCGCCACCTACCGATTCCAATTGTGAATCTAGACCATTCTCAAATCCCCTTGAACACACACAAAAAATTTCATCAACATCGGTCTAGCCGTATAGGAGGAGTTCAGTGACATACGCACGTACACAAGAAATATATATACAATGATTACGCAGTTTCGTAAGTTTCACAATTACATCTTCGCCTTATTCACAGCCACATTTTTTTTTATTGCATATGGTGGCAAACGAGCAAACAGTACACCTGATGGTAAGTGTTGCTGGCGCTCATGGACCTTTACAAGGCCGTTGCCTACCGCGAAAAAAGTGAAGGGAGTGTGAATGAGTGCATTGAGGCTCGGTGATACCAAGGGCACCACCAAAACCCTCCACACGCAAATACCCTCAGAAAGTTGGGCTTCCGGCTCTCTCGCTCACCGTACTACCCCGGACGGACCGGCCCGCGGCTGTAGACAAATAACTGTCGACAGTGTGGTCCTACCACTCATATGTTATAACTAGTAATATATAATAATATAAACTACTTAAAGGTTTTTGTATTTTTGGTGTTATTGTGAGTATTACACATTGTAAATAAAACTATATTACGGATTTTATCGTTTTTGTGTTTCATTTGGAGTGCCCGATAGTTTTATTTACAATACATAAAGACACATATCTTTAAATCATTTTAAATAAAACTACTTTACAGATTTTAACGCGTTTGTATTTGATTTTTGATTACCCGACGTTTCGAACACTTTACAGCGTTCATGGTCACGGGTGGACTAAGATGTCTCACGTCCAACAAGTCATCGTTACTGCAGAAAATTTATAATTATCTACCCGATACAGAAATTAGTTATTAATTTTTTTTTTTTTTGTGGGTGGGCCGCGGTAGTTATTAAATATTGACCCACACTTTGATACAAAATTTATTGCCAGTGTAAGAAAATGATTCTATATGAAAAAATTTTATTGTTTATGGTTAGTAATAATTAAACATTAAAATTAATAGTAATTATATTTAAAAACTAACTAATAATCTAGTATACTACCACCGGATCGGAACACGGTTACATTGAGAAAGATCCGGCAAGAAAACTCGGGTAACATGATGCTAAATTAAAGTTAATTTTGAAGGCGGCTTACTTTATGTTACTAAAAGGTTTTAATTTATAAAATTATCTTTAGTTATTATTATTGTGGGTCAAATCTATACAATATGAGCTTACGGTGTCTTGCAGTCTTGTGGTGGTCTTTTTCGATTTGTTTTTAATAATGTTTATAACAGGATCCCAGCTTGATGGTAACACCCAGCCATCCTCTCTATTGAAATTTTTGTGTTTTTTAATCTCAATAGCCTCGCGTACCATTCTAGGCAGGTATCGGTGTTCTTTTGCGAGGATTTGTGGTTTATCAAACCTGATGTTATGGTGGGCGCGGTCCTGACTATGTTCACAGACTGCAGACTTAGTGTCCCGGCAGTGCTTCACATCGGCTATGTGTTCTTTGATCCGAGTTCTTATGGATCTCTTTGTTTGTCCAATGTAAGAGAGACCACAGTCAAGTTTATATACTCCTGCATCTTGTAAAGGGATCTGGCACTTGACAGGTGGTAAGAATTGGCTAATCCTCTTCAGTGGCTTAAAATAAGTTTTAATGGAAGAGCGTTCCAGGATGTAGCCAATCTTGTCAGTGACCTTTGACATAAGGTAGTATTGCAGGAAGGCGCTCAACTGTGGGTGGTTTCACTCGGTCTCTGCGACGGGGGCGAGGAACTGGCAGCTTGTTTGCATGTAGCACCTGCTTGACATGCTGCAGCTCCCCAGCCAGGTGTTCATCGTCACAGATTCCTCGTGCTCTCTGCAGCAAAGATTTACACACGGTAGCTAACTATGAAGGCGGATGATGAGAATCACCGTTCAAGTATCTGTCTGTATATGTTGCCTTACGATACACTGTATGACTCAAGGTGTTATTAGGGTTACGTATAACCAAAATGTCCAAGAAGGCTAAAGAGTTATTTGACTCCAGTTCCATAGTGAATTGAATTTTTGGATTATTGGAATTAAGATGGTTTAGGAATATGGTTATTTTGTCTGTGGGTAATATTGTGAAAGTGTCATCTACGTACCGCTTGTAGAACCTGGGTGTGACAGGTGAGCTTGTTAAGGCCGTCTCCTCGAAGTCCTCCATGAATATATCGGCAACGACAGGGGAGACCGGCGAGCCCATAGCCACTCCATCTACTTGCTTGTAGAAGTCATCATTCCACATTAAATAGCCAGTTGTTAGGCATTGACGTAACAGTTCCGCATATCCAAATGGCATATTATTGTCAGATAGCTTCTTAGATATGGTTTTGATGCAATCCTCCACAGGTAGAGAGGTGAAGAGTGATGTGACATCAAAACTGATCATAGTTTCATTGTCAGTGAGATGTAGATCTTTAATTTCACTGACAAAATGGTAAGAGTCTTTCACAAATGCACTAGTGTGTCCCCGGAGTCGGGAGAGGACTTTCGCAACCCTCTGTGCTAATTTATAAGTCGGCGTGTCGATCTGACTTACTATTGGTCGCAGTGGTGCATTTGATTTGTGTATCTTGGGCAACCCATATAATTTAGGTGGTTTGACGCATGGTGGTATTAGATTTTTCACGTCTAGATGTAATGTATCGGAGTACTTTATTATTAGTTTCTTTGTGTTCTTTAGAACGACATTGGTGGGGTCTGTTTTGACCTTCTTGTACGTTGTTTCATCCGACAAAAGTTGGTTAATTTTATCATTATAATCCGACGTATTCATAACCACGGTCGCGTTTCCTTTGTCTGCGCGCAGGATGACGATATCTGATTTATTCCGTAGGTTTTTTAAGGCTAAATATTGTTGTTTTGGAGGATTATTTTTGGGTAGACCGCTACGACGCAATAAGGACGAGACATCCTGCCGAATAGCCTCCATATCTTCCTTTGGCACGGTATTTTTAATCAGAACATCTTCGACAGCACAAATTATTTCTTCATAAAGCTATCTGACAATAATATGCCATTGGGATATGCGGAACTGTTACGTCAATGCCTAACAACTAGCTATTTAATGTGGAATGATGACTTCTACAAGCAAGTAGATGGAGTGGCTATGGGCTCGCCGGTCTCCCCTGTCGTTGCCGATATATTCATGAAGGACTTCGAGGAGACGGCCTTATCAAGCTCACCTGTCACACCCAGGTTCTACAAGCGGTACGTAGATGACACTTTCACAATATTACCCACAGACAAAATAACCATATTCCTAAACCATCTTAACTCCGTTAATCCAAAAATTCAATTCACTATGGAACTGGAGTCAAATAACTCTTTAGCCTTCTTGGACATTTTGGTTATACGTAACCCTAATAACACCTTGAGTCATACAGTGTATCGTAAGGCAACACATACAGACAGATACTTGAACGGTGATTCTCATCATCCCCCTTCACAGTTAGCTACCGTGTGTAAATCTTTGTTGCAGAGAGCACGAGGAATCTGTGACGATGAACACCTGGCTGGGGAGCTGCAGCATGTCAAGCAGGTGCTACGTGCAAACAAGCTGCCAGTTCCTCGCCCCCGTCGCAGAGACCGAGTGAAACCACCCACAGTTGAGCGCCTTCCTGCAATACTACCTTATGTCAAAGGAGTCACTGACAAGATTGGCTACATCCTGAAACGCTCTTCCATTAAAACTTATTTTAAGCCACTGAAGAGGATTAGCCAATTCTTACCACCTGTCAAGTGCCAGATCTCTTTACAAGATGCAGGAGTATATAAACTTGACTGTGACTGTGATCTCTCTTACATTGGACAAACAAAGAGATCCATAAGAACTCGGATCAAAGAACACATAGCCGATGTGAAGCACCGCCGGGACACTGTCTGCAGTCTGTGAACATAGTCAGGACCGCGCCCACCATAACATCAGGTTTGATAAACCACAAATCCTCGCAAAAGAACACCGATACCTAGAATGGTACGCGAGGCTATTGAGATTAAAAAACACAAAAATTTCAATAGAGAGGATGGCTGGGTGTTACCATCAAGCTGGGATCCTGTTATAAACATTATTAAAAACAAATCCAAAAAGACCACCACAAGACTGCAAGACACCGTGAGCTCATATTGTATAGATTTGACCCACAATAATAATAACTAAAGATAATTTTATAAATTAAAACCTTTTAGTAACATAAAGTAAGCCGCCTTCAAAATTAACTTTAATTTAGCATCATGTTACCTGAGTTTTCTTGCTGGATCTTTCTCAGTGTAACCGTGTTCCGATCTGGTGGTAGTATACTAGATTATTAGTTAGTTTTTAAATATAATTACTATTAATTTTAATGTTTAATTATTACTAACCATAAACAATATAATTTTTTCATATAGAATCATTTTCTTCTTACACTGGCAATAAATTTTGTATCAAAATGTGGGTCAATATTTTTAATAACTAATTTCTGTATCGGGTAGATAATTATAAATTTTCTGCAGTAACGATGACTTGTTGGACGTGAGACATCTTAGTCCACCCGTGACCATGAACGCTGTAAAGTGTTCGAAACGTCGGGTAATCAAAAATCAAATACAAACGCGATAAAATCCGTAAAGTAGTTTTATTTAAAATGTATAATACTCGCGTAAACATCAGAAATCATTATCTTTAGATCATGTCATAGCGCTCGGTAAATACAGCAGCAGGTGGCTCATTCCAGATCCTGCACGTACGTGGGATAAATGATCACTAGAAACGTACAGTTGACGACGATACCGTTGCCGAGCCCTGCTATGGCGTCGAGTGGTACGTAGGTAAAACGATGACAGTGATACCAAGTCAAACTGGTCCCCGGAGCACTCCCCGTGAGAGAGCAGAGTTTATATGGTAGTACAGTGTCAACAGTCGTCTGTCTACAGCCACGGGCCGTCTGGGGTAATACCACACTCTCGCAGAAAATCGATGTCCGAGTTTGTTACTGCACTTCATTCGATGAGCGAGAGAGCCGGAGACCCAACATTCTGAGGCTACGTCCGAACAGACAGGTGGCTTGCTTAGCGCCTAGAGCTTAGTGGCGTATAATCTAGCTACTTGCTAGGATACACGGTGGCCGCACTGTGCCTTGGTCAAACTGATGTAATTAATATTTCATCCATTTGTTTTTTCTAAAATGCCTCGCGCCTCGTGACAAAAAACCAACACGTTTATTTACCTCGATACACGCTAAGCGACTAGCTAGGCGTCAAGCACGCAATGCAGCCGTTCGAAAACATGCTAGAACGTTCGTTATACTAAGCTACTCGCTAGGCTCTAGGCGCTAAGCAAGCCGTCTGTCTGTGCGGACGTAGCCTGAGGGTTTTAGCGTGTGGCTCGATAGGCAGTGGCCTAACAAAGATTCGGATGTGCTGTTTACTCGTTTACCACTAACAGCAGAGTAAAAAAGTGACCCAAATCTCTCCGCCACTCCCGCGACTCCAATCTTTTGAAGATTCAGATTTATTCAAGACTAGCAACCCGCCCTCGCTTCGCTTTCAGTCGTCTTTCCTGCGTAGTTCCCGTGGGAATACCGGGATAAAATATAGCCTAGGTTACTCCCTGATATTATAGCTTTCAATTGGTGAAAGAATTTTTGAAATCGGGCCGCCGTTTTGAAGATTACCCGGAACAAACAGACAGACAGACAAAAAATATATAAAGTGTATTTTAGGCATATGTATAGTGCAAATAACCGTGTGAGCATGAAAAAAACCTATTATTTTGACATTACAAACAGACAGTCCAATTTTATTTATTGGTATAGACTAGCAACCCGCCCTCGCTTCGCTTCGGTTTCTGTCGCCTTATCCCCGTAGTTCCCGTTCCCGAGAGAATACCGGGATAAAATGTAGCCTAGTTTACTCCCTGATATTATAGCTTTCTGTCGGTGAAAAAAAATTTTAAATCGGTCCAGCCGTTTTGAAGATTACCCGGAACAAACAGACAGACAGACAAAAAAATATGAAGTGATTTTATGCATATGTATAGTGCAAATAACCATGTGAGCATGAAAAGGGCCTATTATTTTGACATTACAAACAGACACTCCAATTTTATTTATTGGTATAGAAGAAAACCTTAAATCGATCTAATCCTTTTATTCTATCCATCAGCCTACCCTCATCTATTATTAGACCTCCTCGAGAAGGAGGATAATGCCATAATCGCCATACCTTAGTAGCCATATTGGCAATTGCAGTTAAAATTATAAAATTGCTCAGGAAACTGCTGCTGCCATTTTCTCGATGATCATTTACTCGGTTTTTACGACTCTTATGGGAAAATTGACACTTTGTATTCTTTACCGTATAGATAAGTAGGTAGTTAAAATATTTAAGTAAACAACGGACCCTTTGATTTGTTAACTCTCTTATTCTTGACGTTGACGGTGAAGTGCTACAGATTTGTCCCACAGCACATCTAATTTATTCTACTACATGACATAGACACGTAGTTTAGCATAGTTTTGAGTTCGCTCACCGTTTAGTTACCTCGCATTTCCCTGGTAGAAAGACAGGAAAAAAGGAAAGATATGCCATTTCTAATTTCTATCAATCTTCTGATTTCTGATGTTACGCGAGTATTACATTGTAAATAAAACTGTTTTCACGTCAAGTCCATTATCGCTGTAAAATGTTCGAAATGTCGGGCAATCAAAAATAAATTTCCCGTGTGGTGACGGAGTAAGAATTCAATTCACCACCCCCTCTCTTACCTGTGGGTGTCGTAAAAGACGACTAAGGGACTTAATATACATATCCAAGAGAAGGAAAAGTTGAACTGAAACCCTATCATCACACATCTGACCAGCGTGGTATATTAGGTCAATTTCCCTTTTATTGTGAAGGAGGCTCCAGACATGTATGAGATGATGATGATGAATGAAAAATCCGTTAAAATAGTTTTATTTACATTTTGTGTGTGTGTGTGTGTGTGTATATCTGTTAGCCGCAGATGGCTTTCACAGCTTAGCCCAGACGAGCGCTGAGGGCTCCCGACCCGGTAAGAAATTTAAGCGAATATCGCCCGAGGGCTCCCCCTGAGGGGAACGGACCTCGGCTCGGGGCGTCGCTTATAGCAAAGTTGGCGTGGCCACGTTTAGGCTAATGGCTTTTACCCGGCGCGGTTTCTGACTTTGATGGCGAGGCCGGTATTGCGCAGTTTTATGTGGTATCGCTGCGCGAGCGGTGTGGGCCCTTTGTTGGACGATCGTTAAGAAGTCATCCTCTTCATCAAGAAGATGATGGCGACGTCTGACCGCGGCTATTTTTGAGGGGACGTAGTTTACCGCTCCAACCACTAGTGGATTGGGGTGAGTCATGGCAGAGCGTTTTATTTACACCTAGCTTTTGCCCGTGGCTTCGCCCGCGTTAAAATTAACTTGCATATTGAACTATTATCGCAAAGAATATTATCGGCATAAAAAGTATTCTATTTCTTAATTTAAGAAATACTCTATGTATCCATTTTCATCGCGTGATTGAGTAACAAACATCCAAATATCTTCACAAACTTTCACATTTGAATATTACTTCCAGATTTGTAGTTCAGATTCCCGTGGAAATACGTTGATAAATATGTCTTTCCTTAGTCCCTGATAATGTAGCTTTCCATTGCTGAAAAAAAAATTATATCGATCAAATGCCCGCAGTTTCACCTACGTAAACCTCATTCCCATGCGAATGCTGAGATAAAAAATGCATATGTGACTCACAACATAAAAACAAAAAAATTTGAACCGTTTTTTAGTTATAGGTATCGTGCAAATAATTGTGTGCATAAATAATACCTATTATTTTGATAGACAAACAGACGCTTCAAATTTATTTATTTGTAGAGATAGAAAATTGACTTAATATCCCAACTTACTGTCTGGTAGCGGCTAGGAATATTACCACGCCTTCGTTGTTTGTGGGGTGTCCCAAAATACTACTAAGACTAAGATTTACATTGATCTGGACCAATTGATGATGCTGTCTGGCCAACAATGTCGTCCGTCAGGCAGCCGGTCATAAAATGTTGCTAGAACCTTTGCGATATATCTACGATGGGAGAAGAGTACCTACATATTGCGTCGATCCAAAGTAATTAGGATAAGAGCAAGATAATGATGATATGTAGGCTGAGTGTCTTCGACTATATGCATTTCACCCTTTTAGGGCTGCCTAAAATTATTCCTTAGTGCGCTTACCCCAAAAAATAGATCGGTATACAAAATTTCACACATCTTTAGCTATGCACTTTTCACCCTCTTTTCCAAAAATTCTTTGTTAGTACTCATCATCATCTCAGCCCATATACGTCCCGCTGTTGGGCTCGGGCCTCCTCCATAATGGAATGGTAATTGACCTACTATACCACGCTGGTCAGACGTGTTGGTATAGGGAATAGAGAAGGAAATCTCAAATTAAAAATTTTGAGTTTTCCTTCTCTCGCATAGATGTTATATGCGTTTTATATCCCTTAGTCGTCTCGTACGATCACCCACGGGTAAGATAGGGGGTGGTGAATTGTATTCTTACTCCGTCACCACACGTATAATGTTAGTACTCGCTTATCCCAAAACAGAACTTTCACGTTCCTAGGACCATTATTTTAGGTTATACACTTTTCCGATCACCCGCGGCCTCGGCTAGGGCGACATTAGGCGCAGATACTTGCGCCTGCGCCGCCCGAGTCGGAACGTGTCGCCGAATAGGAGCTCTACTCGCACACGATCCGCCGCCTCCTTCCGTAAGATTACGGCCTCACAGAAGGCGGCGACCGCGTCCCAGTTCCTGACGCTGACGAGCATCTCCCTGGCGATGGTCGGCAGCGCCAGGTCGGCACCGATAATTGCGACGAGTTCACGGCGATCCCCCTCCCATGCAGCACACTCCTCGAGCGTGTGCTGCGCCGTGTCCTCGTCGCAACTGCAGTGGTGGCAGGACGGTGTGCTCTCCCTCCTGACAATCTTGTGCAGGTACTTCCCGAAGCAACCGTGCCCCGTCAGCACCTGCACCAGTCGGAAGGAAAGCACCCCGTGCGTCCGCTCCAACCACTCCATCAGCACCGGCCGGAGGGCCTCGACGGTCCTGACACCGTACCGAGGACTCTCCAGCCGGACTGCCCAACGGGCAATGACTTCTCGGCGGGCGTTGACCCGCCAGGCGGTGATCTCTTTGATGGAGACCATGCCGCCGCGGGCGCACGTCTCCGACACCCGCCGATAAATGTCGGCGAGCATCTCCGCCTCCAGGTCCCACGGGGGGATTCCGGCCAGGAGGCACGCTGCCTCCGTCGCCACCGTGCGGTAACCCCGTATGGCCCTGATCGCCATGACCCTCTGTGGTCACCACAGGAGGGCCCTAAGACGGACGGTCAGGGACCCCGCCCACACCGATGCGCCGTACAGGGCCATCGACCCGATCACCCCCACGTACAGCTGTCGGCACGTAGCACTGGTTCCGACCACATTCGGCATCAGCCGCGAAAGGGCGGACGCCGCGTCGACAAGCCGATGGAGATGCTTCCGGAACCAAAAATGCCCGTCGAGACTTTTCATGCCCTTAGGGGTGAGACTGCCAGAAGTTCTTTCATAGTACCTACTTGGTAAGCGAGCGCTAAGAAAAAAAAAAAAAACAATTTCATGCTCTTAGGGGTGAGACTGCCAGAAGTTCTTTCATAGTACCTTACCAAGTGGTAAGCGAGCGCTAAGAAAAAAATCTTGGGGTAATCCAAGAGAGCCGACCGTGTACTAAAATGACCGTTCCTCGGCTCACTGATTTCGGATAAACGCTTTTCACCCCCTTAGGGGTAAAATTACAAAAAACTCTTTTTTAGTGAGCTCTTTCCCCAAGAAAGACAACTTCATACAAAATTTTACGTTTCTAGGCCTAATGATTTCAGCTATATATTTTCACCCCCTTAGGGGTTGAGGTTCAAAGAATAATTTCTTAGAGCTCACATACAACAAAAGAAAGTGAATCGCATACAAAGTTTTACGTGCCTGGCCCCAATAGTTTCGTCTATAAGCTTTTCACCCCCTTAAAGGGGTGATTTTCCAAAAATTCTTTGCTAGTGTTCGTGTACCCCAAGAAATACGACAGTGTAAAAAAAAAATACGTTTCTAGGCCCAATGGTTTTAGGCTGTATGCTTTTTGGTCTTTTAGGGGTTGAATGTCATCCCCATGTAAGTGAATTTTCCAAAACGCTAGAACGAATATTTATTTGTTTATTATCAAGTGCCTTAATAAGAAAATTCATGGTTCTATCATCGAAAATGACGAATTGCCATACAAAATGTCATCCCCTATTTCTACCCCTTATACCCAATGTTTTGGGATAAAAGTAGCCTATGTCCTGTCTTAAGCTTTAGTTCATCTTTGTACCAAATTTCATTAAAATCGATTCAGTAATTTAGACGTGAAAGATTATAGGTTTTCCACCCCCTAAAGGGGGTGATTTACCAAAAAACCTTTGCTAGTGCTCGTGTACTCCAAGAAATACGACGGTGTAAAAAAAATACGTTTCTAGGCTCAGTGGTTTTGGCTGTATGCTTTTTGGTGTTTTAGGGGTTAAATTTCATCCCCATGTAAGTGAAATTTCCAAAACGCTAGAACGAATATTTATTTATTTATTATCAAGTGCCTTAATACAAAGATTCATGGTTCTATCATCAAAAATTACGAATTTCCATACAAAATGTCATCCCCTATTTCAACCCCTTATACCCATTTTTTTGCGATTTCTTTGCTAGAGCTCGTGTACTCCAAGAAATACTATGGTGTAAAAAAATTACGTTCCTAGGCCCAGTGGTTTCGGCTGTATGCTTTTTGTCTTTTAGGGGTTGAATTTCATCATTTTCATCATTTCAGCCCATATACGTCCCACTGTTGGGCTCGGGCCTCCTCCATAACGGAAGGGTAATTGACCTACTATACCACGATGGTCAGACGTGTTGGTATAGGGTTTTATTTCGAGTTTTCCTTCTCTCGCATAGATGTTATATGCGTTTTATATCCCATAGTCGTCTCGTACGATCACCCACGGGTAAGATAGGGGGTGGTGAATTGTATTCTTACTCCGTCACCACACGGAATGGGTTAAATTTCATCCCCATATAAATGAAGTTTCCAAAACGCTATAACGAATATTTATTTATTTATTATAAAGTGCCTTAATACAAAGATTCATGGTTCTATCATCAAAAATGACGAATTTCCATACAAAATGTCATCCCCTATTTCAACCCCTTATACCCATTTTTTGCGATAAAAAGTAGCCTATGTCTTTTCTCAAGTTTTATTCCATCTCTGTATCAAATTTCATCAAAATCGGCTCAGTGGTTTAGACGTGAAAGCGTAGCAGACAGACAGACAGAAAGACAGACAGACAGAATTACTTTCGCATTTATAATATTAGTAAGGATTTCAATCGTCTTTTTGTAGAGATCGTCTGACGTTTGACTACCATTTGGTAGTAAAGCGTGGTCGTTTGTCACGATTACCCGCAACACCTTGTGCCGCACAAATCTTGGAGTCGTTCGTGAAATGGTTTGCGCGCGCCGGTGCCTGGCAATCATCACGAGCTCGTCATGATCCACCGCAAAAACCTGACCTACTTGATGTTTCCTGCAGGTACCTAAATGAATATTTTTATACCTTTTTTTACATGGTCCGCGCACCTGCCGCCCGGCTCCGCCCGGGGCGACAGAGGGGTGGTGGGCGGCCCCATGGCCCACCCGTACGCCGCCTTTGTCGTATGGCCGACCACCAGTGCCGAGGTCCTTGTCGTCAGTGGTCGGCCGAATTCGAATTGACAACCTCTTCCTCCTTTTTTTGAAGTAGGATGAAAGAGGAGATCTTATATAATTCGACTGTTTTACCTCAGAGCTTTTGAAACGATTTTGATGATATTTTTTATTCGAAAGCTTCCCGTGTAGTCTCATTTCAGTTTGATCCAATTGAAATAGGGTTATATTTGTTATTTTTAAATGTCTATTGTTGGGCAAACTTTTTATTTACAGTGGGGCACTGTATTTCTACTTAAATCCTGTGAGGACTAAGGGACGAAACCCTTGGGAATGGAAAATATGCCGATATATTTTATCTCGTCTATCACGTAATACAATATACTTAATGTCTATGCAGGTTGAATCTTGTTCGCGAAGTCGCAGATGGCCTAAGAGTATATTTCGACTTCATATTGCGTGGACACTTGCTCTACAAACAAGAACTTAACCAGTACCATTTAATATGTGGTAAATTCATTGAAACGTAAGTGTTATATAATTTACTTAGTTTTTTTTTTTTTAAGATTACAACTAATTGCTAATAGGTAATCGTCATCATCACAGCTCACATACGCCCTACTGCTGGGCTCGGTGCCACGCTGGTCAGATGTGCTGGTATAGAGATTTATTACGAGTAGTAGGACCACACTATTGACAATTGTCTGTCTACAGCCGCGGGCCGGTTCATCCGGGGTAGTACCACACTCTCGCAAAAAAATCGACGTCCGACTAGTAGCAATTTGTTACTGCGCTTCGTTCGGTCAGCGAGAGAGCCGCAAGCCCAACTTTCCGTGGGTGTTTGCGTGTGGTGGGTTTTAGTGATGCCTTTAGTATCATCGAACCTCATTGCACGCATTCACACTTTCTTCGTGGTAGGCAACGGCGTGACAAAGGTCCATGAGCGGCAGCAACACTTACCACCGGGTGTATTATTTGCCCGTTTGCCACTGTTAGCAATAAAAAAAATCCCCTTCTCCTACATAGATATTATCTGCATATTATACTCCTTTAGTCGTCGACACCTACGCGCAAGAAATTAATGAAATTTAAATGGTGGTGAATTGTATTCTTATCATCAAACAGAAGGCTAACAATTCTACTAGAAATAGGTAATACTTTTCAATATTCGTTTAGGTTATTAAATGTACGGACTGACCGCAGAAGTCAAGAAATCGGTACAAGTGGCCCGTCCAATGGCAATGAGAAAGTTCTACGATAGATTATGTAGCTGAACGACCCGTCCCGCATAAAGTGGGCGGAGTGGGTCCAGACCATAGCGCCCCTAAATAATCCCTAAAATAACCATAAAGTTAATTAAATGTATCAAATGTTTTTATGAAATCTAGCTATTTGTGCCTTCATTGGTTAAATAGGTTTTTGTCTCCTAGATTACATAATGAGAAATGAAATCAATTTTGCAACTCTTACTGTTAATTTCTTCTAATCATCTCTAAGTAAATATACAACATATTTTTCAAAATAATCAAAAATGTTTCTGGAGAAATCCCGAGGTATATATTAACCATTCCATGGTAAATATTGGTAAACAAAATTAAGTTTATTTTGTTTTGTAAATAATTGTAGACGAGAAGAAAATAGTCGAATGGAGTTAGAACGGGAAATGGAAGAAGAAATGCAACACTCAGGCGAGGAGGTGACTATAGCTGCGATGGAAGTGGATCAGAAAAGCCCAAAGACCCCGGAATATTCTCATTTACCGCCTGATCCTACCGATGGAGATAGGAGCGAGAATAATGACGACTTGACCAATAATAACAATAGTAAACATTTTTTTTCTCTTAAATACAATCTTATATTATATATATAATATATATATATATATATATATATATAATATATATATATATATAATATATATATACAGGATGCATCAGGTTATGGGGCAATTGTTCGAGTATGTTGTAATTCAACGGTCACAGATCATAATTAGAATGTATATTACACAAAAACAATATAACATAAAAATTATAGTGATTACAAAAATGTGTGTCTCAGAGTATAGGCTCGTAACATTTAAGGCATAGGCCTTAAATATTACGTATTATGTAGGCGTGTACAGACAGAATACATGTAGGCATGTATAGCTTCGACAGTATAATTTCATTCATTCATACCTAGAATTGCGCAAAAGCATCAATGATGCTGTAGGTACAAAGGCGGTCCGCCAACGGTCATCGGCCGATCAGCTGATTTAAAGCAAAGTTTGTCTTGCTTATGCGAACGTAATCATTGATTTATTCAACTTCTAAACTTAATAAAGTGCGAATATGTCGCAGATTAAGTATCACTGACTTAATAATATATAATATTTAACTATATAATATCTTTCCTTCAAATTTTTTTTTTTATTGGTTCCTACCACCATTGCCTAACTCCCGTTTGACCAGTTGCCCCATAACCTGATACACCCTGTATATATGTATATTTTTTTTCTTGTGTACGTGTGTATGTCACTGAACTCCTAAACGGCTGGAGCAATGTTGATAAAATTTTTTCGTGCATGTTCAAGGGGATTCGAGAATAGATTCACAATTGGACCCGGTACGTGGCGCTGCTGTCGATTTCAAAGAGAATTCCTTTTATTTTATTTGAACAGAACAACGTCTGTTAACCCAGCAGCTAGTATTTTTATAAAATTTTAAGAAATATTTAAGTGAATATTTATAGTGTTTAATTTCAATCATGAGATAAAATTTTAAGCTTACTTCTTTTTTTGGCATATGAGGTTTTTTATCGTCATAACAAGTCTAATAGGCATGATTGATATACCACGATAGATCATGTCGTCAACGATCGTTTCAGCTCACACGTCTCACTGCTGGGCGAGAGCCTCCTCCTTAATAGGAGGGAAATTGACCTATTATTGGCTACTATGCCATGCTGGTCAGACATTGGAGTAGGGTTTTATTTCGAGTGTGCCTTCTCTTGCACAGATGTTATGTGCATTGTTATCCGTTAGTCGTCTTTTACAACATCCACGGGCAAGATGAATTGTATTCTTACTCTGTCACCACACGGACTACACTAAATTATCATTGTTAATCGGAACCATTACAATATATTTTATCTAATGATTGAAAATCCGCGCTTAATCAATAAAATGATACGTTGTGTAAAACGAATGATATCATAATGATTTCTGATGTTTACGCAAGTATTATATTAAATAAAACTATTTTACGGATTTTATCGCGTTATGTATTTAATTTTTGATTGTCCGATGTTTCGAAACATTTTCAGCGTTCATTCAACGATAAACGCGAAAAATCAAATATGAAAACGCAATAAAATCCATAAAAATAGTATTATTTATAATGAATGATTTTTTTTAACAGATGACTGCAATGGACACGATGAAATGTTAAAAAATGATTCCAACGATAAAATTACTATAAAAAGTGATTCTACAATTGATGAAAATCACATTGGTGGTTCGGACAAATCGCACGACGATCCAAGTACAATCAGTGGCAACGTTGCAAGGAGGTACTATCACGCAAACTAATAAACTCGCCAATCAGCTTACAAAAAAAACATAACCTAAAAGTTCAGTTACTAAAATTAAATAGGTACATACAATTCCAAAAATATGTGTCTTGGAACCCTTCACCCACATGAGCCTAGATCAAACATAGCTATTACGCCTAAATTATAGTATAAAAAACAAAAAAAACACGCTTACAAGCTGACAGCCCGAATCGTAGAAGTTTCTAATTTCGCACATGCATAGTTCACACACTAGCTCTATCTCTCTTGCTCTTACGCAAAAGGTACGATTAGAAATTTCTGAATCCTGGCGCATCTAATCAAGATATCCGCCTATTTTGATCGAATTATTGTATTGTCATGAGCTTTTGACGAGTGTGCAATGTTTAAATAAAATCTGTTCGTTCAAAGTGGGGAAAAATGTTGTTCAAAGATTCCGTTACATACATACAGACGAAACTAATAAAAGCGTCTTAATAAAAATAATAATGACTGAAAAAAAAATAGTATAAAAAAGAACAAATTTAATCAGTTATAAACTACATGACCTCCCAAATGTAAACGATACAAGTAACCCCAGTAATAAGCAAAGCTTAAGGGACAAGAAATGGTAATGGCGCTCGAATTTACACATGCGCTATGTGCACATTTCTCTATGTATCTTCTTTTTTAATAAAAGCTTTTATAAACAGGTTTGGATGGGGGAGTAAATCAAGTCATTTATTCTGCATAAGCCCCTTAAGGGCATTTACATTTTGTCAAATTTATACATAGAAACAATCCAATAATCTACCACCGGATCGGAACGCGGCCACAAGCTGAGAAGATCCGGCAAGAAACTCAGTGGGCTGTCATTTTTTTTATTCTTCTAAATATATATAATTGAATACTTCGTAAAACATATGGTATTAGCTCCAGTGTGATGCCCTTCGAAATTGTATACATGAATGAATTTTCAAAATTTAGTACAAAAAAAAATTAAGATAAAAAAGAAAATATGGCTGGACCAGGTCCCACAAGCAGCACCGGATCACAAATTAACTACTAGAGCAGCCATCACTCCCCTCAACTACATTGTAGGGAAGGGAGCAACCCATCCCACGTGGCCAATTTGGTATAAGTGGTCACCGTATGGTCACGTAACGCTAACACTATATCAATATATCGGTGGCGATAAATCTAAAACGTTTTAATTTACAATTTTCAGTTTAAGATCAAATAATTCATTAGAATATTCCAAAACAACTGTTTGGTTATAGTTTTAATTTTCCACTTCTGTCAGCAGTACTCATGACGTCCTTTAAATTTATTTCTTTTAAGTCGGCAAAAACAAAATTGAATTACGATAAGCTCGGTAAAAGCTCAGTTTATCTAAAACTACAATTCTTGTTGACATTGTAGCTTAGTAACAAATATTATGTTATTTTAATATTATTTTAATAAATATTAGATATATTTTATTAACTACAGTAAAACCCGTTTAAGACGATTTCGCAGGGACCCGACCAAAAATGCGTCTTAGGCGGGAAAGCGTATTATGCGGGAAAGGGAAAAATCGTGCCATTATTATTTATTATATTATTATTTTGAATACCTACGTATTGAATTTAACATTTCAAAATTACCTAAATAAAATGTTGTTTATTTTCTTTATTTAATATACTTACTACTACATTTTTAAATATTCATCATCATCATCATTTCAGCCTATCGCCGTCCACTGCTGGACGTAGGCCTCCCTCATGTTGCGCCACAATGAGCGGTCCTATGCCGCCTGCATCCAACGACGCCCAGCTACTTTCACTAGGTCATCGGTCCACCTAGTGGGGGGCGTCCTACACTGCGTCGTCCGATACGTGGTCGCCACTCGAGACCCTTTCTTCCCCAGCGGTTGTCGGTTCGTCGAGCGATGTGGCCTGCCCATTGCCACTTCAGCGTGCTAATTCTTCGTGCTATGTCGGTTACACCCGTTCTTCTGCGGATTTCCGTATTCCAGATTCTATCTCGCAGAGAAATCCCGAGCATAGCCCGCTCCATAGCACGCTGAGCGACTTTGAGCCTTGATATGAGGCCTACATTTAGGGACCACGTTTCCGTGCCGTAAGTCATCACTGGTAACACACACTGGTCGTAGACCTGTGTTTTCAGACACTGAGGTATGTTGGACGAGAAGATCCTCTTAAGTTTCCCGAACGCTGCCCAACCGAGTTGGATTCGTCGGCTGATCTCTTTCTCGAAATTGGATCTACCTAACTGGACTGTTTGTCCTAGGTAAACATAGTGATCGACAACTTCAAGAATCGCATTGCCAACTAGGACCGGTACAGGAATGACATGGGCATTTGACATGACTTTCGTCTTGTCCATGTTCATTCGTAAACCCACTAATTGGGATACCCTGCTGAGATCATTGAGCATTGTGCCAAGGTCCTCCATGGATTCTGCCATAACGACTATATCGTCCGCAAATCGAAGGTGAGTGATGTATTCGCCGTTAATGTTGATGCCGAGTCCAGTCCAGTCTAAGAGCTCGAAGACACCTTCCAGTGCAGTGGTGAACAGTTTCGGAGAGATGACATCTCCCTGTCTCACGCCTTTCTGCAACTGGATCGGTTTCGTACTCTTATCCCGGATACGGACTGACATTATGGCGTTCCTATACAAACACTTCAGCACTTCGATATAGCGATAGTCGATTTGGCACCGCTGAAGGGACTGCAGCACCGCCCAAGTTTCGACTAAATCAAAGGCTTTCTCATAGTCCACAAACGCTAAGCACAGGGTCCTCGGTCTTTTGTATAATCTGCCGAAGCGTGAGGATATGGTCTATGGTGCTATAGCCTTTTCGGAAGCCGGCTTGTTCGGGCGGCTGGAAGTCATCGAGCTTGCGCGAGAGTCGATTGGTAATGACCCTCGAGAACAACTTATAAACATGGCTCAGGAGTGAGATGGGTCTGTAGTTCTTTAGAAGAGCTTTGTCACCCTTCTTGAAGAACAGCACCACCACACTCCTGGTCCACGACTCTGGAACGTCGCCCCCGAGGATAACGGAATTAAATAGCTTTTGAAGGGCTATTAAGACTGGCTTGCCGCCCGCCTTCAGAAGCTCTGCCGTAATTCCGTCATCTCCCGGTGCCTTACCGTTACGTAGTTGTTTGAGAGCCATTCTGATCTCGTACAAGCTGATGTCCGGGATTTCTTGGGTATAGTGCCGAGTTAGCTTGGATCTGGGATCTTGGACCAAGCCGACAACAGGATTTCGGGATGATTTGTATAACTGTCCATAGAACCTTTCGACCTCTCCCAAGATCTCACTTTGGGATGAAATGACAGTGCCATCGTCGGTCTTCAGCTTAGTCATTTGGCTTTGGCCAATAGACAGATCTTGTGCGAACACTTTTGAGCCACGATTCCGCTCTATCGCTTCTTTAATACGGAACGTATTAAATCGGCGAATATTGCGATGCACAGACCTGGAGATCTGCCTATTTAGCTGCCTATGTTTGGACCAATCGGCTGAAGACTGCACCGTCATTTCTTTTCTCCGCCCCATGAGCTCGAGAGTCTGATCAGAAAGTTTTTTAGGTCTATTAACGCGGTGAGCCTTGAAAAAATTTCGACCCAACCGCGTGGACAGTTTCCACGAACCTGTTGTTCATATCGTTCGGAGATTCGCATTCGTCCAGACATTGGAAGCGATTGTGTAATTCGAGTTGAAAGCCTTCGAGGTTCTGGTATTGGACACATGTAGGTCGGCGTGTAGACTTCATCAAGCGTGACCGCTCGACTTTTGTGTGGATATTCAATGTGGCTCGTACCATCCGGTGATCGCTCCGAGTTTTAATCCTGCTGATCACTGAGACATCATTGAATATCTGTCGTTTGTCTGACAAGATGAAGTCTATCTCGTTTTTTGTTGAACCATCGAGGCTAATCCAGGTCCATTTCCTTTGTGGCTGCTTCCTGAAGAAGGAATTCATCATAAAGAAGCTTTCCTTCTCCAGAAAATCAGCCAGTTTCTGGCCCCTCTGATTTCTCTGTCCATATCCATGTTTCCCCACTCTCAACTCATCATCACTCCCTTTGCCTATTTTCGCGTTAAAGTCTCCCATGACTACCGTGAAGTGGGTTTTGGACGTGTGTATGGCTTTCGAGATGTCCTCGTAAAATGCCTCCACCTCGTCGTCGGAGTATGTCGAGGTCGGTGCGTATACCTGTATAACCTTCAGCGAATACCTCTTGGTAATTCTGAATATAAGGTACGCTACCCTTGTCGACACACTCTCGATCCTCTCCACGTTGTCTACGAGAGACCCACGAACGATAAACCCTATACCACCTTGGGACGGGTGATCGCCCTCCCGGTAGAAGAGCAAGTTTTCAGACTCGAGGATTATCGTGCCCTCGCCCTCTCTTCGCACTTCTGATAATCCTACAATGTCCCAGCTGATTTTGCTCAATTCCTCTTCCAGCTCGATGACCCTCTCGTCAGTCCTGAGTGTCCGAATGTTGTGTGTTACCAGGGCCAAGGGTCGTTTTTGTTGGTAGCCGGATCGCTGCCGGAGATTCCTCGCACCCCCCGCTCCACCACTACTGGGCCCGCCACCAAAATGAGCCCGTAGAGTACCGGAGCCGCCGTGACTGGGGGCCATTTTTTTATTGTACGCCATTTCTAAAAAGGGGATATTGCCGTAATCGCCACGCTTGGCAGGCGGGTTGACGATCGTAGTATAGGTGTTTTACGTTTCCCAGGAGAGAGCTGCTGCCCTGCTCTCCTGGTGAACCCTCAGCCGATTTTTACGACTCCCACGGGCAAGTAAGGGGTGGCGACATATGTATTCTCAGCCCGTCGCCACACGGGCAAAATATTAAATAATAAAAAATATAACAAATATAAAAAAAATGTTGTTGATTATTATTACATTACTTATAGTAATCACTTATTTTAGTTTGACAAAAAGATTTTGAGGCATTAGCAATTACAAGATTTTCAACGTATTTTAATTTTCGCAGTGCGTCTTCGCTTTGATTCAAAGAAGTTACATAGCGTCTATCTATCATTAACTGCTGATAATGCCTGGGCGTGTGACAAAATCGGAGTCGACTCATCTTCTTCTTGGTCATTATCACTTAGGGTCGCTCGACCGAGCCGGTCGTATTTGAGTGGCACGTGTTGGCGTATTAAACGGGATGACGATCGTATTAAACGTTAAAATTGTATGAAAACATGTCTCAATGTGCTGAGACTGACGCAAAATGGCGTATTATGCGGGAAATCGTATTAAACGGGTTCTACTGTATTTCCTATTTTCAAATACGCAGATACATTCAAACTGTGTACTATCGTTACAGATTACGTTCACATAGATCTATCGTGTCGCAGCAATCTGAGAACGAAGAGCCTGCTCCGTCGACGTCAACTGGCGAGCCCAGGACTTTTGAAACGCTATCATCCAGGTAGAATCAATGCACCGAAAAATCTTGTATCCAGTTCCATATTCCCTAAATTCGGTATACATGTTTGAATTAAGGCGGGTGGCCAAAACCCATTATTATTAAAATAAATAATATCAAAAACAATCCAATACATACCTATGAAATACCGCGTACTTCAAATGTTTTGTCATCATCATCATCTCAACCCATATACGTCCCACTGTTGGGCTCGGGCCTCCTCCACTATGAGAGGGAAACTGACCTACTATACCACGCTGGTTAGACGTGTTGGCATAGGGTTTTGTATAGTTTTCCTTCTCTTGCATAGATGTTGTATGCATACGCCTGCGCAGATGGCGTAGTGGTTAAGATAGCGACCTACAGCGCCATTGTCGGGGGTTCGAATCCCACGCGGGACAACACTTTGTGCGATTCACAAATTGTTGTTCTGAGTCTGGATGTAATTTGTGTCCGTTAATTATATGTTTGTAAAGTCCCCCGCAATACAAGGATTATTTCCTTAGTGCAGGATGTTGTCTTAAATAAATAAAAAACAAAAAAAATTACATATTATCCCTTAGTTGTCATTTACGAGGGGGGCGCGGCCGGAGCACCTCCTCGTGGTGCTCCCTGGTAACGTCCATTTGGACGTCACGCGTCCATTTGGACGGCCAAGATTCCGGCAGGGGGGGGTCTCCGCGTGCGGCTCTGGTGGCAGAGCACACGGCGGATCTGACCCGGGGCCAATGGGGCGGATGTGCCTCATGGCACTCCGTCGCCAGGGACGGTTGCATCACGGCCCGGGGCCGTGACGGGTCGGTCGCTCGCGAGCGGCCAGACCCGGAAGGCCCAAACCGTAATCCTGAGTAGGGGGGGGTCAGGACCGGGGGTCTTCGGACCGCGGGGAAGAAAACCCCTATAAAAAATCACCCCAATCTTAAGTTTGGCCACTCGGCGAGGAGATGTATGACTGGTGGGTTAAGAAGCGCGTGAGCGTCCAGTCGTTAGAGTGGTAGTCAAGGCAAGACTCAAAAACGTCCCAAAAATGGCAGAAGTAAGACAAAGTAAAACTTCACCAGAGGGTCCCGGCCAGGCCGGGGAGTCCCTTGCTGTGCCGGTGCTTGCGCGCGACGTCCAGTTGGAGTCGCGCCCAAGTCCCGGCACAGTCAGTCCCCAAACGTATGGGTGGGGGGCAACTACTGTCTTAGAAGCCGAGAGCCCGGCTCAACATCAAGTGGCTCAGGGGGGGAAGGGGAATGAGGAGGAGGTCAGGATGAAGACCCGGAGGACGAAGCCGAGGCGTTCCGCCGCTGCGCGATCCCGCATAAGCGCCACAAGATCTAAGGCGAGGCGGGAGCGGAAGAAGGCAGAAGCCATTGCTGCACGCGAGGCGGGTGGCAGCATTGCTTTCACTGGATCGTCGGACATGGAGAGTGAGTCCACCGCAGAGCCGTCGCTGGAGGAGAGCGTCGGTAATGGCAGCGGATCCGAGGACGAGGGCGGCATTGCCGCAGGGCCGTCCAAGACGATGGAAGGCAGCTCGGAGTCGAGGCTGCTGAGCGACGAGGGCGGCCGCCCTCGTCTCGCGACGGCTCTGCAGCAGTGCCGCAGGACCGTTGGAGGCGGCAATACACACGGCCTCGGAGATGTCGGCGGACGAGGGCGGCAATGCCACAGAGCCGTCCGCCGACGAAAGTAGCACCGACCGGATGCAGGTCGGCCAGAGAAGGGACGAGGGCGGCGGATGCGTCGCAGGTCCGTCCGATAGGTGTAGGAGTAGGGAGACGATAGGCAGGTCGTCAGCTGAGGAGGAGCTCACGGGTAGGCCGTCGTCGAGGAAGGAGGTGCAGGCTGCCGGGGAGAACACCGACACCACGGTAAGTGGCACGAAGGAGAGGGAGGAGGCCCTTCCCCCGAGCGTCCGGAAGCGCCCCCTTAACGGGGGCAGCTCGAACACCGACTCGGAGGGGAGTACCAACATGTCTCCTCCCAAGGTCCCGACCATGCCCCGTGGACGCAGAGGTCGAGGGTCGGCGGTGGTGGCGAGGCCGGGCGCGCATGTGCGCGCATGTGCGCAAAGTCCACCGCCCCCGGGCCCGACGGTGTTCCAAACCGCGTGTTGGGTCCTCGACCACCTGGGTCCCCGCCTCAGGGAGCTGTTCGACGCGTGTTTAGCGTCCGGACGGTTCCCTGGGTGCTGGAAGGAGGGAAGGATGGTGCTCCTGCCGAAGCCGGGACGGTCTCCGGGGTCGCCTTCGGCCTACAGGCCTATCGTGCTGCTCGATGACACGGGCAAGCTACTGGAGAGGGTGGTAGCTGCCCGCATCGAGCGGCACCTCGTCGGCACGGGGCCCGATCTGTCGGACGCCCAGTTTGGG